>CAXKVI010000002.1:24303551-24331051 GCA_964058755.1 Campiglossa producta | reverse complement strand
GCCAAAATGGGTATCAAATGAACGGTATTTGCGGCGACATACCAACTAAAATATTTTCAAGTAGGGTTGCCAACAGGCCTGACGAGAAGGAGGGGCTGAGGGGGACCATTTATCCCGAGCCCGGTTTTTAGAGGGCCCGGGAATCTCAAAATGCTATCCAAGCTTTTTGCTTACAGAAAATAACCAACTATACCCTTAATCACCTTTCGTAGATAACAATCATTTTAAATTTCAACAAATTTCAAAAATCTCTTAACTTGTCTGCACCCGTCTAAGGTATTGCTGGTATTATTGATTCTAAGACTGACTATCCACTTGGGGGTTGCCACTGGGGGGTTTACGGGGTGGCACCGATCTATTGGGCAAATAAAATAAAACAAAAAAAAATTAACTATAAATAAAATAAAATAAAAAAACAAACAGAAAATAAAAATATAATAAAAAGAACATGTAAATAAAATAAATTAAAATGAAATCAAAGGAAATACATTTAAGTATAATTTAGATCAAGTTGCTGATGGATAAGATAGTAATTTTACACATTTTAAAATTCAGATATGCCTGTTTTCGTGACAAAAAACGCAGACAGTTTAACTCGCAATTATTTGTGTACATTTGTTTAAACACAAAAAAAAAAAAAATAACAACAAATATATGTTAACTAACTAAAAGGAACAAATAATACTTGTACATAAAAAAACGAATGCAGATAAATTAAAAAGATATGAGCAAACACATGAAGCACAAGCATATAGTATGTATGCATGAGTGCATGTATGTAAGTTTGTGTGACAGCTATTCACAAACCCAACAAGCTGTGATCTGAAAACAAAAATAATAGCAGCGAATATATTTAAAAATTTAACAACTACACAAAAGCGCCACCGTATCAGAGAAGCATAGATCGAGCTGGAGAGAGGAAACGAAAGAGCAATGTAGACAATGACAACCGACCAACCAACAAACCAAGCAGGCAACCAAGCGGAATTCAACAACAGGCAACCAAGTGCGAAAATAAATGAGTAAACAAAGTAGATATGACAAACAAAATGCATGTAAATTTAAATTATTTTCACACTAACACAATAAAATAAAACATAAGCCACAACAACTACAGCAACTTCAAACCACTGCAATGTAAGTGGAAGCGGAGAGTAGGTACCGATGGGGGTATGCTGGACCAAATATATGCGGCAAAACTTGGATTGTGGTGTCAGGTGACTAAAACGTTTGCCACATGTCGCATTAGTATATAAACTTTTAACACATACATATAATTAATATACATATTCATGTGTCAACAGACAATCATACTAATATCACTTGAAAACACAAAAAATAAAATAAAACAAAAAAACTTCTGTTTAACAGCTGACGTTGCATGTATATATACATATGCACATATGTGGCTTAGGCTGGTATGCAGGTGTCGAAATATAGCTGTAAGGCACATTATATCCACACCGAGTACCGGAAATGTGTGAGTGTAGGGGTGAGTATAAACCAATACATGTATGCATATTTGAATAGAGCCAAGAGTAGGTGTTTGCGTTGGCGGTTGCTGTGTGGTAGCTGGTGCTTAGCGGAAATGCATGAGCTTTGCCAAGCTACTCCAAGTAATATACATAACTATATAGACATTAGAGTGTCACATTAATCCGAATTCTTAAACCAAATGAAAATAGAAAAATTTTAAAAATTCAATAAAATAATAAAGAATTAAAACAAGAACGACGAAAGCGACTTATAAAAATATTTTAAAAAAGTAAAAGAATATAATGATAAAACAAATGTAAATAAAACATAATAAAACCAAATAAAATAAAATTAACTTAAAGAAAAAAAAATATAAAAAAAAAAATAAATTAGTAAATCAAAGAAAATTTAAAATCAATAAATATTTAAATATTTAATTAAAGAAATAAAATATAAAAAAATAAAAAAAATTAAATAAAATAAACTAAAAATAAAATAAAATAAAATAAAATAAAATAAAATAAAATAAAATAATATAAAATAAAATAAAATAAAATAAAATAAAATAAAATAAAATAAAATTCAAATAAAATAAAAAAAATAAAAATAAATAAAATAAAATAAAATAAAATAAAATAAAATAAAATAAAATAAAATAAAATAAAGTAAAATAAAATAAAATAAAATAAAATAAAATAAAATAAAATAAAATAAAATAAAATAAAATAAAATAAAATTAAATAAAATAAAATAAAATAAAATAAAATAAAATAAAATAAAATAAAATAAAATAAAATAAAATAAAATAAAATAAAATAAAATAAAATAAAATAAAATAAAATAAAATAAAATAAAATAAAATAAAATAAAATAAAATAAAATAAAATAAAATAAAATAAAATAAAATAAAATAAAATAAAATAAAATAAAATAAATTAAAAAAATTGAATTAACCAAGCCAAACACAATGCAACACAGTAAACTGAAAAAAAAAAAATATATAAAAAATGGGTTAAATAAAGTATTTTATCAAAAACAAAATAAACCAATAAAAAAACTACAATAAAAAATTAGATAAAATAATTTTAAATAAAATTTAAAAAAATGCTTAATAAACAATAAGTAGATAATTAGCGTTACAAACAACATCAAAGCTTTGAGTCTGCCATAACTGGGCACAGTTAATCTGGTTTCGCGAAAATCTATAAACCGACAACACACTCTAATGTATACTTAAACACACACACGTACCGATAGTTATTCCGGTTGGCAGTACAAAAACAAACAATAATTAATTTTTATTAAAACTTTAGTTTTGTTAGAGTTGTACGCGTGTGTTAGTTGCAGGCATTTAAGCTATATAAACAGATATTAAAATTAATTTTTGCAATGTTTGAAATGTTTAATACCTCTAAGCACCTATTGGTGGGCCTCATTGATAAAAGGTGTCTTCACAGATGCTTTAGTTTCTATAATTATTTGAGTTAAATGAAAATAACAAACATTTATGGCTGTAATTATTAGCAGCAGTACTTGATTTTTTTTTTTATCAGGAAGTACATAAAAAAACGGGCCTACACGGCGTATACGTAACATTAGTGTACTCAACAAATAAAATTTTCTACAAAGTTGGATTTAGTTATCTGTGCTTAGTTTTAGAGCATTGTTTTATAATTTGTAAAGCGATTCAATGATATAAAGTGATTAATAGCAGATGTCGTTGTTAATCGATTTTTTTTGCAAAGTAATAAATGGGAGTGTAATGGAGTGTGGTTACTAAGTGACCTTGCTCAATCCCGACTCTTGCGTCCTCGTTCGTGCACTCTGGGCAACGGGAGCTACCTAGGCTCGCGGCAGAAAGAGAGGGAGCCCCGGTGGGGCCACTCTGACATACTTGGTTTAAGGGCTCACCGAGGTTTTTGCGTAGCGTCTGTTCACCATGAGGTGCGGCTGCAAGCGGGCGTCTGTCTTGAAGCAAGCGGGTCGCTATATAAATGTGTAAATATTTTCCAAAACCCCGAAACGGGTTGTGCGCTGGGTTTGGGACCCGCCACGTAAAAAACTTAATTCCAATGAAAAAATATACAAAGCCTCGGATGAGAACCCCCTTTAATGTTGACGACCCGGCAAAACGAATAAGGCATAACGATTTGGATATTAGGGCATGTACCGGGAATGTCCGGACCCTTTCAAGGGACGGTACCGCTGCCCGACTGGTTGATGTCCTCGTAGGCGCAAAGGCTGACATCACCGCCCTGCAGGAAATGCGATGGACGGGGCAAGGAAAGACGACCATCGGTCCTTGTGACGTATACTACAGTGGCCAGACACGCGGCAAAGCGCGTGGTGTAGGATTCGTGGTGGGAAAGAGACTTCGCCGCCAAGTATTAGCGTTCACTCCTGTGAACGAGCGTCTCGCTGCGATCCGCATCAAGGCGAGGTTTTTCAACATAACATTTATCTGCGCCTATGCGCCGACTGAGGAGACGGACGACGCAGAGAAGGACTCCTTCTACGATAAACTTGAACAGACTTATGATCGCTGCCCACAGCATGATATCAAAATCGTGCTCGGCGACTTTAATGCCAAGGTGGGCAAGGAAGGAGTCTTTGGTCCCACAGTTGGAAAATTCAGTCTCCACGATATAACATCCCCCAATGGCACTAGGTTGATTGACTTCGCCGCTGCTCGCAATATGGTCATCAGTAGTACCAGGTTCCAGCATAAGCGAATACACCAAGCCACATGGCTGTCCCCTGATCAAAGAACTAGAAACCAGATTGATCATGTCTTGATTGACGGCAGACATAGCTCCACCGTTCTGGACGTGCGTACACTGCGTGGTCCCAATATTGACTCTGACCATTATCTTGTCGCAGCCAAGATACGCACACGCCTCTGTGCAACGAAGAAAGTGCGCACAGTAACGGAAGGAAAGTTTGACGTCGAGAAGCTGCGCATGACACAGACAGCTGACAATTTCACAACTCGACTCTCACACCTGCTAGCAGAGGGCAATCCTCGACCTAACGATGTAACCGAGCAATGGAAGCATATCTCTCACTCATTGCGTACCGCCGCTGAGGCCACTATAGGGTTCCAGCGAGCCCGCAAGAACAACTGGTACGATGAGGAATGCAAAACTGCCTCGAAAAAAAAGGACGCTGCCTACAAGGAGACGTTGCGAACGGGCGCAACCCGCAGTGTATGGCAACAATATCGTGAGGCAAAGAAGGAAGAGAGACGCCTTTTCAGAAAAAAGAAAAGTGAGGCCGAAAGGCGTGAGTGTGAGGAGCTTGAGATGCTGGCTGGCAGGAATGATGCCCGAAAATTCTATGAAAAGATCCGGCGGATGACGGAAGGTTTTAAGACCGGGGCAAGCTCCTGTAAGGACAATAATGGCGACCTGGTAACCGACGTACAAAGTGTACTTAAATTATGGAGGGAGCACTTCTCCTCACTGCTAAATTGCGAGGGAGACGTCGAACCCGATACCCCAATCCCTGACGATGGAAAAGTCGTCCCACCACCTGACTATGATGAAGTGAGGATAGCTATATCCCGGCTCAAAAACAACAAAGCGCCTGGAAAAGACGGACTACCCGCCGAGCTGTTCAAACGCGGAGGCGAAGAGCTGGTAAAAAGCATGCATCAGCTCTTATGCATAATATGGTCAGACGAATGCATGCCTCCGGATTGGAATTTAAGTGTGCTTTGCCCAATCCACAAGAAAGGCGATCCCGCTAACCGCACCAACTACCGCGGAATTAGTCTTCTTAATATCGCATATAAGGTTCTTTCTAGCGTGTTGTGTGAAAGGCTGAAGCCCATCGTAGACAAACTGATTGGACCTTATCAGTGTGGCTTTAGACCTGGTAAGTCTACCATCGACCAGATTTTCACGATACGCCAAATCCTGGAGAAGACCCATGATAAGAGAATCGACACTCACCATCTCTTTGTCGATTTTAAAGCCGCTTTTGACAGCGTAAAAAGGAGTTGCCTGTATGCCGCCATGTCTGAATTTGACTTCCCTGCAAAGCTTATACGGCTTTGTCAAATGACGTTGAGCAATACCAACAGCTCCGTCAGAATCGGGAAGGACCTCTCTGAGCCATTTGAAACCAAACGAGGCTTCAGACAGGGCGACTCCCTTTCGTGCGATTTCTTCAATCTGATGCTGGAGAAGATAATTCGAGCAGCAGAGCTAAACCGCAATGGTACAATCTTTTACAAGAGCGTGCAATTGCTGGCGTATGCCGATGATATTGATATCATTGGCCTTAACAACCGCGCCGTAAGCGCTGCCTTCTCTGGACTGGATAAGGAAGCGAAAAAAGTGGGTCTTGCCGTGAACGAGGACAAGACGAAGTATTTGCTGTCATCAAAGAAAGAATCGGCGCACCTGCGCCTTGGCAGCCATGTCACTGTTGATAGTTACAAATTTGAAACTGTGAGGGACTTCGTCTATTTGGGAACCAGTATCAACACCGAAAATAATATCAGTCTAGAAATCCAGCGGAGAATCACTCTTGCCAACAAGTGCTACTTTGGACTGAGTAGGCAATTGAGAAGTAAAGTCCTCTCTCGAAGAACAAAGATCACGCTCTATAAGTCTCTTATCATACCTGTCCTGATGTATGGCTCAGATTCATGGACAATGTCAAGAGAAGATGAGATGGCCCTTGGAGTATTTGAGAGAAAAGTTCTCCGGAAGATTTATGGTCCTTCCCGTGATGCCATCGGCGAGTATAGAAGGAAATTTAACGATGAGCTGTACGAGCTCTACGCAGATCTGACCATAGTCCAGCGAATTAAAGCCCAAAGACTCCGCTGGCTGGGCCATGTTATGCGAATGGACAAAGAAGCTCCAGCACAGAAGGTTTTCCTATCGTCGCCTGAATTCGGCAGCAGAGGAAGGGGGAGGCCTCGACTGAGATGGAAACAACAGGTGGAGGATGACTTGAACTCCCTTGGGGTTTCCAATTGGCGTCCGTTATCGCTAAAAAGGAATGACTGGCGTGCTTTGATACGAAACGGCCAAAATCGCTTAGGCGGTTAAGCGCCAATAAATGATGATGATGAATTTAAATTTGCTATTTTATTTCAGACTTACTGGTATTCTTTTCATCTAAACTGACGCATTCAATTCTAAAATATCTCACACATGTATTAAAAAGATCAATTAACATTCATTCAAAGCCATTGAATCTATTAAAAAACAGTATCCAATTAAATTTTACACAATTGGATGATTAAATACATGAAATGTAATTATCCTTTAACTGATGTAAAAGTATCTTAAACATCATTCAATACATATAAACTTGTATGCATGTAGCATACATTACACAATTAATTATTTGTTGGTAAATTGTTCAGCTTGTAAATAACCAATTTAATTGACAGCACACAATGATACACAACAAAAGTCAATTACTACGTGAAAGCAAACGAGCAAAATGAATGCAAATATCTGTTCGTATGAGTCGCTCATTTCTCTACAGGAAGCATAAAAGTACTGACATATACATATCTACATGCATACCAATTTATATATGATATGCTATGTGTTTTATGAAAAACAAGTGAAAAGTTTTTAAAACCTATTTTTATACCTTTCATGAGCATGAGATGGTATTATAACTTAGGTTACGCGTTTGTAAGTATAAGTAGAAGAAGAGATAGACCCGACAATAATAATACTGATATGATCGGGATGTCTGTCTGTCCGTCCGTCCATCCGTCTATCTGTTTGAACGCAATTTAGTGCCTCAATTTTTGAGATATATGAATAAAACTTGGTGAGCGGATGTTATTTTGTAGTCTATTAATCATTCGTCGGAACCAATAAGATCGATCGAACATTACATATAGCTCCCATACAATCGATAGTTCCGATAAACGGATTTTGGGGTATAACTCCGGTATAGTTTGTTCATGTTTCAAATAACGTGGCTCATACTCATGAACGGTAAAAAGGCTTCGGCACAGCCGAATACGGCCTTTTCCTTACTTTTTTTTTCTTTGTAGCCAGATGTGATGACTCAAATTTATTTACGTAGCTACAGTGAGGTACTAATATCTGCGTCCGTTACCTTGTTTGAACTCTGATGACAATACATCTTTGTTTCTAGAGGGCATTCTTGTCAAAGATTTTTATGCAAATTCTCCATAAGAATCTTGAAGCTTGGAACATGTTATAGAACGGCTCCAAGAGATCCAAATTAACTTACGATTGGGCTCATATTAAAAACTTGCCTTCAAGTGTTCCTTAGGTATAGGGATATTTTAGAATAAAAAAATTGTAAAGCCTAATCCAGGCAATTGCCCCTTTATTAAATGAAGGACTGGCTGCAGTCTGAAGTTGGGCGCTAGTTTTTTTACTTTCTTGGTTCACTGTATGAACGCATAACATCGTCAGAGTGTCTTTCATTTGACAGACAATATCATGTCACGGGTATTTCGCTTTTAATCTCCAGCGATATTAATTTAACGTTGTAATGCCTTTTCCATTCATTACGTAGTCTTTGTTTGTCTTTGGTGACTTCTTAAATATAAGAAACGCAGCATCGTGCCAGAGCAGCTATATAAACCGGAAATAATAAATTATGGTTTAATGCTTTCGTTGGATTTTTTTATTTATTTTCGAAAAAAATAAGCAAATTTATACAGATAATTTTGTATTATCAGAAATTTGATTATACTTCGGTCAATGGTTTCAATATTGCAAGTTTGCACATATGTGTTAATCTCTTATACTTGGGATGTGAAATAATTGTAAGAAATAGCAAAGACTGAGTTGTATAGTGTATGCGGAACTGAGTTGTGGAAAGATTGATTAATTTGGTCTGTATATGCACGTGAGGTGGTGATATTCAATCACAAAACCTTATTCTAATTTACTACGTTTCTTGAAGTCTCTTTCCTTTGAAATAACTATTTTTTCATTAATTTTGGATACATTTTACCTTTCTTCGCATTATTTTTCCTTCTAACTTTTACTTTCTACACCATTAAGTAACGCAGTCTCTGTTTTTATTTCTATTTATTTCATAATTTTTTAATTTACTTTTTTCTAAGGTTTCCTTTTCTTCAACTTCCTCAATTTCTTCTGCTATTTCATTACTTTCCTTTCCTTTAATTACCTTTTCTTTTTTTTCCTTCCCTCCCCTTTCATTTTCTTTCCTTTTCTTTTCTTAACTCCTCTTTCGTTTTCTTTCCTTTCCATTCCTTTTCTGTCATTTCTCTTCTCTTTCTTTCCTTTCCTTTACTCACGTTTCATTTCTTGTCATTTATTTTCATTTCCTTTCCTATCCTTTTCTTTCCTTTCCTTTCCTTTCCTTTGCTTTTCGTTCCTTTCCTTTCCTTTCTTTTCCTTTCCTTTCCTTTCATTTCCTTTCCTTTCCCTTCCTTTCGTTTATGTTCCTTTCCTTGCTTTTCCTATCCTTTGCCTTCATTCCCTGTCATCATTATCTTTTCTTTCTTTTCCTTTCCTTTCCCTTCCTTTCCTTTTCTTTTCATTCCCCTCCTTTCCTTTTCTTTCCATTTTTTTCCTTTAATTTCCTGCCGTGTCATTCCTTTTATTTCCTGAAATTTGCCTTCCCCGTCCTTTCCTTTCCTTTCCTTTTCTTTTCATTCCCTTGCTTTCCTTTTCTTTCCATTCTTTTCCTTTAATTTCCTGCCGTGCCATTCCTTTTCTTTCCTGAAATTTGTCTTCCCTTCCTTTCTTTTTCTTTTCATTCCCTCCTTTTCTTTCCATTCTTTCCTTTAATTTCCTGCCGTGTCATTCCTTTTCTTTCCTGAAATTAACCTTCCCCGTCCTTTCCCAACCTTTGCCTTCATTTCCTGTGGTTTTCCCCCTTCCTCACTTTCCCTTCATTCCCTTAATTTTAGTATCCTTCCTTTTTTCCTTTCCTTACCCTTCTTTTTTCCTGCTGGTTTAGTTTTAATAAAGTTCAAGTACCTGTTGTGAGCGAGCTTGCTCGGTGCTGTCAATTTAGCACTAACTTTACTTACCCAAAATGATCCCAAAATGACCCAAAAAAATCCCAAAATAATTCTAAAATGATCCCAAAAAGATACTTATATGTTCCCAAAATGATCCGAAATTGAACCCAAACGATCCCAAAATTATCTAAAAAAGTTCCCAAAACAATCCTAAAATAATCCCAAAACGAACCCAAAAATACCCTCAAATGTTCCCAAAATGACCCAAAATTTATCCCAAAATGATCCAAAAATGATCCCAAAAGTACTCCAAAATGATCCGAAAAATTTAACCCAAAACGATCTCAAAATTATTCAAAAGTGACCCCTAAACGATCTCAAAATGATACTAAAATAATCAAATACAATATGGTAAAATCGTAACTCTGGGCCTACTTGAAAATATTTTAGTTGGTATGTCGCCGAAAATGCTTTTCATTTGATACCCATATTGGAATATCTAACTTTTTGAGCGCAGTTATTTTTATGATCTTTATTCAGTGAGTTTAAATTCAGTACTAAGTTTACAAAGTTTCAGAAATAAAGGAAAGAGCAAAATACAAAAGAAAACTTATGCAAAAACAAAATATAGATATGAAGATGTGTAAAGAAGATATCGTAAATTTTAACACTCCCTCTCGATATCTTCTAAAAAAAAAAAATTAATTATCATTTAACATTCCAAAATTGAAAATTAGATTTCTATGCCTTTCGGCTGACAACGGCTTGGTTAACTGATCTGCAAGCTGGCCATCGGTAGATACATACATAACATCAATGTCACCTCTTGCTTGCATATCACATGTATAAAAATACTGCGTGTCTATATGGCGCGTACGCTTTGATGAATGTGGACTCGATACCAAAATGATTGCCTGCTGATTGTCGCAAAAAATTGTTGTTGGTTGACGTTGTATAAGACCCAAATCCGACAAGAGCTTTCTTAAACAAATAGTAATTTTCGCTGCTGAGCATAAAGCAACAAACTCAGCTTCGGTTGTCGATGTGGCTGTTACGGTTTGCTTTCTTGAACTCCATGCGACAGGCCCGTTGTTCAACAAAACAATGCAGCCTGTGGTGCTTTTCCTTGTATCGAGGTCCCCAGCCCAATCAGAATCGCAAAAACAAATCAGCTTGTTACTTTTGTTCTGCGACTGCGTAAATGTTATACCCATATCAGTGGTACCTTTCAAATACCGAAATATACGTTTGACGCCTTTCCAATGAACTTCATTTGATTTTTCCATGTACCTACTGAGAACACCAACTGCATAGGCGATATCCGGACGTGAGCATACCATAAGGTACATTAATGAGCCAATAGCTTCCCTGTAAGGAAAATTATCATCACACACCTCTTCAGATATTGTGTAAGTGGTTCCAGGTACTGTAGGAGAAGAGACAGCAGAACAGTTAGTGTGGTTAAAACGATGAAGTATTTTACTTATATAAGCTGACTGATAAATTTTTAAACTTCTCTTCTTTCGATCCCGTTTAATCTGCATACCAACAAAAAACTCTGCTTCTTTATACGTTATACAAAACTCTCTATGCAGTTTATTCAAAATATTTACAATTAAATTTGTCTCATTGCCGCAAAGCAAACCGTCATCAACGTAAAGTGCCAGGTAAAGAATAAACTGCTGCGATGTATATGTAAACACACACTGATCACTCGATGATTGTGTGAATCCACTCCCCAATAAGAAATTTACTATTCTTTTGTTCCACTGCCTGGAAGCCTGCTTAAGGCCGTATATCCCCTTTTTTAGCAAACAAACTTGATCATTTTCTTGAAAGCCATACGGCTGCTCCATATAAATTATATCATCTAAATCTCCGTGCAAAAACGCAGTTTTGACGTCAAATTGGTATATTTCAAAATCCTCAGCTGCAGCGATCGACAGTAAAACTCGAACTGAGTCATACCTCACTACAGGTGCATATATTTCGTCGTAGTCTACCTTAAATTTTTGTGAGCACCCTCGTGCCACAAGTCTGGCTTTGAATTTTTCTATTTCGCCTTTTGCGTTTAGTTTCTTTTTGAACACCCAACGATTCGTAATAACATTTTTATCGGGAGTGCGGGGGACTAACTCCCAAGTTTTGTTATCGTTTAAAGACTGCAACTCCTCATCAATGGCCGCTTGCCATTTTTCGGCATCTGTGCTGTTCATTGCCTCTTCTAGATTGTTTGGCTCAAGTTCTGCTAAAAATACTTCTGCAAAACTAAGATTTTCATCTTCTATGTTTGATTTCTTCCTAAAACGCGTATTATACGGACTTCTTGGTAATGTGAGTCTGGAAGTTGCTACAACCTCAGGTTTATCGTTGTCGTTAGTTTTATCTTCTACTGTTGGTTCATTGGCTTCGTATTCTGGCACATGTGTTTGTGTATTCATTTCTATGGATTCATGCAAATCGTTTTGTTTTTCATTAAAAATCAGATCACGTCTTACATACACTTTTCTCAAGCTAGATTCATATACTCTGTATGCCTTACTGTCATCGTTATACCCAACCATGATACATTTCATTGAGTTTTTCTCCCATTTAGTTCGCTGATCTTTTGGTATATGCACAAAAACTTCACTGCCAAAAACTTTTAAATGCTTAACACATGGTTTGCGTTGGAACCATAGCTCATATGGAGTGACTCCATCAATTACTTCCGACGATATACGATTTCTGAGGTACACAGCCGTGTTAGTAGCTTCACCCCATAAATACAATGGTAAATCTTTAAAATGTAGCATAGCCTTAGCAGTTTCTACTACAGTTCTATTCTGCCTTTCAATAAAACCATTTTGTTCTGGCGCTCTGGGAGTCGAAAATTGTTGTTTAATACCTTTTGATAGCAAGAATTGCTTCACCGCGTTGTTCCGAAATTCCGAACCACCATCAGATCTCAGTTTCTTGATGCTATGGCCATCTGCTCGCACGTCAGCATAAAATTGCTTTAATGCATCCAAAACGCCGGTTTTGTCTTTCAGAAAGTACACAAAGCAATATCTGGAAAAATCGTCTTTTAGTAACATAAAATAATTAGCGCCGCCAATCGATGGCGTGCTCATTTTTCCACATAAATCAACATGGAACGTATCACCAGGAATTTTTGATCGCTTTGGACTATTTTTGTTGAAGCTAAAGCGATGTTGTTTGCCAAAAATGCAACCTTCACAAAATGGGGTTTCGCCATCGACAGTGTCAATATCCAGCCCCTTAACGATGTTGTTATTGTTCATTTTACGTAAAGTGTCATAACTCACGTGACCTAGACGTTCGTGCCAAGTCTTTATGGAAGCTATATTGTTCAGTTCAGCTAATTTTCCGGGTTTCAAGTTCATTCTATACAACTTATTTTCACGATAGCCGTCAACTAAAATACGATCACCTTTCTTAAACACAACGCGCTGGCCACCTTTCAGAAAAACTACATCAACATCTTTTTCTGTAGCTTGTGAAATTGAAACGAAATTTCTATCCAATTCTGGCACATACAGTACATTTTTGAGTATACACACAGCGTCGCCCTTAAGCGAGCTCAAAACGTGCATAACGATATCACCTTGACCAACTGCACACAATTTTCTACCATCACCAACGCGAACTTTGCAAAAATCTTTTGGAAAAGCTGTAAAGTTTTTAAATAGCTCCCTCTGAAAGCACATATGGTCCGATGCGCCCGAATCAGCATACCAATTACTTTTAAAGTTATCATTGACCGTATTCATCAAAAACGATTGCAGAGTAAATAGTTCTTCTTCATTTCTTTTCACATCATAGCCTTTACCTTTTGTTGTTTGTTTTTCCATCATCATATTTTGCCTATCACCTTTTCTGCGGTTTGGTGTATGGGTGCGTTCGCTTTCATAGCGGTCCGAATTATCTCGCGACTTTTTATAGCATTCTCGTGCCCAATGGCCTGGCTTGTTACAATAATTGCATTTGCCTGGGCGCCTTGTTGTATTGTTGCTTTTATTTTCATTGCTTTTGATTTTATTTCTGCTTAAAGCGTATGCTGTGCCGGTGTTACCCATTTGCCCTTGAGTTGAACTTTCGTCTGCTTGCCTTAAATTTATTATTGCTTCTTCGTTAATAAGATGATCCGTTAATTTTTCAATGCTTTGATCGGTGCTTGGCACTGCATACCATGCCGTTCTTACGTGATCGAACTTTGGGGGTAGACTGCTCAAAATTTTAGCAATAAGCATTGGTGTTTTCTGCTCCAAATCTAAATCTTTTAGCCGTTGTGCCAGTGAAGTAATGCTTGCTATAAAATCGGAAACACATTCGGATTTTTCCATTTTTAAATTCATAAATTTCCCTAAGAGTACTTGGGCTGATTGCTCACTTTTCTCTGCATGTACAGTTTTCAGCCTTGCCCACATTTGTGCTGCAGTTGAGCAATCGCTTAAGTGCTTGAGCTGCTCCAACTGCAAGCCACGCATTAGGAAAGCTTGCGCCTCTGCATCTTTTTCATCCCAGGTCGTTGAATCGGTGCTTGGTCGTGCAATTGTACCCAATATGTACGGTTTCAGCTTATTTTCCGCCATATAAATTTCCATTTGTCTCTTCCAAAGCTGATAATTCGTACCATCAAAACGATGAATTTGATATATTTTGGATTCTGCCATATTTCTAGGCATTTGCTGTGCACACCAAGACTTTTCTTTGTCGAAAGAGCTTTCTTCTTTAATGGCTAAATTATCCACCACAATTTTGCTTTCTTTGTCCGAAATATTTATTACAAGGATATTCTTCTCATCCATAAATTTAATAAATGTAAATCACTCTGTAATGCACTGGGCCCATAACCTTTTGAGCGCAGTTATTTTTATGATCTTTATTCAGTGAGTTTAAATTCAGTACTAAGTTTACAAAGTTTCAGAAATAAAGGAAAGAGCAAAATACAAAAGAAAACTTATGCAAAAACAAAATATAGATATGAAGATGTGTAAAGAAGATATCGTAAATTTTAACATAACTCCATAATTTAAAAAAATTGAGATACGTGGCAACCCTATACACCCCCCAAGTGGCAACAGCCAAGTGGATAGTCTTAGAATCAATCATACTATCAATATGCCAAAATTTCATCCAAATCGGTAAAGCTGTTCCCGAAATAGTCCGGATATACAAATAAACTGCGGTAAGGTGGCAACCCCAGGTGGCAACCCTACTTGAAACTATTTAAGTTCGCATGTCGCTGAAAATACCATTCATTTGATACCCTTATTGGTATATTTTGCTACAAAATTTAAAAAAATTGGGATAGGTTTCAACCCTGTAATCCGCCCCAGGTGGATAGTCTTAGAATCAACCATACTATCTACATTCAAAATTTAATCCAAATCGGTCAAGCGGTTCCCGAGATAGTATGGATATACAAATATTGAGATTATTTCGATTAGGATTATGATTATCATTCGGATTACAATTATGATTGTGAAAATGATGATTACTATTATGATAGCGATAGCTATTACGATACATACATATAACGAGTAAGATTACGATTACCAGTGCGGTTATAATTGCAGCTTCCGATTGTCATGGAATCGATACAATTATTTCGGTAACTCAGATTTTTTTTATTACTTTTACCGAACGATAGACCAGCACATACCAACTTCACAATATTGGCCGCAATACAACAACATCATTCACAAAAATGGGGAGGGCTTCTACGAGCTAAACTAAACGAGCATTAGGACAAGACTTGTAAAGTTCAACGGATACGTGGGCCAGATGCCCTGTCACGAACTCTTCTATATAATTTATAAAAATGGTCGAAACAACTAAAGCCTTCAATCACAATGTTGATCTTCCATTTAATTCAAATTCAAAACAATCGCAAAAAAATCTAAATCAAAGATTGGTATTATCTTTTATTACATCCATTGCGGCTGGGTCGAATATATTCGCAGTTTCGTTATACCCCCAGTTGGCATCAAAGCCATCAATAAAACAAAGCTCTGCGAGCCAACTTACGAATCAACATCACTTTTAATCCACTCACTCTGCGCCATTGATACTACACAAAATAAATACACTCATTTCCACGTACCAAATTTTATTCCTGGCGCGTGCTAACGACATTAATTTAATCTACTTTATAGTTTAATTGTTGGCTACTTTTTCGTTATGTCTACCAACTGGTCAGCGCACTTAACGAGCCTCATCAATTTCGCACAATCAGCAGGAAAAATGTTTGTTTCGCTTTGTTCTTTTTTATTGCACTCTGTTTTCCAAAAAATGCGCTGGCAGGATACCAATGCAAACATACGACCATTATTCGCTGACAGCAGCAGCAAACACAAAACCAAAAAAAGATAAAAGTTAGGGAGCTTACTTTCGGGTGAATATGAATATTATATACTGCGGCGTGAGCTTTAGCAACACAGTATGGGGCGATTTTTTGTGAGCTACTTTTAATTTTGTTTGCATTGGTTAAAAGGGTATTTCATCTTCTCAAAACGAAACCAAAAGTCATAAAAATCGAGAACGTAATGGCGGAGATATTGACAGATCAGTAGTCCCACTTTTTTCTCATCTAAAAAACTGAAATTTCAGTATATCTCGAAAACTGCTCTATTTATTTTTAAACCAAATTTATACATATTCGGTATAACCAGAAAATAAATTGTTTTTGAGTTCATTTCCCCAATTCCCGAGTACGAACGTATTTCCTTTATTCGAAAAAAAAAAAAACAAATGAGTTTTATTTGGAAGGTGCCCCTCTTTCCATAATTCGAACTTTTTTGTGAGAGTGGTATTGATATCGTATATTTCCATACCAATTCCCAGGTAGCTGCGATGAACAATCTTAGAAGTATTGAGCCTTCAAAATTAGCTATGTATCGGAGGCGCGACGCCTTTTCCCCATAGCCCCCATATTTTTGATTAGTGATATCGTGTATCTTCTTACAAATTTTCAGGTCCCTACCATCAACTCTTGAGGAACCTTTTAAAACACTCACCAACACCTATCTTTTAATACCAACACCGTACAAACACATTATCGACCCAAACTTGGTCCATATTTTGGTCGTCATTGGTAAACGGGCGCGTACATTGGACCTAGAACCCCTCCCTGCTAAGAGCCCCGCAAACGCGTTTTATTTGATATACATATGGGACTAAAAACTATCCTCTTTTAAAACTCTTATCAACGCCTTTCATGTGATACCTATATCGTACAAACCATTCCTAGGGCTACAGCTGGTCTACAATTAGGTCGATATTTGCCAAACGCGTTCGGATATGGGGCTTAGAGTCTCCCCCTGTTACTTAAAACCCTCATTAATACCTTTTCTTTTGGTGCCCATATTGTCCAAACACTTTCTAGGGTCACATGTGGTGCACATTTTGGTGGATATCTCAGAAACGGGTTCATTCAAGGGATTTGAAACAAATTTTCCTTAGAACTCTTATTAACACCGTTCATTTGATACCCATATCTCAAAAGTTCCTTCTAGGATGACAGCTGGTCCACATTGCGTTTCAAGACCCTAATTAGCTAGGGAAATATAGTTTAAAACCTATTCTCATATCAAATTCATTTAAGCCTAGGAACATCGTGACCCGAGATTTTTATATATTAGAAAAGTTGTCGGGTAAAAATGGAAAATTTTTTTTTTCAAAATTTGTTGAACGTTTTTCGGCGACCGCCGTGGTGTAGCGTTTAAGTGTTCGGCCTACTACACCAAGTCGTGGCGGTTCGATTCCCGGCAAAAGTAACATCAAAAATTATTTAGAAAAAGAATTTTTTCAAACGGGGTTGCCCCTCGGCAGTAGTTTGGCAAACTCTCCGGGTGTATTTCTGCCATGAGAAGCTTCTCAGCAAAAAATTCATTTGCTTTGCAACTGCCATTCGGAGTCGGCAAAAAACTGTAGGTCCCGCCAACTTGTAGGAAAACTCAAAAAGCAACACACCACAAGTTGGAAAGAGAAGCTCGGCTAAAAATCCCGTTAGAGGTTATGATAACCTGTTGGTATATCGCCGCCATTAGTTTTTTTAGACAGAAATCATTTATCAAATTCGAGGATTTGAAAAGTTGTCGGGTAAAAATGGAACATTTTTTTTTTCAAAATTTGTTGAACGTTTTTTGGCATAGTGGCCAAACTACTGAAGATACTTATAGAGAAGAAGGCAAAAAATGTTTATGGGAATTAGTATAATGTATAATTCAACAGTTTAAATAGAAAAAATGAATTTTTTGACGTACTTATAAGAAGCAGTGTTTTGCCAAAAAGGGAATTTTCACATTTTCACCGATATCTCGGAAACTACATCTTCCACAAAAAATGGATGTGTTTTTCGGAATCAAGAGAAGATTTTATATGAAGAGAATGTACTTTCCTTTTTGGTAATTTTTTTTGTCAATTTACATACATTTTGTATGGGAAAGGGCGAAAAAATAGCGATCTCCAAAGGTTAAGTTACAGCGCTTATTTTGTGCAAGGCTTATTTTCTTACCAATTACTAACTTTGTAGGGGGTAAGACCTAGTTGGATTTTTTTTTTGAATCCCCATAGTGTTCATTAATATATTCAGACTATTTTGAAAACGCCACGACCGATTTGGAGCAAGTTTGAGGAATTAATGCCTATGTATGTACATATGTGTAGCCACTCAGGATGATTAACTGGGGTTGCCACCTAATTGATTTTTTTTGCGGGTATCTGCTAGCTTATATATATAATCACTCCTCTGTGTTCTTTATCCAACTGAGTATAAAAATTCATATTTTGCAGGTATAAAGCAAATTCCACTTACGTGTACAGAAGCGTGGTTCATCGCTTCCATCGCCACAATCATTAACGTTATTGCAGTATTTGCTGAGCGGCACACAGCGCGTATTCGAGCAGGTAAATTCGGACAATGAACATGGTCCGCCAACACCAATACCCGGCTTGGCTGTGGCTGTGCCTGTAACAGCTGCCATTACAGGCCCAATGGGCAGTTGCGATAAATCAGTATTGGCATCTGACGAAGCAATGAGTGAATGTGATGCTATAATGGCAGTGGATGTTGTAGCATTCGTTGATGATGATGATGATGCTGATGCAATGGAAGACATAGCTGTTATCGTGTTGATTGCAGACGTCGCCGACACCGACACCGGTGCGATAGCGCAGAGGAAGCACAAAGCCAATAATGGCAGCAGTGTTGTGGGGGCAGTGATCATGGGGCAGATGCTTTTGTTAATAAATGGTGCTTGGCTGTTGATAGTGGTTGTTGTTTTGTTGTATTCGCTGGTGTGCTGCTCAAGTGTTGGCGTACACACATTCATTGTTGTTGTTGCACTTATCTTTGTGAGCTCAGGCAACCAACCCAAACGTTGGCTGCCCAAAGTCAGCATGCAACTGGAATGCCACCAATTTAAACGGCAGCTAATGCTAGTAGTGTTTAGGTTTGTTGTTGTTATTTTTGGTTTTGGCGTTACTTCTAACATTGCTTTTGTTTTTGATTTTGTGCTACTAATTGTTGTTGTTTTGTATTGAATTGACGTTGGTGTTGTTATTGCTGTGCTTTTGGCTGTGTTTGTTGTTGTTGCTGTTATTACTATTGCTCCTTGCATTGGATCCTTTACGCCTGTTGTTGTTGCACTTGCACGTTTTATTGCCTGAGCATCGCATACCCGCCGATTTGCTAAGTGGCCGTCGTCAAGGCACCACCGAGCGTATGTGGCATCTTTGAAAGCATTCAATTTACAATGTTGCTGTGCTGCAAAAATATCGCTCTGCTCATATTGAAGTTGTTTTGCTTTGCTATAGTCGCTCGTAGTCGTTTCCTGCGCGGCACTTTTATTGCTTTCATTATTTTTAGTATCATCACTACTGCTGACCAACGGTGGACAGTGTGCCGCGTGATTTTTGATGTTGCTGCCCGCCAGCTGCTTTATTGGCATTCTGTTGGTGTTGTTGTTTGCTTCTTGTTTTACTTGCTCTTTTTGTAGTATGTGCTCTTTTCTTTTCAATCTCTGCCGCCATTTTATCGTCATTATTATGCCTGTGAATGAAAAAGAAAAGAGGAAACCAGATTA
Source organism: Campiglossa producta (assembly GCA_964058755.1). Lineage (NCBI taxonomy): Eukaryota > Metazoa > Arthropoda > Insecta > Diptera > Tephritidae > Campiglossa > Campiglossa producta. The sequence continues at coordinate 24,311,533 of CAXKVI010000002.1, read as the reverse complement.
ACTTGTAAGTTCAGCTTTTGACTTCATAATTTATGGATGGACTTTTATTCTGAGTTCTTTTTTTATAATTTCTTTTCTATAGCTTACAGAAGTACCTACAGGCTTACGTTTACATAAATATAACGACAAGGTACTGCTAGCTCTGGTTAATTATAGTAAACAATGGTTTCCAAGTGCAATTCTTAGGTCATCATTATCCGCTTCCTCAACTCCTATTGGAACATAGAGCCTCGGTCAATAAACTTTTAAGACCGTCGCAGCATTGAAGCCAAGTTAAATAAAAACCTATTATATGCTTATTTATTAACTTCAAATCAGTTTATTTAATTTTAAGTACCTGGGTGACCTTGCTATTACGGTGCTATCAATTTAGCGCTAACTTTACTTACCCAAAATGATCCCAAAATGACCCAAAATTAATCCCAAAATTAGATATACTATAATGATCCCAAAAAGACCATTGAATGTTCCCCAAATTGATACGAAGTTGAACCCAAAACAACCCAAAATTGATCCGAAAATGATCCCAAAATGACCCCAAAATGATCCTAAATTGATCCCAAATATGATCCAAAAATGATTTCCAAATCATCCCTTAAACACCCTTAAATTTCCCCTAAACTGATACTAAAATTATCCAGAAATGTTCCCAAAATAATCCTAAAAAAATCCCAAATCGACCCCAAAAAGACCCTCAAATGTTCCCAAAATGTCCCAAAAATTATACCAAAATGATCCAAAAAATGATCCCAAAATGACTCCAAAATGATCCGGAAATAACCCTAAAATTGTCCCAAATTAATCCAAAATTGAACCCAAAATGATGTAAAAATAGCCCCAAACTTTTCCAAATTGTTCACTAAATGATCGCAAAATGATCCTAAATTAGTATGATCCCAAAAATATACAACACAAATACAATACAAAAAAATGGTAACCCTTTTCGGCTACCCCTTGAAAATATTTTAGTTGGTATGTCGGCGAAAATGCCTTTCATTTGATACCAATATTGGCTTATCTAACGCCATAATTTAAAAAAATTGAGATGGGTGGCAACCCTGTACACCCCCAACTGGATAATATTAGAATCAATCATACTATATATATGCCAAATTTCATCCAAATCGGTCAAGCGGTTCTCGAAATAGTCCGGATATACAAATATACTGCGGTAAGGTGGCAACCCTACTTGCAAATATAAAAATATTTTAGTTGGTATGTCTCTGAAAATACCTTTCATTTGATACCCATATTGGCAAATGTTGCTCCATATTTAAAAAAAAATTATATGGGTGGCAACCCTGTAACTCGCCTCAAGTGATTACCCCCAAGTGGATAGTGTTAGAATCAAATATACTATCTATATTCAAAATTTCATTCAAATCGGTCAAGAGTTTCCCGAGATAGTCTGGATATACAAATTTTCATAAGGTAAAGTAAAAAGGGCGCGGTCAGGTGGCAACTCTAGGGGTTACACTGCTTGAAATTATCATATTTGAAATACGGTTGAAAATACCTTTCATTTGACATCCATTATGGCATTGTCGCTCCATAATTAAAAAAATTTAGACAGGTGGCAACCCTGTAACCCGCCTCAAGTGGCAACCCCCAAGTGGATAGTCTTACAGTCAACCATTTTATCTATATTCAAAATTTGATCCAAATCGGTAAAGCGGCTCCCGAGATAGTCTGAATATACAAATATACAAGTTCTATTAAAGTTATAAGATTTAGTTTTCGAGTGGAGTTCAAAAAATATCTATTTTGACCGGGCTAAACAGTATATTTGAAAAATGCTATTTCCGGAATATCAACCGAAATATGAACCATAAAAATGTTTTCACGGAACTTTTTGTCTTTATTCGGAAACATGTGGGGAGTTTTTTAGGGAGCACTTTCCCGAAGTTATTTCGGCGCCATGTCGAGACTTTTTTTCTATTATTTACGGTTTATTTCGGAAATATTTCCGTGGTTTTTGAATCTTTTCGTGTCATTTTCCCGACCATTTCGGGATTTTTAGGATACTTTCTGTACTTTTTTGGAACTATTTCGGGTTCATTTTAAAATTTGACGCCAAACAGAACTTTTTCCGAATTTTTCTTGGATCTTTCCTGAACTTTTATGCTATCATTTTGGGATCACTTCAAGATATTTTCTGGGTAATTGCGACACCTTTTTGTAATCATATTTGGACTTTTTAGAGCCCATTTCGGCACGTCCTCGGGATCATTGCAACACTTTTTCGAGATAATTTGGGGGCTTTTTTAGGATAATTTCTGTCCATTTTTGGGACTATTTCGACACGTTTACGATATCATTATGGATTTTTTTCTGGATCATTTCTAGACTTTTTTCGAAAGTACTTCGCGATTGTTTGTAACTTCGCTGTTATGTATTTCGATACTTTTTCGAAAAAATTTCGAAATTTTTAGGATATAATTTCCGGACTTTTTTTTGGGACCATTTCTGTGTCATTTCAAGATTTTTTTTGGGATAATTTCTGGATTTTTTTGGGAACATTTCGGGAATATTTTTAGGATATCTTCGGATTAATTTTTGGGCTTTTTGGGAACGTGTCAGGACTTTTTCGCTTTTTGTTTGGGATCCGTTCTATAGAATTTGGTGCTCGCTAGTCTCACAATGAACCCCCGGCAATTTTCAATGCCGTTTTCATGAATGTGTAGTTCAATCTCTGAAATTTGTGCCAGAAAAAGGAATGTGTAGCACATTCATGTTTGTGGCCGACAGAAAATCATTAAAAATTGATTTTCTAAATATTTAAAACTTTTGCTACACATTCGTGTTTCTGGCAAACGAAAATTTAAAAAAATACAAAAAACTAATAAACAAAATTTACTTTGGAAATTTTAAAAGAGGAATTGAAGGAATAATAAACTAAAACTTATATCAGTGGAAAGAGTATAATGAGAATATAACTTGCATAAATATATTTATGTATGTAAAAAAACTAAAATTTCATATTTAGCGAGAGCAATAAACTTTCAAATACGATTTCCCAAAAATTTAACTTTGGCAAATGCATGCTTCTGGCTAGCGAGCAACGATATTATATATACTAGAGTTCGCCCAGTGGTTGAAATTCAACCACAAAAGCTTATTTTTTTCCTACCTTTTTGCTGTTTCTTAAATTTGCCATTCTTTTTATATTTTTTATATATTTGGTTTCTATACATTCCTGTTCATTTTGCCTTTTCCCCCCTCTTTACACCATTCAGTAATACAGTTTCAATGTTGATAATTATTTATTCTTCTTAGGTAGTCTTCATACGTATATCTTTCCTTTCCTTTCCTTTGCTTGTATTTCCTTTCCTTTCCTCTCCTTTCATCTCATTTTATTTCTTTTTCTTTTCTTTCCTTCCCTACCCTTTTCTTTCCTTTCCTTTCCTTCCCTCTCTTTTCTTTTCCTTTTCTTTCCTTTTCCCTTTTTTCATTTCATTTTATTTCCCTTCTTTCTTTCTCTCTTTTCTGTTCTTTTTCCTTTTCCTTTATATTCGTTTCTTTTATTCTCTTACCTGACCTTTCTTTATATTTCCATTACATTCCTTTTTTCCTTTTATTTTATTTTTCTTTAATTTCCTTTCGTTTCCTTTGCTTTCCTCTCATTTTATTAATTTTTTTCATTTCATTTCTTTTCTTTTATTTTTTTCTTACCCTTATTTTCTTTCACTTTTTTCCTTACCTCTCCTCCCCTTACCTTTCCTTTTCCTACCTTTGCTTTCCTATCGTTTCCTACCGTTTCCATACTTTTTCCTTTCCGTAACTCCTTTAGTGTTCTTTCTTTTCCATTAATTTCCTTTACTAATTTTTTTAGCTTTTCATTACCTTTCATTCTTTTATTTTTCATTCTTTTTATTTTCATTTATTTTTCGTTCCTTCCTCCTCGCTACCGTTTCTTTCCTTTCTTTTTCTCTTCTTTCCTTTCTTTGTCTTTCTCTAATTGCCTCTCTTTTCCACTCCTTTACCTACATTTCATTTCCTTTCTTCCCTTCCTTTTTTCTTTTCCATTCCTTTCCTTTCCCTACCTTTATTTTCCTTTTATCCATTCCTTTTCTTTCCCATTCTTTCCTTTATTTTATACTTTTATTTATTTCATTTTGTTTTATTTTTATTTATTTTATATTCTTTCCTTTCCTTTCATTTCCAAAAAATTTCTTTTTTTACTTTCAATCACTTTTCTATTTCTTATATTACTTTTTTTAGTTTTATCAATTTTCCTTTTTTGTTTATTTCACTAAGTCTAGCCACGAAGGGCTTTGTGTTTTTTTTTCAAAACATCATGTCTGAGCAAGCATTTGCTTCTCTGAATACCCACGCACAGATTTTGTTTTTGTAAGCACTGTTTGTACCTACGCTCAATAAAGTTGACGGGCTGGCTCATGTTTATTATTGCTGCCAACAAAATAACTCACACTCGGACTCTCCCCAACTGTAATGAATGCAAGCGAATGCAAGTGTACCTACATACACACATAACAGCGGCTCTATAAAGTGAATGCGTGTTTAGCACTTGTAGTGGTGTGACTTTCAAATCATATTATAATTAATTTTTTTTTTTAATTTTTGGTTTATTGTCGCACACCCTGCTCGGCGAGACCTATCGATACATATCAAATTTTATATACCTTAGAATTGTGGTTATTGCAAAAAAGGGAGACAACTTTTAAGCATTGCGCATTTATATATAATAGATTTTTTGTAATTGATTTAATTTAAAAAGTCGTTGAGTTTTCGAACCGCCCCTTATTATTATTTATGTCTTTGCCTCGTTCTACACACCCATTGCACAATCAATCAATCTACTACCAAACTCCCTTTCCTCATTTTACAATTTCTTTTCCTTACCCTCAAAAACGCACCAAGACAACCCGTTATTCTCTGAATTTCATTTTCACCCAACACTTCTGAGTATTTAGCTAACTTCTCGCAGCTCTTAACACTTCACGCACAATAAACATTTAGCAGCAGCTCTTCAACAAAAACTTTTATAAATTTTACATTTTTCAATCGTCAAGTGCTTATTATTTTGTATTTACTGCAAAAGTTTTTGAATAAGAAAGTTTTGGCATAGCAAACAAAATGGCAGCATAACGAATTGGCTTTTTTTTCAATAACAATTTTGATTTATTGAGTTTGTAATAAAAATAAATTTTACTGAACTCAACTCTCTTCCGACGAAGGGCATGACGAGCTGAGAACACTATTTAGCAACAGCTTGAATTTAATTTCTTTGCAAAACTATTCTTTGGCAAAATTTATTATTTCCAAAGTAACTGTAAAGGTAGGTACGCAAGGTGAAAAATATTGTGAAAGTTGTGAAGCGCGTAGGACGATTACTGCTGATGTGAGTTTGCTCATTGGTTCGCTTCTGATTTATATTGCTCATAGATTGATTGACATGGTTGCTAGCCAGTGGTAAGGTGGTTATAAATTCAAGGGGTTAGATTAGGTTCAAGCGGCTGCCGCAGAGGTCAGTTTGTGATACCACCAACACTAGCAAAGTCAGTCCCGGGACCCGACCATATGGAAAATCCCTGAGTTTTTGGGATTCTCCACATAGCAGAATCCCGGGACTGACACACCTAAACCGACACTGTTACTCCTCCTCGAACCACTTAGATGACTTTATGAAGGCCATCAATTCCTTTATGTCCAGTTCCGCAATCTGGCTTCGGCTATGCAGGAAGGGAACTCTCAAAAAGCGCGTTCTCGCTCCGCTTAAAGCCGAACAGTTGTATATGTGGTGCTTCACCGTTTCCTCCTCCTCGTCATCTTTGCAACTCCTCCTGGGCTGTCGCTGAAGATAGCGATATCCTCGCCGATAGCGCGTTTACTTATCCAGGCCGCGGCATCCAAGATTTCCGAGACTTGAGCTTGGAAGACGCGGCAATGATCCGGTAGTCTGGAGGAGAGCTCAAGATCCAGATCCCTTGAATGAACCCCTACTCCAAATCTGCCGCCTAACTTCGAGCCGTCAGTGTAGACAGAAATGCTGTTATAAGTAGCGAGACACCGACCCGTCCTCTTCCATTCCTCCCTGCTGGGAATGTTTGTTTTGAAGCAGCTGTCTCCGACTGTTGTGGCCGCACACCTATCTGTGATCGGGATCTGTGAGAGAGAGAAAACTGCAAGATCCCAGAATACTGGAGTGTCCAGTTGTGCTTGCGTCCCAGTCAGACGTTTCCCCTAGACATAGATCCGCTGCCGCTGGAAAGTAAAATGCCTACACCACGACTCCATATAGCATGATAGGTCGGATAATTGAAGAATATTCTCCTTCCAGTTTAAGTTCCTGTCCAGAACTGTGCCCAAGAATTTGGCTTTATCAGCCAAGTTCAGGCTCGTGCCATTAAGTTCTGTTAGGTCCAGCGGTGGTACTTTGTACCGGTTGGGAAGGGGGAGATCTTTGTCGTAGCGTCAGAGAGGCTAGGCTACTATCGTGATGTAGTGCACGGAGCTATGATCACAAGGGTAGCATAGCCCTGTGGCTATCGACTAAGCCCTCATACCGTGGCAAAGTGTTCACCCCTCACGAGGGGTATGAGAATTTTTTTGGAATTTGATCTGATTGCCATTCTATACAGTAGCATGATGGGGAAATTGTCGAGGAAGTTAAACTACATGCTTACATAAAAAAAAAAATTTAGACCCAGATTGCGCTCTGTAACATCGAGCTTTCACTAATGCTCTCCAATCCTTAAACTTATAAAAATGTATTCCATGTGCAAATCGTTTATCTAAAATTTATTTTTGGACTCTAATCTGTTTATATTTCCACACATAATCCCTACTTGAAGCTGAGACTCCCACATTTCAATTGCCCACAACCAAGCTTTTTTACTTTATAGCAAAAATAAGATTTAATAAAAAAACGTAGTAAATCACTGCATCAATCAAAATCACAGCCTCTCACCAACAAGTTAAAAGCATGCTACAGTAGAAGCTTGCTAATACTAACCAATAATTACTTTTCTCTTGCCCGAAATTTCAAAACAGCTTTCAAGCCACTACTTTCCTAAATCAAGTTTATGTTCCTGTGCAAACACTTGGCGCATTTACCAGAGATGTGCATTATGTAAATCTCAACGAATATTTGTAGCGCTTTCAATGTAGTGGTGTTGTGTTAAGTTTATTTGGCCCATAAGTTGCATTTACCGGATTGGTAAGTAAACTTTATGCAGAGAAAATTCAAAAGCTCGCTTCCGGTAAGCCAAAGTCAGATAAGGCGGATGAGCAGAGAAATGCACACCCATTCATACAGATAGTGCTTAGCTCCACGCGTATGGTACGTCCGTATGTGGGTGTATGATACAAGAATGCTCATACGACATGTTGTCCTTTTATAAACATTTTCAGATATGTAGTTTACTTTTACATGTACAATGTACATAGATATGTGTGTTTCTGTGAACTGTAAAAACGTGCGTTAGCTTATGGCATACACTTCCTTACTCTCGTCGATGCTTTATAGTCTTGCTTTTGTTCATTTTGTTTATTCTTCTTTAACCAACAGCTTGAGTGTGCACTTATGTATGTACATTAGGGTGATTCAAAAAAAAATGTCGCCTTGGTCTTACCCCCCGAAAAGTTAGGTATTGATGAGAAAATAAGCCTTGCAAAAAATTAGCGCTCTAACTTAACCCTTGGGGTGGCTATTTTTTTCGCCCTTTCCCATACATTTTGTATGGGGAAAAATAGCATTTTTTTCAAATTGAATTTTCTTTTAATTTTTGAAACTTTTTTGAAAATATTTTTACATACTCTTAAAGTTGAAGCTTTGAAGCTTCCAAAATGGTAAGCCATGTGCGATTATCATAACTATTAAGTTAATTACAGCCATTTGAAAATGGCTGAGTTTTGTACTATTGCACACACATACACAGTAACACGTATAAAATTTAGGAAATTTTAAATGGCTGTAATTTTTTTAGTAGTTAAGATATTCGCACATGGGAAAGGGCGAA
>CAXKVI010000002.1:24276051-24301051 GCA_964058755.1 Campiglossa producta | reverse complement strand
TATTTTATTTTATTTTATTTTATTTTATTTTATTTTATTTTATTTTATTTTATTTTATTTTATTTTATTTTATTTTATTTTATTTTATTTTATTTTATTTTATTTTATTTTATTTTATTTTATTTTATTTTATTTTATTTTATTTTATTTTATTTTATTTTATTTTATTTTATTTTATTTTATTTTATTTAATTTTATATTATTTTTATACATCTACTTTGTTTTCTTTTAAGTCCTTTCATTTTATTTTTTTTATCTTAGTTTATTTTATTTTATTTTATTTTATCTTAGTTTATTTTATTTTATTTTATTTTATTTTATTTTATTTTATTTTATTTTATTTTATTTTATTTTATTTTATTTTATTTTATTTTATTTTATTTTATTTTATTTTATTTTATTTTATTTTATTTTATTTTATTTACTTTTATTTTATTTTATTTTATTTTATTTTATTTTATTTTATTTTATTTTATTTTATTTTATTTTATTTTATTTTATTTTATTTTATTTTATTTTACTTTATTTTATTTTATTTTATTTTATTTTATTTTATTTTATTTTATTTTATTTTATTTTATTTTATTTTATTTTATTTTATTTTATTTTATTTTATTTTATTTTATTTTATTTTATTTTATTTTATATTATTTTATTTAATTTTTCTTTTTTTATTTTATTTTCTTTTATTTTATTTTCTTTTATTTTATGTTATTTTATTTTATTTTATTTTATTTTATTTTTTTTTTATTTTATTTTATTTTATTTTATTTTATTTTATTTTATTTTATTTTATTTTATTTTATTTTATTTTATTTTATTTTATTTTATTTTATTTTATTTCAATTTATTTTATTTTAAATCATTTTATTTTATATTATTATTTTTTATTTTTTGCTTTATTTCATTTTCGAAGACCTTGTAATTAAAGCTGCTACTAGTCTGCTCTTTTCAGACTAGTTTGCTTCAGTGCGTGGTGGTCATATCATTGAACCAAAAAATGGCAACAGATTGTTTGTACGAAATGTGGAGGTGACTTTTTATACTTACCTCACGTTCACACACTTCCCGCTTTTCATTTCATTTTAGTCCATTTTTACCTTTTAACAAATAAACCAAACATATTTTCTCTTGAAATTCTTCATAGCTTGCCTCAATGTCTGTTGATTATGAAGAAAAGAATGTAAGAAGAAGCACATATCAAATGAAATATTTTTTCTTGCCCTTTTTGAGTGTCATTGAGATGAAGGTTTTTTTTTTATAAAGATTTTTGGCCCATTATTGTTGGCAAGAAGTGGTTTTTTCTTAGTATATCGAACGCCTTAATCGGTCGTTTTTGATGTGCTGCTGAGGCTGATAGCATGAGCTGTTGCTAGGATTTAATTGTTTCAGTCGCTTGTTAGTTAAAGCAATATGATGAAAATTCGGCTTGTTTCTCGATATTGCAAATCAATTTGTGTTTCTTAGGAAACTTAAAGTCATTTAAGCTGGAAAGCTGTGAGATAATAACTGGTATTACTTACAAAAGTCAAAATTATAAAAATATGAAGTCAGATCGATAGTCAGAAGATAGCTTATTAATTATTTTTCTTTCATATCACATTACTATTTAATATGGGCGACATGCACTCCCACTATTTGCGTTTTTGGATAAATAAGACTTCCTTATTTGTCATATTGTGATATAAATTTTCTTAAGAAAAAAACATAAATATTATATGCATGTTCTAATATGTTAAAGCATCAGGTTCAATTTATATCAATGCCACTATAATGTTCGAAAAAAATATCAAAAATAAAGAATAAAACAAATTTAATTACAAATACAATGTCATTCAATAGCAGCAAAAACAACAACAACAACAAAGTGACATGAATGAAATCAAAATAACATTGGACTTCCACAGAAGCAGCATCACCGACAGCATTGAGGGTGACCAACAACCAACGGCCACACCCACCAACACACATCGCGATTCGTTCAACGTTACAGCTGCTCCAACTGTGGTTGGTGGTGTCAATGTGATAAAAGCGATTTTTGTAGTTTTTTTTACATATATTGTAAGTAAGCTTTTGCGAAAAGCTGTGAAATGAGATGAAAAAAAAGCACAGCTCAAACGACAAACATGTCGAAGCTATTGTCAGCACCATTGACGTCGATGATAACAACAAAAAGACAAAAACCGAAGCGTAAATAATAGTCACTATGCGGGTTAGTTTGTGAACGATCGAGCGCAATAACTAAGCGTCAAACCAACAACAAAACTGACCAGTAAACGCAAACAACCGCAGTGATAGCGCATTCGCCGCGATGATTTATTGAAACCGGCAAACATGACAACGAGCTATGAAAATGTGAAATGTAAAATGAAAGCAAAACTTGGTGAAACCGAAATAAAAAAAACTCAAATGCATGCATTTTGAAAAACAATAACAACAATTAAAGCAATTTAGCGAATAACAAGTAGAAAAGTGCAAAAAGTGACTGCAGCGAAAATTATATACCCAAATGTGAGGACTGTCAGAGGAGCCGGCAATAACACCCACGGGCGTGTTTTTCAGGGGTATTATTTCTGCTTACCCAAAGAAATGAAGTGAATTTAACACTTTAGCTTCAAATGTTGCTTACACGCAATATTGTATGTTTTTGCCGTCCCGTTTCACCTTTTCATACATTTTTGCTCACAAATTATATGAGAGTGAGGAAACCCACAAAATGAAAAAAAAAAAAAAATTATTTAGAATCTGCCTGATTATGTACATAGTTCCTAGAAATGTTCTAGGACTAGCTGACTAGCAGAAGATCTTGATTACAGTTTAAATGATTCCCTGAGAGCAACTTTGTATACATAAGGGATCCGTAGCTATGATATGTCGAAAAAAATTGTCGAATCTCAAAAATAGAATTTTAAAAAATTTTATTATACCAGAAACATTTTTGACCGAAAAAATTTCGAAGAATGCAAAGTACCGAAAAAGGTCATAATTTTGATGCTTTAAGTAAAACTCGGGAAATTTTAATTTAAAAACGTGTTTTTTGTTATTGTGAAATTAGTCATCAATTCCTCACCTTTTATCAAGAACTTTTTGAACTTTTTCCAGCCCAAAACCATGTGGCCAAGGCCATACTGATCAAACGGCTTTTTTTTCCACACACGGTTAAAAATTTGATCCTAAACTTTAAACTTTTTTGGACTACATATACATATGTATGGCCAAACCAAATATGGTTTCAAATTCAATCTAGACCAGTTTTCAAGGAAATTGGCTAAATGAATCGGGCTTCAATTATAAACCAGAAATGTTTTAACAAATTTTTTAAAGAAAAAAATAATATTTTGTACGTTGGCTGGGACTCGAACCCAGATTCCCCGCGTCATGCCTGTCTGCTCTACCACTGAGCTACATCGCACACATAAAAGTTTTAATTTGAAACCGAAAAATTTTAATTTTCAAACCAAAAAGTTTTAATTTTAAACCGAAAAGTTTTAAGAATAAAAATAGAATTAAAAAAAAAAATGTGGCACTTGGCAGGATTCGAACGAAAACGCTCAGGAGTTACAACCAACTGCTCTACCGCTGAGCTATGACGCACATGAAGTTTTTGTGGTCAAAATTCAATTACATTCAAAAAAACCAAAAAAAAAAAATTAGATTGCTTTTTTATTTAGATCTTAAATCGAAACCAAAAACAATTGAAAATCTTTGTAGGTATTTGGACGGTTTGAAATATTGTACAAAAAAGTTTGAAAAATTGATTAAACTTTATACGGGTTTAAAATTTTGGTTAATTTTTTTAGGCATGTATGATTAGTTAAAATATTTTTTCTTATTAATTTAAAGTTTATTAAAAAAAAATTAAATTTTTATTATGACACTCGTAAGAATTTAAAATATTTAGTTCTATTAATTTAGCATTTATTGCAAGAACTACACATTTTTAAATTATTTTTATAATAAAAAATAAATATTTGGAATTAAAAATTTTAACAAATAAGTCCATATGGCTCTATTGCACCCGACTAAATCGTCTGTTATATATTTTCGTGGCATCTTTTACAGTTAGATGGAATATTTGCTATCAAGAGCAATTGCGAATAACTTTGAAAAAATAATTCTCAACATCAATTACACATTTTTTTCAAAATTGTTTCATTCGAAATTTTTTTTGACAATTTTTTTTGGCATTTTTTTTCGACACTTTTTTCTACAATTTTTCTTCGGCATTTTTAGTTTCGACAACTTTTTTTTCTACATATCGTACCAAACCCATACATAATCAAGGGCTTTATATTGAGGATTGCCTGATAAGCCAAATTAGAAACCCCTGGACTAAATTTATTGAAAAACAAGTAAGGAAGTCTAAGTTCGGGTAAACCGAACATTAAATACCCAGCGACTTCTACCAGTTTCATAAGGAATATTTCTTATACCACCATGAAACCGAGATATGACAAATTATGTGATTTTCGAAATTTTCGATATGGAAAAAGGGGGCGTGGTTGTCATTCGATTTTGCCTTTTTTCTCTAGCAACCTTCTTTGGCCAGAACTGTATACAAATTTCATTCAAATACCTCAATTTTTACTCAGTTAAGTTAGTGTACAAGGACAGACGGACGGACATGCCTTAATCAACTCTCTTTAAAACCTAGGAACTTTCATATATGGAACTCTATATCCATCTCGATATAAAACTGTTTCCTCGTATGTTTGAATGCCATTGCATGACATTAGAACATTTACAAAATCCATTCAACAAAAAATGATCAAAAGTGTTATCCATGGTTTTATAGTCTTTATTGTTGTTGCTAGATTTATGTGTGTCGCTTTTATCATTTTAATTGCTCGATTAGAACAAAGTTACTGTAATTGTTGCAAATTCTTTTTAACTCTAATTTCTAACTTTTGTAACCCTTTATCAATGCTCTCTATATAATTCTAGTGTGTAATTGTGTTGGGGTTGTTCTTGTGCGCACAGTAAATGATTATCCCAATGTCACATTCCAGCAATTAAAATGTATAAATTTTACATTTAATTTAATTTGATTTTGTTCTTTCACTACAACTCGTTTGCATAATCTGTACCTACATATATGTGTATTTACATTAGGGTGATTCAAATAAAAAAAATTTGGTTATTTTTTCGGTCTTACCCCCTGAAACTTTAGGTATTGATGGGAAAATAAGCCTTGCAAAAAATTTGCGCTCTAACTTAGCCCTTAGGGGTGGCTATTTTTTTTCGCCCTTTCCCATACATTTTGTATGGGGAAAAATGGTATTTTTTTCAATGAGAATTTTCTTTCAATTTTTGAAACTTATTTGAAAATATTTTTACATACTCTTAAAGTTGAAGCTTTGAAGCTTCCAAAATGGTAAGCCATGTGCGAATATTTTAACTATTAAAATAATTACAGCCTCTTAAAGTTTACTAAATTTTATACGTGTTACTGTGTATGTGTGTGCTATAGTACAAAACTCAGCCATTTTAAAATGCCTGTAATTATCTTAATAGTTAAGATAATCGCACATGGCTTGCCATTTTGTAAGCTTCAAAGCTTCAACTTTAAGAGTATGTAAAAACATTTTCAAAAAAGTTTCAAAAATTGAAAGAAAATTCACTTTGAAAAAAAATACTATTTTTCCCCATACAAAATGTATGGGAAAGGGAGAAAAAAAATATCCACCTCTAAGGGTTAAGTTAGAGCGCTAATTTTTTGCAAGGCTTATTTTCTCATCAATACCTAACTTTTTAGGGGGTAGGACCTAGTCGACATTTTTTTTGAATCACCCTAATGTACATACATATATGTTTTATCGTGCTTGATTTGACTGTTTCGTATGTAAATGGTGCCACACGAAATTTTGCACATCATTTGTTCATTTGCATTATTAAAAAGTCATCATAATCATTATGACAGCAATGGTGTTCTCGTTTGAATGTCTAGACAGGCATTTACTGCATCGTTGCTAGTTTGCCAGAGGCATAAATGTGAAAATTTTACAGATTTGAGTTAATAAAATCATGTGACTAATCTCACGTTTTTCCACGATTCACGAAAATCCTGGGTTTCCAAAGTACAAGAAACTCCCAGAAATTTCCAATGCCATTTTCATGAATGTGTAGTTCAATCTCTGAAAATTGTTCCAGAAAAACGAATGTGCTACATCTTCATGTTTCTAGCGAAACGAAAATGTTTAAAAATTGAATTTCAAAATTTTTAAAAATTTTCATTGGGTCAGAAACAAGAATGTATTGCACCAGAACCACAGACACCATAGCGTATACGTAACAATTTTGATACACATTCGTGTTTTTGGCTCAACGAAAATTTTAAAAAATATAGAAATTCAATTTTTAAACATTTTGGTTTCGTCAAAAACATGAATGTTCTACACAAAACTAGAGCGATAAACTTTCAAATGCGATTTCCCAAAATTTTAATTTTGGCACATTCATGCTTCTGGCAAGCGAGCGATGGTATGAAATTTGTGTAAATTTTGTTCTGCTTTTGTTAAGTGTTTTGTATGATTTTATTTTCGCCCCAAGCGAATTACTGATTTCGACACAGTGTTTATGTGTGGGGTGAACAATTTTATTAATACAATTCCTAGGTTGTAAGGCCCAAAATTCAACTGCTGCAGAATTTTTGTCTTTCAAATTATGGAAGAACCCTCTTCTTAGACCGAATTAGTTCCATTACAAATTTTTCATTTGTTTTATTTAGTTGCGTTTCTGGCTGTTTTTTGTTGATTTACCGGCGACATCTAGCGGTTTATACTCTCAATTTCTTTCATTTGGTTGCGTTTCTTGCTGATTTTGTATTTATCTGAAGAGTGTTGTCAGCGAATTTTTGTTTGTGCTCTTATAGCTGCTCAAACCTTCTTCGTTTTTGAGGATTTATAAGGAAAATTATGCTTAAGTTAATTCCCAAAAAATGCAGTTAATTTCGAATTTGCACTAATGTATCAGCCCGATTATAGATTAACTCATGCGAACTGTGTTAGCTTTCGACACAGAGAACGAAGTGTGTTAGTCTTCGACGGTTCCACCAGTTGTTAGCATCTCAGTCGAGGCCTCCAACTTCCTCTGTTGCCGAATTCGGATAGCGATAGCAGAACCTTCTGGGCTGGAGCTTCTTTGATCATTTGCATGACATGACACAGCCAGCGGAGGTTTTGGGCTTAAATTCGCTGGACTGTGGTCAGATATGCGTAAAGCTCGTACAGCTCCTCGTTAAATCTCCTTCGATACTCGCCGTTGGCATCACGTGAAGGATATTTAATCTTCCGGAGAACTTTTCTCTCAAATACTCCAAGGTACATCTCATCTTCTCTTAACACTTACCATCAATCCGAGCCATACATCAGGACAAGTATGTTGAGAGACTTATAGAGCGGCATCTTTGTTCTGCGAGAGAGGGCTTTACTTCTCAATTGCCTACTTAGTCCGAAGTAGTACTTGTTGGCAAGAGTGATTGTTTGAAAAAATATAGAAAGCTGCAATTAGGTGAGAAGTATATAATTCTGTAGTGAACTGTATTGTGTTTTTCTTTTTTGGGAAAATTCACTCTTATGATCCCAAAGCCTACAAAATCTGGATCTGATTCGATTCCATGTTGAATCCGACACACTCACTCTAAGGACTTGATGACTGGATTTTTATCCACCTAGGCTATTGAGGCAACAGTATCGGTACTTTAAACATCTCTTCTGTTTAAAACAACCCATAAGCAGAAGAACTCATCCTCTCATGATGGACAAAATAAATGACAAGGAAAATATGACGATTCTTAATTTGCAAATTTTCATGTATAATTAACACTTTTTTAAAACTTTTTCAGGTTATTATTTTTCAACACTATCGATCATGTATTTCAATATGAAGCTCATGTTGAACAACTTGACTTCGTGTTAAATTAACATGATTTCCTGTTCAATTAACATGAAGCTCATGTTGAATAACTTGACTTCGTTTTAATTTAACATGTCCTCCTGTTAAATTAACATGACCTCCTGTTAAATTAACATGAATTCCTGTTAAAACAACACTATTTGCCTCAATATCTCATGCAAATTTAACAGGATTTTTCTTGTTAGTTTAACATGGTTCATGTTGACAAAAATTATTCTGTGTGTAGCAAGAAAAGAAGAAAAAATCAATTACAGCAAGAGGAACGAAATTAATAAATAAATGAATAAAACAATGTCCGTGTGAGAGGATTTGTGTGCTTTCTCTAACACTAACGCCTCTGTCTTTGTTTGCTTTTTGCGTGTTTCCAACTGATAAACGTAAAGGACATTGAAATCAACACGCGGAAGTAAAAAAGGGATAAAGAAGAGAAGTCGGTTTGCCAACTTGTTGACACAAAAGAAAAAGGCAAATACGGGCAAATGATTCAACCACAAGCTGGCATCAAATAATGAGACAACATTTTATTTCTCCACAAAAAAAAAAAAGATGGAAGAACAAGAATATGAAAAGATACTAGCAAATGAGAAACTACCGACCGGCAAAGCAACATAGAAAGGCAAAGTGAAAATGGCATCAATTTCCACAGTAATGAAAGACTTTACTCACACACACACACACACACATTTACAGCCATACTTGGGTGTTCACAAATGAAACCTTCGCAGGCGCTAACAACAAAGGCAGGACGTTTGTTATACGCCAGCGAAGAAGTGCAGCAAGAGCAAGAGAACGGAGTATCTCAAATGTTTTTGTTAGTATTCATTGCTGTTGGCGGTAATTGAAAGAAAAGCGGATTGTGGAGACGTTGGTAATGCGAGTGACTGATTGTGGCGACAGCTACAGCTCTAAAAGTGTAGTTAATATGTAGTGGCTGCGGTCACGACAACAGATCCACCAACCACATCAAATTTCAACTAGAAATGAAACGCAATAACACAGCAGTTTGTAGGATGTGGTCGTAAAAAAGATTCCATCCTTGTAGAAAAAATCTCTAGTTCCAAGCATGTTTGCTTGTAGTACCTTCGGAACCCCTACTAGTTCCGCTTTTATCTATTTTACGTGTAATCAATTGGCGAATTTAACAGGCAGTGGAAATTGTCCCCCGCCACATTACTTTTCGACAGTTCCAAACTGGTACAAAATTTGACAGTTTGAATTTAGTTCATTTATGGGTATTGGCAGTCAAAGTAACAAAAAAAAACTATTTTACAAGGTTTTTATATTGCCTTCACCGAGAATCGAACTTACAATTTTCAGAATGCTAAACTCTACCCTCAGGCCATCGTATAGTTATGCTTGCCAGCATCTAATTACACTTTGGTTTACATCACATTGTCCTCCGCTGCATTACCTTTTCGACAGTTCCGAACTGGTAGATAATTCGAGAGCTTGGATTTAGTTCGTTTATTTGTACTATAGAATCATAGTTCTGAAGCATTTCTAAATTAGATCTAGTTCTTTTATGGGTACAATTTCGTTGGTTCGAAAGCAGACCAAACTCAACACATTTAACATCACAACTCTCTACATTTCACACAACATCCTTCGCTAGTTTCGAACTAGTGAAAATCTAGTCACTATCACACTAGTTCTTATAATCCACTTTATCGCTAGTTCTGAACCTGAAATTGGTCTCACTAGTGATTGACTTCCCTGCAGGGATTAATGTGAGTTTTGCTTTCATTAGTACCTTGGTCAAAATAGAACCCAAATTAGAGGCACGTTTATTATAGAAACAAGCAAGGAAGCCTAAGTTCGGGTAAAGCGAATATGATTCTCGAAATATTCCATTTCGGAAGTGGGCGTGGTTGGGAAGCCATTTCGTCCAATTACATCAGGTATACTCCCTATTATGCTAGTATACCTTGTACCAATTTCATCGTTTTACCGTAATCAGTTTGAAAGTTATGACCCGCCAAATTTTCAAATATGCTTCCCTGAAAAGTGGGTGGTGCCATCCTACCAAACTATATCATTTATAACTATATCATTTATATTATATATAGCCATTTCCGTTACCGAATTATATCAATTTAGTTGATTTTCGAAATTTTCGATATCGAAAGTGGGCGTGGTTGCAGGGATAAAATCGTCCAATTTCACCGTAATCAGTTTAAAAGTTACGACCCGTCGAATTTTCAAAAATGCCTCCCTTAAAAGTGTGCGATGCCACGCCCACGCCGTGCTTCTCAGTCAGAAGGACCGGGCTCAACTAGCGCGATGGGCGCCATTTTGATGCACTAACTGTGCAATTACTCCTTATTGTCTATAGACTAGATGGATATTGGTCAAACCATTTGGCGAGATTTATAAATTAGCTTATGTCAGTTATGGAGCACTTTGACACATCCTTCAGGTCAGTTAGAACGAACCTACCTAACCTCAATATTCATGTGACCCGGAACCCAGACAAGTTTGATTTTCGCGGGGTTTTCTGCTGACCTGCGCGACCTCTTTCAGTCGCTGACGGCCTTAGAGGAAGTGATCGGCGAGTCGAGCGCCATTAGCGCTGCTTGACTGGCTTAGTATATGCGCACCTCCCTCCCTTCAATTGACTCTCTTATTAGGTATCCACAGGCTTTCTCGATACCAATTACATCTGCTTGGAAGATGCTGGACGAGAGATGGTAGGACTCAGCGTCTTGCAATTGCTTAGAGAATACCTTTGCCCCTACGCCGCAGTCAATTTTGGATCCGTCCATGAAGAGCGAGATTATCACTGCTTACAAGCGCTTCCATCTCTCAATTCGTCTCTTGATGGAAAGTGCACTTCATAGTCCTTGGTAAATTTCAAGGAAGGCGAGAGATAGTCTGATGTTAGGTGTTCGTTTGAAACCCTATTAAGGATGCCGCTGTGGCCATACTGTTTCGCACACGGACGCCCTAAGCTTTAGTGCTGCTCCGTTACACGAATGTGTATGTCTAGCGGTAATTGGTCTTGTTGTATCTTGTTTAATAAAAATTGGGTATCGAGCACGGAAAAAGTTTGCATTTTTTTTTTATTTCCTATCCAACCATTCCGTTAGGGACCTTGAGACTTTAAAGCAGTAGTCGGCACGGAGAGAACGCTTGCTATATTAAAGCATTGGAGTTTTCCTCCCACGAAAGTAATTGCCGGCCTTTGCTTTAAAATCATCTCGGTTGGTCGGTACAGGCAAGTGAAGTGCCCTAATAGTATAGTCTTTAATTTTCCTCAGGTTGATTTTATCCATTTCGGAATCTTTTCTGTACCTTTCTTTAGTGATCTCGTTGTGTCGATAGTTGCTCTGCCAAGAAAGGCTTATAATTTCAGGAAGTAGGTCCCTTAGCAACAAAGAGCCTGGACTAAAACCCCTGCTGTCGAAAGTGCCTGCATACAATGCATCTCACACCATCTAACGTCAAATACAAAGATTTCGCGGAGTCAACTGAATACTACCTTGCATTCGAATGGAGAAATTTTCGGTGGGGTGCAATGAAGCCATACGCAATAACACCATATGGCTTTATTTCCACTTAGCTTGAGAAATAAAGCCATATGGCCTAATTTAATTGCACACCACCGAAATATTCATTGCTGTTAAAATTTAGCATTTTATTTTGAAATCAAGTTTTAACGATGTGAGGAAATTGAAGCTTTAACATACAAACTTCGATAGATGTGTTGTAAATTTGGGAAAATTTCATATAAACATGCCCATACATGGAAATATATTTGTATGTATAGATATATAAGCACGCCAGACTAACTAATGCTATATGGCGGCTTTAACGCGAGCTGTCTTTACGAAACTCTTTTTGTTGTTGTTTTTTTCACGCCAAATATATTAAGCGTCTGCCCGACAGGCATGCGAGCTTCTATATTTGCTACTTTGGCAACTGTCAGTCCTTCGCGAGTTTGGTGCTTAAAATTATGCAAAGTTATTTAAAATACTTTACGCTAAGCTACTTAAGCAAACATACATGTCAACATGGCTGAAAAGTTTTATGAAAAAAAATTGAACACACATATGAATGCAGATGTAGAACATATACTACGTCTATATATGGAAGTTTAAATGCATTCAAGGATGTGTGCGCACCACACTATGGCGCTTGACTAAATATAAATACATACATATTTCCGTGGGTGTACAAAGAGAGGGACACAGGAGGGGTCTATTTACTTAAAGTATCGTCTCTCAGTTTCGTTAAAGCTCTCTCATTTAGTGAACTCAAGCTGAAAGAATACCAAAGAATTATAAAATATCAATAAAATGTCTGCTCTTCGCAAAGTTATATCCGGCACAGTTCTCGGAAAAGCGTCGTAATCAGTGATGTACTCTCGACAAACATAAAAGGTCCCCTTTAGGCAGCCATTAATTCGTTGGCATTTTAAATATTGAGGATATTCAGAGTTCGTTTATTGAGCAAGGAAAAGAAAATTATTGTTCTCCTCAGAGCTACCTACTTCTTTACTTCTGCACCCCACCAATAAATAAACTGCTATTCCTCTCTCATCATCATCATCAGCATCATCATCCAGGGTTGTCTCATCTGGTGAGAGCCTTTATCTTTGTTCCTTGATAAAGAAATTTACTTCTCAATGACCAACTCAGTCCGGTAGTACCTGGGTGATCGAGCTAGCTCGGTGTTTGAAATTTTAAGCCATAGCCTTACTTACCTATGTAAACTTTTCAAAATTGATCCCAAAATGACCCCAAAAATATCCAAAAATGACTTCAAAATGATCCCAAAATTACTCCGAAATGATCCTATAATGGTCGTGAAATAAGCCCAAAATTATCTCAAAATCACCTCAAAATGATCACATAATGACCCAAAAATGATACCAAAATGAACCCAAAATGATTCCAAAGTGACTCCAAAATGTACAAGTTTAAAAATTTGAATTGATGGAAACCCTGTAAAACGCTCCAAGTGGCAACATCCAAATGAAAAGTCTTGAAGCCTACCATACTATGCCGATGCCCAATCTCTACATATAATAAAATTGTAACAGGTCGATGTCTGTACATGGCAGATATCAACAAAAATTGTTTGGGGGAAGCATTATTAAGCGAGTAGAATCCAAATCAAACATTTAAAAATGTTTGTGTGTCTGTCTGTCTATCTGTCCGTATGTTTGTGGCCGTATCACTCTGAAAGTAATGAATGGAATTGAATCGTTGGATTACTCGACGCTCAACTTAAAATTTAAGATATTACTTTTTTCGATATCTCAACCGGTTTTGGAGTTATTGCCAATATGTGGACCATGTCTGTCTGTATGTTTGTGGTCGTAACACTCTAAAAGTACTGAATGGAATTGATTCGTTGGACTGCTAGATGATCAACTTAAAGTTTAAGATATTATTTTTTGCGATATCTCAACGGGTTTTTGGGGTTATCGCCCAATATGTGGACCAGGGGTGACCAAAAATGTCTTAGTACAATATGGGTGTCAAACGAAAGGTGTCAATGAGTGCTATAATATGCGATGTGATTCATTGAAATATCTGAAATGGTTTGGGAGATATCTTGAAATTTCGATAGCTCCACAGGTTTCGGATGTATCGAGGAATATTTCCACAAAAATATGTTAGTACATTATGGTACCCTTAGGTTGCTGAACTCCAGTCTTTTTGTTGGATTTTATTCTTTGCTAAGCCAGCTGCAAAAAAAAAACAATTAGATAGGTGGCAACCCTGTAGAACGCCCCAAGTGGGAACACCGAAGGGAAAAGTCTTAGAATTAAGCATACTATCTCTATGTA
The DNA here is from genome assembly GCA_964058755.1 of Campiglossa producta. Classification (NCBI taxonomy): domain Eukaryota; kingdom Metazoa; phylum Arthropoda; class Insecta; order Diptera; family Tephritidae; genus Campiglossa; species Campiglossa producta. The sequence continues at coordinate 24,287,343 of CAXKVI010000002.1, read as the reverse complement.
AAATTTCATCGAAATCCATCAAGCGGTCCCAATTGGATAGTCTTAGAATCAAGCATACTATCTTTATGTCAAATTTCTTTCAAACCAGCGGTTCCCGAGATAGTACCGGATACCTATATAAAAATGCAAATGTACAAATAAACAAATATAAAACTAAAATAATAAGATTAACGCTGGCTGCCAAATAGACGAAGTCCCTCATAATTTCAAATTCATAACTATCAAGAGTGACGTGACTGCCAAGGTGCAGGTGCTTCAATTCTTTCTTAGATTATAGCAAATAATTCTTCTTTTCATCGTTCACCTCAAAAATCACTTTTTTCGCTTCTTTATTCATTTTTCAGAATTTTTTCAAATTTTTTTCCCCAAAACAAAAAAAGTTATGAACTTAAAAAAAACGTTTAAAATGCTGTAATTTTTTCAAAAATCGAACGTTTTGGATCATTTTTTTTTTAATTTTTATTTTAAAATGTAGTTTTCGAAAAAAAAAATTAAATAAAAAAAATTTTAAAAGCCCAGATATATAATTTTTTTCCACAGTCCGACCCTTTTTTTATTTTTATTTTTTATTTTCTTTTTTTTAAAACTCCAACTAATTCTTTATATAATTTTTAATAGAATTTTTTTTCAAAAAAAAAAAAAAAAAAACAGAAGCGACTGACGGCACATCTTGTTATTAGCGGGGCTTATTGCAGAATTACTTGGAGTTTTTAAAAAGAATAAAAAAAAAATAAAAAAAATAAAAAATATATATCTGGGCTTTTAAAAATTTTGTTTATTTTTTTCCGAAAATTACATTTGAAAGCAAAAATTAAATAAAAAAAAGATCCCAAACGGTGGACTTTTTAAAAAGTTACAGCATTAAAAAAAGTTTTTTTTTAAAAGTTCATAACATTTTTGTTGATTTCGTGGAAAAAATTTTAAAAAATGCTGAAAAATTTCTTTTGGGGGTAGAAAAAGATAGCAAATGTTAGGCGAAATCGAAGGGGTTCAGGTAAAAAATGTATCGCCTTGGCATGGAATGACCCATATGTAGGTTGCAGTGTGGTCTCAGAACTCAAGTTGATAACGCATGAAATACAACTAATTACACTCCCATACAACTACCTAGTCTGAGAAATTTTGTTGTATAAAAAGTCCTTTTACGTTTTTGTTATCCTACCCCACCTTGCTGGCGCTACTGCATGTATCCGGTTTATGCTTATGTCAGCATACTACACATGAATGTACATATGTATGTATGCAATAGTTTATGTATATTTAGTATATACGAAAGTGTGGAATTTTTAATGCCGCATAACGTTTGAGTTGATGACTTTTCGACGTTGACATCTTCAAGTTTGCTTTTACTTATTTGTAGTTCTTCACTTGAGTTGAGCTGAGTTGCCTTGAGATTACAGAGAGTGAAGTTAAGATGGAGTAGAGAGTGATATGAAGTGGAGTGGATATGCGTTGCCTACATTTAATATTTCCTTACACTGCATCCTACTGCCACTTTTATGCCTTGGCATTTTGCTGAGCAGTTGTTTTAGTTGTTGTTGTTGTTGTTTATTTTAAATACTTTCAAGCAAATTACTCGTATTAGCGAAATGTTGAGCAATTTTCTGCTTCTTCCGCTATTTTCGTACATTTGAAAACAAAAAGGCTTAAGATGACTTTGACTTTTTCTTTGTTTGTTTTTTGTTTTGATTTTTTTATTTTACGAAAGTAAATTTTATTTCTATAAATACAAATATGTAATGTATATGTAGCTGGAATCCTTGCTCTTGCGTTGTTGTTTAAATAGTTTCATCGTCTGCGTCTGCATCGACTTTTGTTCTCGAAAACATTCAACGCTCGCGAAATTCTTCAAAGCTGTGTTAGTTGTTGTGTTGAGTTGAGTATCTATGAGTTTCAAAAGCATTCAAAGTTTTGTTAAATGAATGAAATATTTTCCATGCATATGTATACTCTCATACCTAAGATGATATTATCAAATTGCTTGGTGTGCATTCGAAGTTAATGGCTTGCGACGAAATTAAAATTGCATTTCCCGAAAAGTTAATGGTACCAAACGCTCATGGCTTCCAAAGCTAGTTTAGATATGCATTCCAATGAGGCTTTCAGTGATAGATTTAATTTCGAAAAGAGTTTTGACGACGTTTTCTAATTGTGTTATAAAATAGGAGTATTTTCTGAGTGCGACTACAAGATTAAAATTACTCTAAATTGATAAGAGATATCATCTCTTGAGAAACATGTCCGTTTTAGAGCCTGAAAAATACGATTTTTGAAAACTTACAACTTTCGAGATAATAACTTATCTATAAGAAGGATGGGTTAGTTTCTTCTAGGATATAAGGATACTTAAAACAGTGAAGACGCCAGACTCAGCTGTGAATGAAAAATGTTCCCGAAATAAAAAAAAATGAACCCCCCTTTCCAAAATTCTGGATCCACCACTGGCAACAGTAGTCCTTCTTTACTATATCTATAAACTTACCTCAATCATATAAATACACAGCTGATATTCGATTTCAAAACAGAGTCGTCATACCTGAAAAAGAACAAACATTTAGGGCGTGAGCTTTTTTGCATATTTTTTGTTGAATATTAATTCAATACATACATACATTTAAAAAAACAGTTAAAATAATTTGATCAAATCCGACATATGTGAACATTGCAATATAATACCCTCACACATACTACATATGTACATTAGGGTGGCCCAAGGGAACTAACTTCAAAAATTCACACCGGTACCCCTCCAATTTTTTAGATTTTTTGTAATTTTTTCAGATTTTTTGATGGATAGGAAAAGGGTGCTCAATAAACCCTAAGTTTCGTGATTTGTGTAAAAAGTCAATAAAATAAAAAATTATATTAAGTTTTTAAGTGTATTTCTTTCTTGCAGGTCTTTTAAATATGTAAAACAGATGCAAAAAAATGTCATCAAAGTTATATCTGTTTAAAATATTTCATAAATATCACTTCCCAGCAAACATTTAGGCTTGAGTTAGATTAGATCTCAAGTTGAGAACTAAGGGGCTTCTCAAACCTTAAGCGTTGTTTCTCAACAGGAAAACCCTATATGAAAAAAAAAACCCTGTTTCTCAAGTTGAAAAAGGGATAATTCTCAACTTGTATCTCTAAGGTTGGAGAATACTTCGAGAATGATGTTGGATATCAACTTGTGAACTACAAAGTTATCTAGGGTTGGAGACAAATAGGAGAATTTTGTTGGATATCAACTTGTGAACTATACAGTTTTTCAAAGGTTAGAGAAAAAGTTGAGCCATGTTTGCTGGGTCACGGAAAACCATGCCATCCAATTTTCCTAAAACAAGGCAGTCTAGATGTGTTTTACCATCAAAAAATGACCAAAATTTCGAGACTTTTCAATTTTTTTCACAATGCTATATGTCTTTGAGCACTGTCTTGCTGTGGGAATATTAGGTTGAAACTCTCTCAGAATATTTGTTTTGGCGATAGCCTAGATCTGTATACCTTATTTAATTTTTCGCCTATATAATATGGGTCACCCTAATGTACTTACTGCTACCTTTTTGTACATCAGCACAAATGTAACGTCAAAAAGATTCACATTCAATCTCCCAATTACATGCCAGCTACTGAAGTGATTATGTATAGGTTTTTCAAACATTAAAAGTGACTAATTGTCTGCGTTGCTTTTTAAATAAAGAGCCCGTAAGTTGTAAAGTTCATAAAGCCTATAAGAAGTTAAATAAAGTTACTAAAGAAAAAATCATTTGTGCTAATTAGTGAAGCAGCTTTCTCATTGGCCAAAGAGGATGCAATTAAAAAAAATCGATTAGCTTACACGTTCGAAATAATTTTAAACAAAAATGACTCGTTAAAAAGGCTGAATGCTGTGGGTGTGGATGTGGGCACACACAGAATCAGAACGGCAAGCTCAGAAATACAGAGAAATAGATAAATGAGTGAAGTAAGGGGAAAGAAAACAAAAATAGTTAGAAAAACAAGTCTCATTTTATATATTGATTTTATTTTATACTATCAGATGACGCCAACTTTGTCTGCGAAACATACAAAAAGGAACCATATAAACAGGTTTTCTCAATATCTGGACTCCTGCTCCACCTGCCGGATTAATTTTTGCAACATTCGTTCCAATTGTGAATAAAATCGGACAAAAAAAAGGATTTTGTAAATATAGTGACTCCAGCGTCATCTAGCGGGCAAAAATATATTCTATGTTGAGAGGAAGTTTCCAAGGAATAAACTAGATATTGAAATTTATCAAAAATAATTTAAGTAGTTTTTGAGCCAATTTGTTACAGAAAAACACGCCACAATTTAAGAACATACCATAGAATGTCCTAAAAAAATCAAAGTTTTTTCATTTAAAATCTTACTAAATTCCACTGCGTTTTGCTATTTTAATTATTTATGTACTCGTTTTTCTCATATTGCTGTATCCATACTGCTTAAGGACTTCATAAGTAGTAAATCGGTATTTTTTTCTGTACCATTTACGCGATATATCCCTTAAGGGATCAAAGATTGTAGCACATCCCGAAATTTTTTTTCCCATTATCCTTTATGGACATATGTAGAAATAAGGTCCGTTAGAATTACTATCCTTGAACTTTCTAAAAACTCGAAGTGTTATAAAAAGTTGTAATCTAATAAAAGTCCTGAAAATTTATATATTTAACTATGCAAAGGAGATATCCTAGAAATAGATTTCACAAAACGGGTATCAAAAGAAAGGTTTTCATGAGAGCCTGAACTAAACTACGTTCAGGTATTTTTTTTCGATATCTCCATCCGTTTCGTAGAAATCAACCAAAACATGAATAAAATTTATAAAAATTACTCATACGCCGTGTATGACCTATAAAAAAAGTACACTATAATTTCAAGAGATACAAAATTATTTTTGCTAGAAAATATATTGTTACGCAATAAACTAAAATACTTTTGAAATTACAGTGTCCTTTTTGCGTGAATATCGTTTTTTCAATATCCTTGCAAAGAATCCTGTTGTCCTTATACAAATTCAAATAAGTTTCACCCTTTTTGTTCATAACTATGAGCAAAATATTAAAATTATGTAGTTTTCGAAGCCCTAATGGACTTTTTTTTGCGAAAAAAGTGCATGTCGCCCGACTTCAGCCAAATATATGAAATACTCAAACAATGAAATAACAAAAAATTAAATTAGCGGCTTAAGTGTTCAATGAAATAAATTGATTAATTTTGATTATTCGCAAATGTGGCCAAATAAATGGTAAGCCTTTGGGTGTCAGTGACAGTTTGGTATACCAAATTGTGTGTTAAGCTGTAAGGCAACAACAAAAAAACTTAGGGCTTCATTGTGTATGGCGAACGATAGCTCCGACGAACGATTCCTCTGCTCACAAAATCGCAGTTTCTTTCATTTTTGTTTTTTTTTATGTCAAGGAAAAGTGGAAAATATTTTAAAAAATCTATGAAGCGAACGAAAATGATTGATAATATGATGGCTACGCGATATTGTGAGCAGACGAATCGTTCGTCTGAGCTATCGTTCGCCATACATAATGAGGCCCTTAATTTATTTGTTCTTAATTGTCGTTTTTTTAATGCCAAATTTTTGCTGGATTTTGTGTCTACATCAGAACCCGGCAAAATTGGAAGTGGAGAGGTGTTAGCGAAATAGCGGTCATCGCATCTATTTGCTCCGTCGCTCACTGCCAAGTACCGAAACCGTGCATAACCAACGACATCCATTGATTGGTCAATGCGATCATAGCAACAATGTCATTGTTCGAGCGGCCAAGCAAAGAGCGTAATAATCTATGTGAATTTGGTTCTCAGATTTTCGGACAATTGTCCCACTAAGTGCCTAGGCCTGTTCTACATACATACTTACACCAAAGTATTTATACATATATAGATATGGCAGCATATGCGAAAACAATCGCTCATTTCCATGTAACAGTAATAGCATGTTAATACTTTTTCCTCTTTTGCACACCCATAGATATATAAATTAAATGCAAATAAATGTCAACAAATCTCGAAGGCAATTTCCTGCCTGCCTGTTTGGCTTGTCTACACACACACTCATACACTTGTACTTATATACATGCCATGTCATTTGTAACAAGATTGCATAGATTTTCATGAAAGTAACAAGTTGTAATTTGTATACCCAGCGTACTTGTACTAATACAAGGGTATTATAATTTTGTCCACATGACGGTACTACGTAACGGCACAAAATGTTCGAGATATGTAGATATACATCAAAATTCTTAGGTTCAAAAGAGGAGTTTATTAAGGCATGTCCGTCCATCTGTGCGTCCGTTTACACGATAACTTGGGTAAAAATTGAGATATCTTCATATTCGACATCGAAAATTTCGAAAATCACATAATTTGATATACTTTGAGTAAAAATTGAGATCTTCGAATGAAATTTGTTATACAGGTTAATTTCTGGCCCAGGTAGGTTGCCATTGAAAATGGGGGAAATCGGATGATAGCCAAGACCACCTTTTTCGGTATCGAATATTTCGAAAATCACATAAATTGACATAACTTGAGTAAAAATTTAGATCTTCGCATGAAAATTGAAATTTGTTATACAGGTTATTTTTTGGTCAAGGTAGATTTCTATTGAAAATGAGCGAAATCGGATGATAACCAAACTCACCCTTTTCGATATCGAAAATTTCGAAAGCTGAAATGGATATGATATAATTTTATAGGTGAGTCCCCCTGGTCTATTATGATTTTTTGATAATGGAAGGAAATTTTGAAAATTCGACTGGTCATAGCTTTAAAACTTATTATAGTAGAATTATGAAACTTAAATGGTTTCATGGTGGTATAGGAAATATTCCTGATGAAACTGGTAGAAATCGCTTGGTATTTAATATTCGGTTTACCCGAAATTACACTTCTTGACTTTTTAGTTATAATTGTTGTTGGTATTGCTGGCCGTAACCATTTTGAGTGACATGACATTTGAACGGCATTTAGGAATTAGACTTGATAGACGTGTAATCATTTTCAAGCAAGTTATGCAACCACACATGTCATTGCCACAGCATCACCGCCCCTAACAATTGCAGCAAAGATTAGATAGTACAGATTTATACATACATGCATATCGTCGGTGTTTATGCGAAACAACGTAACGGACAAATCCAAAACTACGTAAGTGCTGTCACCCAAATTTTACAGGAGAGACAAAAAACTGTTTAACTTTAGCAAGAAACGTTGTATAGTCGGACCAATTCCTACAAAGCTAGATATTTAGCATATACATATTTTAACCACAACAAATAGTTTGGATGAGAAGAGCACAAGAATAGTAATATTCCGATTGATTGCATTCTGAGTTCGGGTTAAGCCTCACAAACCATCTGACACAAGTGTGGGTTTGCTGTAAAATTTTGTGACACTCCCTTGGTACGGCTAAGTATTTTTGCCGTTTTTCGACATTCTATTGCACAAAGTCCTAATTTTTTGGAATGGAGGCGGGTATTCAGAGTTCGTGGTAAGCTTAGGCATTTGGACACAAACTGCAATACAATATACATTTCGTCGGTGACAATGCAAAACCAGGTAACCAAAGTTTTTAGTGGCATAATAAAACAATTAAAAATGATACAAATTTGATTCATAAAGTCATTCGTCTTCAAGTCTGTAGTTGAAACGAATGTAATACACGTTCATGTTTCTGGCAGAACGAAAATTTTTAAAAATTGAATTTCTAAATTTTTAAAATTTTCCTTTAGCCAGACACAAGAATGTAATGTACTGAACCACAGACACCATGGCGTATACATAACAATTTTGCTATTTAAATTTAAAAAAAAAAACTTTGGAAATTTTAAAAGAGGAGTTTAAGGAATATTAACCTAAAATATATAGCAGAGGAAAGAGTATTTATGTCAAAAACTAAAATTTCAAATTTTGCACGATCAATAAACTTTTAGGAACGATTTCCCATTGTAGCGAGTGTGAAAAGAAGGCTTGATTAATGAAAAGGGTAAGAAATATGTAAGTAAAGGAAATGAATGGAAAAGAAAGAAAACTAAAGGAGTTACGAAGAGAAAAGAAAGAAAGTAAGGAAAGGGAAGGAAAGGTAAGGAAAGGAAATGACCGGAAAAGAAATCTAAGAAAAAAAGGAAGGTAATGGAAAATAAAAATAAAAGAAAATAAAATAAATGAAATGAAAAGAAAATGAATAAAATGAATGGAAACTAAGGGAAACGAAACGAAAATAAAGCAAATGATATGAAAGGAAATGAAAGTCAAGTGATGGAAAAGAAAATAAAAGGAAAAAGGAATATGATTGAAAGGAAATAAGAGAATAAAAAAACAGAAAAGAAAAGAAAAGATAAGAAAAGAAAAGAAAGAAAGAAAGTAAGAAAATGAAAAAAGGAGAGAAAAGGAAAGGAATTGAAAGGAAAGGAAAAGAACGCAGAGGGAAAAAAAGGAAAGAAAAGGGAAGGGCAAGGGAAGGGCAAGGGAAGGGCAAGGGAAGGGAAGGAAGAGAAAGAAAAGCAAAAGAAATAAAATGAGAGGAAAGGAAAGGAGAGGAAAGGAAAGGAAAGGAAAGGAAAGGAAAGGAAAGGAAAGGAAAGGAAAGGAAAGGAAAGAAAAGGAAAGGAAAGGAAAGGAAAGGAAAGGAAAGGAAAGGAAAGGAAAGGAAAGGAAAGGAAAGGAAAGGAAAGGAAAGGAAAGGAAAGGAAAGGAAAGGAAAGGAAAGGAAATGAAAGGAAAGGAAAGGAAAGGAAAGGAAAGGAAAGGAAAGGAAAAGAAAGGAAAGAAAAGGAAAGGAAAGGAAAGGAAAGGAAAGGAAAGGAAAGGAAAGGAAAAGAAAGGAAAGAAACGCAAATGAAAGCAAAGGAAAGGAGAGGAAAATAAAGAAAGTCGTATAAAGACGACCTAGAATTAATAATTATCAACACTGAAACTATATTACTGACTGGTAAAAAGAGGGAGGAAAAGGCAAAAAGAATAGGAATGTATAGAAACGAAAAATATAAAAAATGAAGAAAAGAAAGGAAAATTTAAGAAATAGCAAAAAGGTAGGGAAATAAAATAAGGTTTTGTGGTTGAATTTCAACCACCGGGCAAACTCTAGTTATCAAAAAGGAACCAATTTTGAGGGTGCTAAAGTTATTCAACGCACTGTGCCGTTATTTGTATAATCTTAATTTTGATTATGTCACTTTTAGCATAGGAATAAACTGTCCAAGGCTGAAATAGCACTTAAATAATTAACTGCATATACATACATATTTGATGAAAATAAGCTTAAAATAGAGTACTTTCATGAAGCAAGCACGTCCCACCGCTTTATTATTAAAACAATTTTGTTTATGGCAAAAATTTTCAATTTGTTTGATATTTGTAATTTAAGCTTTCAAATTAATTGTTAAAATTTCGCGCTGTATTAGTACCTTTGTGTGCTTTTGTTTGGCTTTTTGTGTGCTATTTTGACAGTTGTTGGGTAAACAAAGAACTTTTAATTAATTTTGATTGTTTTATGTTCGTGACAAATTTCAAAATGAAACAATTAATATTATCTGTTGCGTAACAATTTTGATTGGATGCTATTTTTAGACACATTTTCGGCCTTTGACTTCTACGAAAATCATTTAAGCAAACTCAAAGGAGCGGGTAGCTAGTTGACAGAGCTTTCAAAGCTTAATAAATTTATTGATTGGCATCTAAACCAATATTAGCTCTGATCCTTTACACCAATTTGACAGTCAGAAACAGTCATGAACTACAGGAAAGTGATTTCGCACGCCACTTTTCTGACTGGTTTAGTTCTCTCCAGTCAGAGAGATGCAAGATTTAGTTAGCAGATTTTTTGCTGGTAAGTTCGGACTACTTGTTGTAGAACTGTCAAGTGTACAAGTTTGACAGTTCTACCATTTTAGCGATCCCGTACTCCTTGGTATTGCTCTCGCACTGAGCGCGGATTTTCTCATTTCATCAAGTAAGGGATCAGAGCTATTAATTATAAGAGTCGCTCCCCGTCAAAGTCGATCAAAAGGAACCCCAAGGCGAGTAAGAAAAAAGTCTCGAAAGTCTCGACCGTAATGCAGCTCGAATTAAATTCCAATTTGTAAAATCACTTTAAATTCAACCATCTTCCAATTGCCTACAAAATATCAATTACTTAGCAATATTGTTTCAACAGTTCATAAATCTTCTTAAATTTGCAACATTTACGACTCCAAGTCTGGCCTCAAGCTGATAAGAACAAATGAATAGACTGCTGATGGCATGCGAGCAAGAGGGGAAATTTAAGAAAGAGGAAAGCGAGGAGATTGAATTGGAAATTTTCCATTTGTAAGCTAAATTATCCTTACAAATAAAAGAAAAGTAATCGCCTTATTCTAGGATACCTTCATGCATACATACATAGATATATAGAAACTTGTATGCCATCTGAAAGAGGAAAGGAAAGGAAATTTTGGCTGTGCAAAAAATGAGAATGAATTGCCAACTAATGGAATTTAATTGTCTGCTGAATTGAAACGTTAGATGATTTTTTATTTTTGTAGGCAATTTAAGTGAAATTAAATCTGGGATTTTTTTTTACAGACAAATGTTTCAATATCAATGAATGAATTGCTGAGGAAAAACGATTTTTTATTTTTAGCGATTGAAATTTATCTAAGAATTACATACCCACAAAAAATGTAAACAGAGACCCTTCAAGAACCCTTCAAGTAGTTTTTGATAGTAAATCACGATTTTCAATGTTAGATTCCCAGTACAGCCTGTGTCATATTTAACTTTAGCTCATACCAAAATTATCGGAACTATCGATAAAAAGGGGGCGATGTGTTATATTGGTCCAATCTCATTAATTTTTATCACCGGCATTCCAAATTCTAAAAGAGCAATAGTTACGAAATTTCACTTTCCTACCTGTATAATTAGAGGAGTTATCTACCAAAATCCGTTTATCGGAACAATCGATTGTATGGGGGATATGTGAAATATTTATCCCATCTCAATGATTTTCAACACCGATATTTCGCATATAAAAATAGCAACACCTACAAAATTTCACGTTCGTAAATATTTAATTACAGGAGTTATAGCCCAAAATCCGTTTATCGAAAAAATCGATTGTATGGGGGCTATGTGAAATATTTATCCCATCTCAATGATTTTCAACATCGCAATTTCACATACAAAATAGCAACTCTTGCAAAATTTCACGTTCCTACCTCTTTAATTACAGGAGTTATAGCTCAAAATCCGTTTATCGGAACAATCGATTGTATGGGAGCTATATGG
>CAXKVI010000002.1:24208551-24271051 GCA_964058755.1 Campiglossa producta | reverse complement strand
TTCCTACCTCTTTAATTACAGGAGTTATAGCCCAAAATCTGTTTATCGGAACAATCGATTGTATGGGAGCTATATGTAATATCGGTCCGATCTTGCTGGTTCCGACAAATGATTCCTATATTGGAAAATGGTGGCCGCATAAAAAATTTCAGCCAAATATCTCAAAAACTGAGGGACTAGTTTGCGTTCAAACAGACAGACCGACAGACGGACATGGCTAAATCAACTCATCTCGTCATCCTGATCATTTCGGTTTACTTATTGATGGGTCCATCTCTTATTCTTCTCATACTTACAAACATCGGACCAAAGTTATAATACCATTTCATGTTCATGAAAGGTATAAAAATTGATCCAAGTTTGTAAAGCTCTCGACTTAAATGCAGATCGGTTTGGTTATTTGTGTATGAAGCTAAAAAAACCTCCTGCTTAGATGACATTTTTTAACCATGTACTAGTGCATTTGATTTTAAAAAGTTAATTCAACGCTATCATGAGTTTTATGCTTGTATTAAAATGTTCACTGGGTTTAGTCCCACTAAGTATAAGCCCGTGTGCACAAACACATTGCCATTCCCGTATGCTTACTTGCGCTCCCTTTAATAGCATAAATTTTCTTTAACTTGCATGTTCACATAATCGCATTAATGCATTCTAAAGCGAAAAACATGTCGCCAAAATTAATGCATTTGCGCTGTTACAACAACAATTGCAACGACGTAAAATGAGAAAGATGGAGAATGGAAAAGAAAATAGCTGACGACAAGGAAATAATCAAACATGCACTAACATATTTCTAGCACATATACAAAGGCAACAAAAAACCCCACTCCCTGCCATAAGGTTGAAGAATAAACTAATTTATTCACAATTTATGTTTACACATCAACTGTAAGTTGAGAATTGATTACATTCATTGGCGCAATGGAAACGTGTTGAATGCACAGGTGCGTGCCTGCGTGCATTGACCGATATCAGGAAGTGTGGTGATTTATAACTATGTATGTATATGGAAACGGTCAGTTTTAAAGCTCATTTTATCGTAAGATGTATTTATAGGCTCCTAGGTGTGCATAAACATACAAATGTTAGAGGCTCCAATGACCCAATGGTCAGGCTCTTGCATATGAAATATCTAATCGTCGGCAAAACAACGTAAGTGACAAATGCAAAATTACGTAAGAGTAAGTTTGGTCAAAAATAAAATTTGCTTACCAGGCTTTCTGTACCCGAATCCATTCATTAGTAACAAAAAAGTCGGGGTTTGTGCAATAGAGTGTCAAAAAAAAACCACGTAGTGGCTCGTAAAATGTTAAACAGTTTTTTATATATCCTGCAAAATTTGGGTGACAGCAGTTAAGTTGTTTTGCATAAACACCGACGTAATCAAGCATATTAAAATTGAATAAATTATGAACTCATATTAGTGTGGTTCTGTACCAAAGCATACAGCATTCTCTTGCTGATTACAATTTTCTTAACCTATGGGAATAACACATTCGTCTGAGAAAGTGGTGGCGTTGGAATGATTGCGTAAGCTCTTGATAGAATAATATAAATTACATAGGGGAATAATTATTATTAAAGGTTACACACTTCGCTCCTTCGAATGAAGAGATTTCAACACATTTACATTTGTGCGATACGATGCCTGAGGCTTTTACTAATACTGTAACATTAACTATAACTATAATTAAAATAATTGTTTGATTAACTTCTTGTATGAAATACCTTTGGACCTTTTATTAACTTAAGCTTATTAAGAGCACGGTCTTTCTTAAAATTACACAGTGTTAAAAAAAGGCGAATGCACTTCCAAAGCGACTTTGAATAGATTGTTTTCATATTTTCGAATTATACTTGAAAAACCCTTCAAGAAATTTGTAACACCCCCAACATCTGGTTTTAAGGTCAAAAACCCGTTATTTTTTCCAGTCTCTTCGTTTTAAAAAATTAATTAAAAACAAAGTTTCTACCGATTTCAAAATTCTCAACGGTTTTGAATAAAGAAAGGTGATACTTTCGAAATATATGTATATAGGCCCGTAGTGATAGTCGAATTAGAATAGAGTTTAATCTATTTTATTTTATTTATTTTTATTTTTATTTTTAGTTTAATTTTAATTTTAATTTTTATTTTTAGTTTTATTTTAATTTTAATTTTAATTTTTATTTTAATTTTAATTTTAATTTTAATTTTAATTTTAATTTTAATTTTAATTTTAATTTTAATTTTAATTTTAATTTTAATTTTAATTTTAATTTTAATTTTAATTTTAATTTTAATTTTAATTTTAATTTTAATTTTAATTTTAATTTTAATTTTAATTTTAATTTTAATTTTAATTTTAATTTTAATTTTAATTTTAATTTTAATTTTAATTTTAATTTTAATTTTAATTTTAATTTTAATTTTAATTTTAATTTTAATTTTAATTTTAATTTTAATTTTAATTTTAATTTTAATTTTAATTTTAATTTTAATTTTAATTTTAATTTTAATTTTAATTTTAATTTTAATTTTAATTTTAATTTTAATTTTAATTTTAATTTTAATTTTAATTTTAATTTTAATTTTAATTTTAATTTTAATTTTAATTTTAATTTTAATTTTAATTTTAATTTTAATTTTAATTTTAATTTTAATTTTAATTTTAATTTTAATTTTAATTTTAATTTTAATTTTAATTTTAATTTTAATTTTAATTTTAATTTTAATTTTAATTTTAATTTTAATTTTAATTTTAATTTTAATTTTAATTTTAATTTTAATTTTAATTTTAATTTTAATTTTAATTTTAATTTTAATTTTAATTTTAATTTTTTAATTTTAATTTTAATTTTAATTTTAATTTTAATTTTAATTTTAATTTTAATTTTAATTTTAATTTTAATTTTAATTTTAATTTTAATTTTAATTTTAATTTTAATTTTAATTTTAATTTTAATTTTAATTTTAATTTTAATTTTAATTTTAATTTTAATTTTAATTTTAATTTTAATTTTAATTTTAATTTTAATTTTAATTTTAATTTTAATTTTAATTTTAATTTTAATTTTAATTTTAATTTTAATTTTAATTTTATTTTTAATTTAAATTTTAATTTAAATTTTAATTTTATTTTATTTTATTTTATTTTATTTTATTTTATTGTATTTTATTTTATTGTATTGTAAATTACATTTTATTTTATATTATTTTATTTTATTTTATTTTACTTTATTTTATTTTATTTTATTTTATTTTATTTTATTTTATTTTATGTTATTTTATTTTATTTTATTTTATTTTATTTTGTTTTATTTTATTTTATTTTACTTTATTTTATTTTATTTTATTTTATTTTATTTTTTTTTTATTTTATTTTATCATATTTTATTTTATTTTATTTTATTTTATTTTATTTTATTTTATTTTATTTTATTTTATTTTATTTTATTTTATTTTATTTTATTTTATTTTATTTTATTTTATTTTATTTTATTTTATTTTATTTTATTTTATTTTATTTTATTTTATTTTATTTTATTTTATTTTATTTTATTTTATTTTATTTTATTTTATTTTATTTTATTTTATTTTATTTTATTTTATTTTATTTTATTTTATTTTATTTTATTTTATTTTATTTTATTTTATTTTATTTTATTTTATTTTATTTTATTTTATTTTATTTTATTTTATTTTATTTTATTTTATTTTATTTTATTTTATTTTAATTTATTTTATTTTATTTTATTTTATTTTACACTCCTTTCTGCGGGCTAGTGAGCTTTATTTATTGTTTATTGGTTTTTATAGGATTTTATCACCAATTGCCCCATTCGCGTTTCCGCCTACTGGATTCCACTGCACTCGGATTCCACGCCATTCATTGCAGCAACGAAGCCAAAGTTCACACAATTCAGTTCATTGGATTGAGAGGCATTCAATTTCAACAAGAGTTGCAAGAGTTGGAAAGAAAACTTTGTAAAAAGGACTCATTATTTAATTATACGCTTTTTTATTTAGCTTCTTTGTATTTTTTGCCATGATTTTTCCATTGCTTCCGCCATTCATTAAGCTATGTAAGTATTTTGTTTTTAATAAATACGCATTGAAGTATTTGAACACTTAATATATATAAAATAACTCCATCTACACATTTATATAACTATTTTTTTACAATATGAAATTCAATTTACAGACATAACTATATTTCCTATCCGCAGCTGAATTTCATCTGCTTTTTTCTGGCGCTATTAAATTAGCGTTCCAAAAATCATTCAAAGGAAAAAAAGGTTCAAAGTCACACTCTTTGAACTTAAATTTAAGCAAAAGTTACTCAAGTTTATTTTATACCCTTCTACAAAAGGCTGCACAAGAAACCGTATACGTTATTATAAAAAAACCACCATATCATGACTGATTCGAATATGTAATTTTAAATTATTAGCTGTTTAAAAAATGTGGGCAAGTCAAATTATACAACTTTTTTTTTTGATTTTGATTTTTCCTCACATAAAACATTTTCCGCTGTATACAAACGAACGTATTTTCAAGCAGAGTTGTCAGCTAGGGTTGCCACCTAACTGCATTCTATTTATTCCTTTGTATATCGACCACTATCTCGGGAATGGGTAAAGCGGTTTGGATGAAACTTGGCTTAATAGCTTACGCATAAAGAGCATGCATCTTTCGAAGATTTTATAAATTGGTGTTGCCACTTGGGGCGGCTCATATGGTTGCCACCTATATAAATTTTGTTTTGAATATTGAGAAAAATATTCCAATGTGTATATCAAATAAAACCAACTTTCGGGCGTATACCAACTAATTTGTTTCTAGTAAGGTTGCCACCTAACTGAATTGTATTTATTCCTACGTACATATATCGACCACTATCTCGGTAAACGATTGACCGGTTTGGATGAAATTGAGTATATGCATAATACACTTCATTCTACGATTTTCTATTTGAGTGTCGGCGCTGCGGGTGATTTACAGGTTGCCACCTATTGGAAATCTTTAAAAATTTAACTGGGCAATATGGGTATCAAGGATATTTTACTTCGTATTTAAAGAAAAATATTTCTAAGTGGAGTTTCTTAAAAGGGTTTCCACTTACTCCCACTATAAATTTTTTGGGCATATTCACTATTATATCGAGAATCTCATAACTCATGTGGATGAACTTTAGGATATACTTAGGTAAAATGATACATTGCATGCTCTTCTATCTACGTAGGTATTGCCACCTATCTATATATTCACAAATTATGTGATATATGCTAATATGGCTGTCAAGGAGAAAAATATTTTTTTTTTTTAACCAGAGTCCATATACGAGAATTTAATTTTGAACTAGAGCCCCTATGATCCAATAGAAGTTGAGGAAGTGGGTTAGGGGTTTAGAATATGCCCGGGGTAGGTATACCGGTCGTAAGAGGCGAGTAATATCCACATAGGTAATGAGGTGTTAACTCGTTGGCTGATCTACGGATATGATGCCTCTCACCTCTCATTACCCATCTTCTCCTTCCTCATGGATGTATGACACGAACTAGAAGGTTCCACGGGTCATACCAAAACGCTACCACGACAGTCGGGCACTACCCCAAGGGAGTACCGCAGCGTGCAGGGTTCATATCCGGCCAAGGACTGTTAATTTTGCTGTTAACAACAACAACAACAAGCTGATGATACGAGATAAGAAGGATTAACAAAAAAAAAACAACAAACGCCTCGAGGGTTTAACTGAAAGGTACATCAGAATTTGTTTACAAAGCCTTGTCGTTCCTATAAGCTTTTGAATAGCACTTACAGTTACCCATATGTCAATTTGTGAAAAATGTGTTAGTCACTGGGGCGTATATGTGATGAATGCACCCTTTTCACATATGAACCTACTTTCCATCTTCACTCCCACCTAAGCGCATCAATTGTCTACTCCATTTCGGTCCTTCAATGTGCCGGGATGGCTGTTAACATTATTATTTATTCATATTATATTATAATACTTGTTATCATTTGTTTTTGTAGTTGATAAAACTTGCACACAAAAGTCTCTACTTACAGTTTCCGCTATTAACTCGATTCAAGTTTGAAAGTGTTATGTGCGTTGGGGGAGTATGTGAGTAAGAGAGGTTGAACGGTGAGAGGCTGGTGGGGGATGTGAGTGAGTGCCAAAATGCTGAAACTGTACAAATTTCATTGTTTATTGTTGCTGGTGTTATACCAAAAAGCTGAACTTTGCTACTTAGTACCAACATGAGCGCCGTTTATATAGAAACGCACACACATACATATTAGTACACACACACACAACATTAAAGTTGATTCGGAAGCATGGCAGTAATGGTGTGTACATCCTGTTGTCTAAGTTGGTTTTAGCAAAGTTAGCTGAGTTGGCTGTAATCGTAAACGTTACAATGCCTGCTTCAACAAAACTACACATTTTATACTTATGTATATGTATGAGTAAATGTATAGGTATTTGCTCATAAAAAGATTTTCGTTGCTGCTACTAATTGAGCAGATATTTTTAATGGTGTCTATGGCGTATAATCAGCACGAAACGAATATAATGGATTTTGAAAATTTCATATTCATTCAATTAAACATTGACATTATTAAATTATGCTTTACTTGCGATACTAAGCTGATAACAATCTTTGTAGTTGTGTAAAGGAAAAGCAGTATGAGGACTACAATAAAGCAAAGATCATTAGAAAATTAGCATGTTTAAAACTTTAAAATGTACAAATTGTTGCCTCAAAGTTAAAGTGAATTAGTTTAATAGTAAAATACGTATTGGTCTTATTTTAAAATAACTCAGTGTTTGTAAAGAAACCCCTATTGGACTTAAGCTTGTTGCATGTCTAACGATTTTAAATAATAATTCCAAAAGGAAAAAAGCAGAAATACCATAGAGAAGCTATAGCCTCTGTTACCACATGCTATCTCGCTTACAATAAGTCAACGAGTTACTATCTGGCAAGACAACTAGTCTGAGAAAGATGTGGTTTTCTGTTAAAATACAAGTATTTTTTACGACTTTCGGGAACTTTATTTTTGGCAGTTATTTGTTTAAAATTTTAGGGTAATTTGGAGATTGTTTTGGGATCTTGCGATAGGTTTTTATGTAACTTCCCGTTGAATGGTTTTAAAACTATTCCAAAATGAATCCAAAATGATCCCAAAATAATCCTTTAATTACCCCAAAATGACTTTAAATTTATCCCAAAAATTATCCAAAAAATGATCCTAAAATTACCCTGAAGATTGCCCCAAAAATTACCTCAAAATGATCCCCAAATTACCTCAAAAAATGTTCCCTAAAATTACCCCAAAATGATCCCCAAATTACCTCCAAAAATTACCCCAAAATGATCCCAAAATTACCCTAAAGTTACCTAAAAAAGATTCCAAACTGATTCCGAAATTAACACAAAATGATCCAAAATGGCCCCAAAATAGTCCCGAAACAGTCCCTAAATGATTCCGAAAATGTTTCCGAGGTTATGCCGAATATATTGCGCATGTGGGTGTAATTTGCCGGCGTGTCGAGGTACTTAATATACCCAGCGTACTAGTACTAGTATAGTGGTATTATAATTTTGTCCACATAACGGTACTACGTGATGGCACAAAATAATCGAGATAGTTATAGAGCTCCACATATGAAAGTTCTAAGTTGAAAACAGGAGTTTATTAAGGCATGTCCGTCCGTCCATCCGAGTACGCGATAAGTTGACTAAAAATTTAGATATTTGCTTGAAATTTTGTATACAGGTTACTTTCTAGCCAAGGTAGGTTGCTGTTGAAAATGGGCGAAATCGGATGATAACCACGCCCCCTTTTTCATTATCGAAAATTTCGAAAATCTCAAAAATTTTCATATCTCGGTAGCTGAAATATCTAAAATGATATAATTTTATAACTGAATCGCCCTAGTCATTATATTATGATTTTTTGACAATTTTTTTAAGTGGGCGTGGCACCACCATACTGGTTGTAACTTTTAAACTTATTGCGGTAGAACGGTGAAATTTGGTACAAAGCATACTATTATCGTTGGGAGTATACCTGATGAAGTTAGATAAAATCGCCATCCAAACAAGCCCACTTTCGATATCGAAAATTTCAAAAATCATATAAATTGACATAATTCGGTAACCGTAATGGCCAAAATGATATAACTAGGTAGAATGATTTATGATAAACTTTTAAAAAAGGGCGAACTTTTGAAAATTCCACTGGTCATAACTTTTAAACTGGTTACGGTAGAATCATTAAATTTGGCACAAGGCACAAGCATTGTAAGGGGTATACCTGATAAAATTAGACGAAATCGCTTCCCGACCACGCCTACTTTCGATATGTAAAATTTCGAAAATAATTTTTGATTCACAGTTCTCAAAACTCGCCTTTTGTGGCTATTTTTCAAAAAAAAAAAAAAAATATACCTTCATTTGTTGGTATGGGCAATGTCAAATGAAAGGTTTCCCGTTTCTTTATAACACACTAACCGGGTAACACCTAGCTCCCATAGAAACGGAATAAATAGCAGAACCCCGGTACCCCCTATTTGTTGACAACACAAATCCTTGAATATCTCAATTCGAGAGATGTGGACTTATACCACTTGTGCTTTTGGGGGGCTCATATATATGTATAAAATGCAAATTATGTACCTATGTATGGACACACTTGGCTCATAAACGAATAAGCCGATCGTAACCAAATTTTACAGACGCACGGGATATCTTCCAGGGATTGTCACAGGCTAAAAAATATTTTCATATATATAGGGGGCGTGGCACCTCCCATACTAATGGAAGTTTTCATTGTCCGTATCTCTGGAATTATTTATGCTAGACCACTGAAATTTGGTTAAAGACTGTATGAGATCAAACCCTACCCAAATTGGGGATAACAAAAAAGGGGGCGTGGCACCTCCCATACAAATGGAATTTTTCGTTGTCCGTATCTCTGGAATTATTTATGTTAGACCACTGAAATTTGGTGAGAGCCTGTATGAGATCGAGCCCTACCGCCTCCAAAAAAACTGGGGATAACGAAAAAGGATAGGAAGCTCTTATACGAAGGAGATAGGGATATGGATTAAAATAGATATAGGGATCGGGTTAGAGAAACATGCAGGGAAATAAAATTGTGACAGGACAACGTCTGCCGGATCAGCTAGTTTACTATATTTTTTTGTAATTTAACTTAATGCATTTTTCTGAAATTTTTACTAGATTTTTGTTAAATTTTTACTATATTTTTATGTAATTTTTACTATATTTCTTGTATAATTTTTTACTATATTTTTTATCAAATTTTTACTATATTTTTTATGTAATTTCGCTATATTTTTTGTTTATTTTTACTACATTTTTTGTGTAATATTTACTATTTTACTAAAAAACAAACACTTTCATTCCAAAAATTTTAACGCAAACAGACACGCCCACATTTTTAAGTGAGTCACAGTTAAAATGAACTTTTTTGTTCAATGAGCCAGAAGTCATTGCAAAACGTAGAAAAACTTTTACATTTAAATGCTGATGACAGCAGCGCCAACATTTCATAAAGCACCAGCAAGAGCAGTTGCCAATTGTGGTTTCATACAAATAACCCGCGAGCATTTAGCATTTCGCTTGCCAAACGAAAATTATAGAATTTCAATTTTGAATGTTCACACTTATGATGCGCAATATAGTGACCCAATAGAATCCAATGAATTTGTTTATGCGCTGCAAAATGAGTTTTCGTGTAATGATATTGTACGTATATTAGACTGGGCCAAAAAAAAAAAAAAAATCCCTTTTATTCGAAAATTATATTGATGTTATTTTTCAAGAAACTGAAAAAAACTGTAAAAATTACAAATCATTATATTAAATTCCAGTGGTCTATTATCGCTAGTTTATATTTTACAGACTTTACCTCATATTTAGTACAAAAGCTGCCAAGACCGAACTTATCTCAGACTAGCCGTTTTCTTGTGTTCCAGCCTCAAAAATTGGCACGTTTTTTTGATTTCCCGATTTGTGGTTGAAAATTTGCAAAACATGCAAATTGATGTATTTGTTGCCACCTATCTACATTTTTTTTTTTTAAATTTGATAGCAAGATATGCCAATATGGATATCAAATGAAAGGACTTTTCAGCGACATGCCCACTAAAATATTTTCTAGTAGGGTTGCCACCTAGGGTTGCAGTATATTTGTATATGCGGTACTATCTCGTGAACCGCTTGACCGATTGGTGTGGCATTTAGCATAGAGATAGTATTATTAATTCTAATACTATCCAATTGGGGGTTGCCACTTGGGGGTTTACAGGGTTACTACCTATGTCAATTTTTTTTTTTTTTAATTATGGAGCAAGATATACCAATATGGCTATCAAATTAAAGGTATTTTCGCCGACATACAAACTAAAATATTTTTAATTAGAGTTGCCACCTTACCGAAGTTTATTTGTATATTTTTATATCCAGTATTATTTCGGGAACAGCTTAACCGATTTGGTTGAAATTTGGCATATAAATAGTATGACTGATTCTAAGGCTATCCACTTGGTGGGTGCACAGGGTTGCCACCTATCTCAAATTATGAAGTGAGATATGCCAATATGGGTATCAAATGAAAGGTATTTTCTCCGACATACCAACTAAAATATTTTAAAGTAGTATTTGTATTGTATATTTTTGGGATCGCATTTGGATTATATTAGGGTCATTTTGGGTTTATCTAGGGGCTATTTTGAGAAAATTTTGGGTTCAATTTTGGATTAATTTGGGACAATTTTGGGGTCATTTTCGGATCATTTTGAAGTCATTTTGGGATTATTTTGGGATCATTTTGCGAACATTTGAAGGTCTTTTTCGGGTCGTTTTGGGATTATTTTAGCATTATTTTGGGATTATTTTAGGGCCATTTTCGGATAATTTTTGGATAATTTTGGGGTAATTTTCGGATCATTTTGAGTGCATTTAGGGGTCTTTTTGGGGTCATTTTGGAATCATTTTGGGGCTATTTTGAAATCATTTTTGGTAATTTTAGGGTCATTTTGGGATCATCTTTGTGTCTGTTTGGGGTAGTTTTGGGTTCATTTTATTTTGGATTATTTTAAGGTCATTTTGGGTAAGTAATGTTAGCGCAAACATATGTCCAGGTAAATGGTGTTTTACTACAATGGTTTGTCCTTTTTATGCCAAAGATGTGGTGAAGTCTGTAAAATCTAAACTAGCGATAATAGACTTTTAGAATTTAATATTAAGAACTGTAATTTTAACAGTATTTTTTTTTTACCTTTCTGAAAAATAAGTACAATATAATTTAACAAAAAAAGGACATGTGGCACTCGGGGACTGCCGCGGTAAAGCTATTGCATATCACTTTTTATCAACTTAGGCAATTATAATATTTATGAAAACTCAATGAGCATATTTATGACTTTAGAGCAGTACAGCCTTAACCTGTTAACAGTATAGCCTATACAGCTCCAATTTTATGTACATATTATATTTAGTACAGCCTAAATATAGGCAACGCTTTCAGATCCAATTTTAATGTAATGTACAGCTCCAATTTTATGTAATCGGCCTGTTGCTAACATTAGTACAACGTCATACGCCTAAATGTAGGCAACGCTTATATTTATTTTTGTCAAGTTATGTTGCTAACGCCGAACCTTTTAACATTGAAAAAAGTCCGTTACTATGAACTTTTTTAACATTAACATTTTTTTCATTTCACTCCCACCGCCAAGGCCTGCGATAAAACCTATGCAATAGCTTAAAAAACGAATCTTTTTATTTGGCACAGTCTAATGTATGTATATAACAGTAGTAGGTGGTTGCGGGGGAAGCCATGGCGTATGAGTAACCATCAATATGATGCTTAAATATACCTGGGCGCAACTAATTCCATATACATACATGCGTTTTTGCTTTATTGAGATATGTTTGTATACATACATACGTATATGTACATATGTATCTACAAAAGTCAATAAGTATTTCAGTTGGCATGTTTTAATGAAAGTTTTCATTTATATGTCATAAATGATTTTATGGCAACGAAATGAGTTGTTTGGCCAATCGTTGATAATCGCTGCTGCAGGCAACCAATAACTTTGGTGGTTATGTTGGCACAAATATTGCGATTACTTCAAGTACACCACACACAATTCAACAACAGTTCAGCGCTCGATCGCCTTTGTTTAAGAAGCAGCATAAAAGAAATATAGGACAATGAGTAGGTGCAAAGTAAAAGCATGAAAGGCTGAAGTGTGCGCAAGTGGGAGTTGATTACTTTTCACTGCTTTTTTTTTTGTTCTGAAAAATTTAGTTTTTTTCATTTTCATCGCTCTCCTTAACTCTGGACTTTCGTTTGTTTTATTTGCACACCAAATGAGAAATGAAAAATGAGTAATGAACGTACGAGTGAATGCATAAAGGGGGCAAAACGATAATATTTTATATGCCTTCATTTGCAGTTTATTGTAACTCGTACCTCAATGATGCTGGGATGTGAAATGAAAGTCGCGGGCGCTTATAGGCCATCGAGGAGGAAAAATTGAAAATGCAAAATATGCTAAAAGGAGTAGAGCGGGAATGTGTTGGTGAAAGTAGTGTTGTTGTGTAAAAGTGCTATGCAGAAAATGGAGTGCTGAGTAATTTGTGTCAGCAGCACAACTGGATTTAAGAGTCTTAATTGCAGCAATACCGCATTGATGAGGTGTAAAAGGGAATGTGAAATGTATTCGTGACAGTTTTGTTCAGTTCGTAATGTTTGTTTTTATTTTCCTTTAACACCTCAATGGAAAAACTCAGAGGAGGGAGTTAATGTGATGTCAACACCACTTCGGTAGATTAAGAAAGGCGGTTAGCAGAAGCTTTTTAAGATAGCAAACGACTTCGTTAGCCTTAATAAGATAAATAAGCGATAAATTGTGAGAAAGGCGGCCTTCCCACATCCTGGAAATCGAAGGACAGTCCAGTACGAAGTAGTTTGATGATTCCACCTCACTTTTTTCTTCCATCCAGATGCAAAATGAATCCACGAGTGCTTTGGGAGCCCGATAAGGTCAGTTGAGTGCCTGTTAACCACGTCAAGGTAGAAGGTTCTCGAATTTAAAGGTTTCTAGTGAAGCTCGTAAATTATCAGTTTAAAGGTGATGGCTTGCTTTGCTGGCTTTGCCTCGAGAAGCAAATGGAAACCGAAACTGATTTTAAACAAAAAACTTGCTTCAAGAAGAGGTCCGATTTTGATCCGGAGTCTAACCGTATTTCAGTCCTGAAGCTGAGTGAATTTTGGGCCGCGTTTTAAATCCGAATCTGGGCTAAGAAGAACCATAAACTAAACAGTAGATTAGTCAAAGGTGGAACCTAACCAGACTGAACGAATGTTGCAACCGTTCACTAAACATGACTTAAAGCCGAAACCTAAAGTGGCTTAAAATCCGCAGCAGGACTTATAAATAGAACCTTAACAAGAATCTAATGCTATGAATGCACACACGAAGATTATCTTCTATATATATAAAATAGGATGTATGTATGTATATATTTATGTGGATGTATGTATTTATATACATATGTAGCTTATGGACTCAAAAACAACTCGGCCGATTTTATTTAAATTTTCGGGATAGATTTGTAGTATCCTGGAGAGTATTTCTGTAAAGTTCTTTTTTAAGGGAAGTGGACCCAAAACCGCCCTATTCGAAACTATCGTATAAATGGCGGGATTTGAAATTTGGTATGTAGGTAGAGTTTTGCTTGCGTTAAAGTATGGTATGATTTTTCTTCCGGGAATTTGGATTTACTTTAAATTGGGTATGTAGGTAGCGTTATGCTTAGGTTAAAGTATGGGATAGTTTTTCTTCCAGGAAGTTTACCAGGACCTGATATATTCTAAACAATAATATTTAAGTCGAAGAGCTTGATATTTGACGTGTAGCTAGCGTTTCATCTTGATAAAATATGAGATAATGTATCTTCTTTATTCAGATCCAAATTTTACCCTGGCACACAAAAAAATTGAAGATTAACAGCAGTGAGGATTACTTTTTTGGTTGTCATTCCACCAAGTTTTTACCTAACTCGGCGACATCTAGCTGTTGAGAGGTGCATTTTACATACCAACGCGACATCTATCAGTCGTTACCTTTACTTTCCTTGTGTTTCTTGCAGTTTTTGTTTATTTATCTACAGAGTGTTGTTAGTGCAATTTTTTTTAAAACTGTTCAAATTTTCGTTATTTTTGGGAATTTATAATGAAGATTATGCTCAAAAAGGGAGTTAATTCGGAATTTGCGCTAATGTATCAGCTCTATAAGACTTCAAATCCGGAGTTAAAACAGATTTAAAAGCGGAAATTACCTGAAACACTATATCTGCTGACAGCAGATAAGAACAGTTCGGAAACAATTTAGAAGATATATTGTGAAAGACCCATTGAAGATACGCTCAACTTTTAAATGCTATTTAATACAATTGCTCTCTGTCCCCGAAAATTGACAACACTGGATACACTGAATTTGCTTGTGCAGAAGCTGTCAATGCAGCTGTCTAGCCAAGTTTAAATGATGGCCAACAACCTACCCCACAAACGACCTTTGCGTATCGAATTCAATATTTTTGGCAAATAATGTGTTCGGCATGGGTGGCCAAAAGTGTGATCAAGTGTGTGTGTGTGTGCTACGCCATTGCATATTTGCATACTCTACTACAGAGGCATGTGAGTGAACATCATGATGCATGCTCATATAAACTTTGGTCGGTTGGTCTTGTTTAAATGGGGAAAGTTTGCGGGTGTAATAAATAAATTACATATTCACCGCACAATTCACATAAATTTCCATCAGAATAAACTATTTTGTACATTTTCACTAATATGGCAGCGAATGGCAATGGCAATATATTGTTATGATAACACCATTACCATTAGCCCATGTCACAATATAATTTACGTTATTACGTTGTGTTTGGTGAATTAAGCCAAATTTGGCACTTAACTACCTTTTTGGTAAAATTATATGTTTCCATGAATATACATACATATAAGAGTATTTAGGCACATAATTTTCAATTAGAGAATTTGATACTTTGTGGGCAAATTAATTGGCAAGGAAAATTTAGATAAATGTTTAGTCTAGGGATTTAATGTCACTAAAGGATCGTGTAAGTAATTAAGAAATACGAAAGCGGTGTCCTTTATTAAACTAAAACTAACAGCATAACTGAAGATGGAACCGAACCCATAGTCGAATTCGGAACCAAATCTGTAAAAAGGGCTAAAACGAAACCGAAAGTCGGGTTTGAATTTAGATCGCAAACGGAACTTGAGCGGATTTAAAACCCCACTTAACCGGATCTGAAGTCAAGACGAGGGTTAAACCGATTTCGAAAACCGACTTTAGTTAATCAGAAAATAACTCAAAACTGATACTGGAACCGAAACCGGATGTGAAGCTGGGCTAAAAAACGAAAGCAAGCCATACTTGAAGAAAAAGTAGGAGTGCATACCAAAAAGTATTTAAATACCTAGCTCAATGCCGAAACTGGAGCCGAAAAAGAAAACTAATTGGAAACTAAAATAGAAAATTAATGTCGTATTTGGTGTCAGCCTAAAACGTGAAATCATTCTATGGTAATTCTGAAAGATATTCACTATAATTTGTAGTAGTTTCTGATGCCGGTTTTGAACGATTACCGATGCTGACTCTTCTGTGGGTGTTTAAAATTAAGAAAAATCGTTGACGTTACCCTGGGTCATATTCGTGACGATAAGGCTAAACTTTTTTACGAAAATGATCCTCAGTAGTGCGACTCTGCATAGCATAGAATGTCCCATATACATGGAAAACCTGGAAACCAGCATACGAGAACATAAAAATTCGACCTGATGGCAGGAATAGGACTTCAAATTTGAATTCAGGGCAAAGAAAAAAATGGAAAATCGCTTCGTCCTTTTTGTGTCCAAAAGTTTGCATAAATTTGTTAGCCTCTGTATTCTTCACAGATATCAGGGCTGAATTTTATACCCGTATATAGGTTTTGAAAGGCCTGGACAACCCTGTTCTACAGCATCGCCAGAGTGGCTAATATTAGACATTCAATTGAGGGTAGCATAAGTAGCGGCCGAAGTATAACATTGATACCTTCGATGCATTTACATTCTTCCTACACAACTAAATATAAGTAGCCGAGTAAATTAAGAATTAGGTAATCCTACACAAAAGATTTTATATTAACTTGGTTTTCTCTCTATTGAATATTTTGTTAGTGTACATCAATTGGTATTATAGTTTTAATGTAACAAACGTCTTAGGGTCTATTGTGCGGCTACATAACAATTTCAAGAAAAAGTAACAAAGACAATTTTCTATGCAGTTTCTTGCATTTCTACTTTACAATTTTTCATAATACCTAGAAGCCTTTTGGGTTTATCGAAGCTAACTGTTATTTAGTACAGCACTTTTAACATTGTCCATTTTTCGATTGCATACATCCATACATATGTGTGTCACAAATTTATTTCTATCTTGCTTTAAGCGGCTTAAAGTTCTCATTCAGCACTTTCTTTCAAGAAATACTACAAACCATGGGCATGCCTGAATAAACTTAAGATACCAAAAGAAGATTTGCTGTAATTGAAACTTTATTTCGGCATACATCAATATATTTTATATACATTAGTGTGGTTCTTATAATTAAATGTACAATTTTTTCCAGTCTCAGCCCAATAGATAGGTTGCATCACGGTCAACTATATCGCATATACATTTTTATCCCGATTGAAGATGGCTTAGGCGTTTTGTCAAAGTTTAAGTAGATTGCCCTATGGAGACTCAAAAAATGAAAGTGATTTTCCTTATTATCAAATACTCGAAATCGATGGCACTTTCATCGGAGATATCACATACAAATTTTGGTCGCCGTTGGAAACTATTAAGGCGTGTTGCAGGGGGCTTAAAGTTCAGATTCAGACTTCCCATGGAGACTCAAAAAAATAAAAAATATTCTTTTCTATCTAATACTCTGTTGAATTAACAACACCAATTTTGGGCAGATATCTATAGATTGCAAATGGGCATTTCTCTAAAAAAGTCAACTTTTGTAGCGTGCGAACTCTTTCGTTTTTTGTAAAAAAAGCAAATGCCAAAACACTTTTTTATTTTGACATATAGTGAATCTTATAGATCTTGCTTAACACAATAATTTGTGTTTGTTTGTTTACGCGGCATAAGCTATGTTTATTTCGTTCATTTCATATCTTCTGCATTACATACCAATGTAATTCGCAGATAGTTTATGGAATTTTCGGAATACATAGTTTATAGCCGCTTCAACAAATCGTGGTTTTAGCACTGTGCTAGCCTCCTATGCATACTTTTGGAAGGGACCAGTCCCTAAATAAACTAAATGAGGTTGAGCGTTAGCACTAACGAGTTTGCAGTTAGCAGCAAAAGCTGAATGACACTCAGCACTAGGCTCTGAGGCAGGCATCTGGATGACTGCTTATTTTACCCACACTTTATTTATTTAGGGACTGGTCCCTTCCAAAAGTATGCATAGGAGGCTAGCACAGTGCTAAAACCACGATTTGTTGAACCGGCTATAAACTATGTATTCCGAAAATTCCATAAACTATCTGCGAATTACATTGGTATGTAATGCAGAAGATATGAAATGAACGAAATAAGCATAGCTTATGCCGCGTAAACATACTCCCCGCCCTAGACGGCTTAGTCGTCTATTAAAGAGCCATAGGTGCTGGTTTGGTCCGGCTCGAAGGACCAATGGCAATGGCGGGATGCTCGCACGTAATAATATATGCAAAGAAATGAAAAGAGCGGCGAGTGAATAAGGAAATAAACAATGGGATTCGAAAGTAAATATGTACAATAGTTTTATTAAATGTAACTTGTATGTGATAATGAAATGTAATGGAATGGAAATAATTACAAAGTGCATAATAAATTATTATATGTAAATTTGAGTGGTAATTTACCTTGGTTTGGCTGCTGATGACTCTCGTATGCTCGGAAAAGACGTGATCGAGTGTTTAGATAAATATCAGCTCTGTACCGCCGCCGAAAGCCTACATTTGTAGGATTCGAAGGGGTAAGAGCTGTTATCGGTATAAAGATAAAAGGTAAAAAGTAATAGCGCGGAAGATACTACGGTTTGCTACGAGGGGCGGCCGATATATTTAGACCGGTGGTCTAAACACTAGTCAAGTGTTAATTTTCAAGATATTTACAAAAAACGAAGGAGTTCGCACGCGGAGATAGTTCGATCAGCATTAACCTAGCAAGTGGAAGTTGTATCTGTAGCATGAAACATTTCGACTGGTCTCTACAAACTACTCCAACCAAAAGAGGCAACTTTAGTTGAAGTGAGACTTAAAATTTGTTCCAGTTACCATTGTTTCTTGCACATATAAGTGCATTCTACATAATGCCAAGGTACTTCCCAACTATACGAAACTTTCGGACAGTGCTTGCGGTTACAACGACAACAATTTAATTCCTAAGTCTGCAAAGGCACACGTTCGCATGTATTATTATTATTACTAGTATCGCTTGTGATCGAAAATTCGATCATTAAATCTTTAGGGGATCGTGGGGTCACTCGCCCCGTAACCCCATCCTTAAATTTCGGGGACGCCCCTGAAAATGTACCGCCTATACCATAGTTTTTTCAATTTCCTTTCCATCGGTGCATATTTCATTGAAATCGGTTGAACGGTTACCTTACAGGAGGTCCCTAAAGTTTTTCATTTCATTTAAGGCCTTATTACACCGCGACCATTAGTACGATCTATTGTGTGACCTATCAGCTTTTGCTATATGCGGAGGCTCTTTATAAATTTGAGCACCTCCTCAGCTTTTTTTTCCATATCACGAACGGATTGAGAGTTACACCACCTACTAGGTGGCTCCTAGGTAGCAAACTCTCTTTCTTGCTAACGCAATGCATTCACAGAGTATGTGAACCGGCGTTTCATCGTCCAGTTCGCAAAACCGACAAATAGTTGTATCTGACAGATTACTCAGGTGATAACGTAGACTACAATGCCCCGTATAATACCCAGTGAGCCCGATGTTCTTTCCTAGGCTGATAAGCCAATACCTCCTAAACTGTTTGTCTTCCCAGTTGCTTATGGTCTCCCTTACGCGGAGCTTGGTGAGCCCACAGAAGGGTTCCGGACCATAAAATGCTTTTACACCGTGTTTTGCTAGGTGGTCCGCTTTTTCGTTGCCCTCATGTCCTTCATGCCCTGGGACTCAACCTAACAACACTTGGCTTTTGGCCCACGGATCATTAAGGACTGTGTCGCACTCATCAACAACCCTCGAAGTTATTGTATAAGACTACAAGGCACGTAGGGCGGCCTGACTGTCCAACATAATGGTCCTCTTCGGAGGAGGTCTTGTCCAATGTCACTCCTAGGTATTTTGCATCCGTTGAAAAACTTATGCGGCTACCTCCTAGGGACGGCTCTGTTCGCATGTAATTACATAAGCTTTTGATACATACTTATGGGTCATTCCATGCCAAAACGACAAATTTTTTAGGGTCAGGTGACCCCCTTCGATTTCGGTAAAAATTTGCTATCTTTTTCTACCCACCGAAAGACATTTTTCAGAATTTTTTCAAATTTTTCCCCAAATCAAAACTTTTTTTTTAAATGCTGTAACTTTTTCATAAATCGACCGTTTGGGATCATTTTTTTTTAATTTTTGTTTTTAAATCTAGTTTTCGGGGAAAAAATAAACAAATTTTTAAAAGCCCAGATATATAAATTTTTTTTTTCGAAAAAACGTCCTACCCTTTTTATTTTTATTTCTATTCGAAGGGGGTCAAGTAAAAAATTTGTCGATTTGGCATGGAATGACCCATATGTACCTGCACATCCGATACGCAAACCCCACAAATGCATGCTCAAATAACGCTGAATTCAAAAGACTAAAACAAAAATAATTAATTTTCCATTCTCGCTTCATATCTGACTTAAACAAATGTAAATGGGAAAAAACCATCACAACTGACAACCCTACGAACCCACAGGCAGTTCAGGGAGTTGCGACAAACTGCAAACCGAATTACACAACATTCATGGTTTAAAAGCAAATCCAGCGCCAACATTTTATCCTCAAGAGCGCTTACCTCCCACTGAGCTATTGTCAAGTACAAACACCAGCGACATTTTTTTCAAACCATTTTTTTTTTAGTTTTTTAGCGAGAGTCCCTGACGGTTGGTCAAAAAACTAGTAGGTCAGGCGGATATGCTACATTTGCAGTTGGCAGTTTTGAATAAACGAGTGAAACAGAAAAAAAAACCAAAAAGCTATCAAAGCATAACTTACACAGCGAGCGCTTATGTCTAGGCAAGCAGGCGAGTGCGAAAGCTTAACAAATTTTTTGCTCCAATTTTCATCTTTTTTTCTATTGAAAACTATGCGCCAAGCGTCGAAAGGTGCAAAAGGAAGTATTACATTAAGACAATGAACACTTAACTTTCTTGTTTTTTTGGTTTTGTGGCGAAAGGCAAATTGGTAATTTTGTAAGGAAATGTTGCAAATATTCGGATTATGATTAATTACTGACCAAAGGGTATGCGCTGCAGGTTTTTGTGCAATTTTCTTTATTGGCTTAATGTTAAAGGAAATTAATGAAAGCGTAAACGTAACTTTCCGCTTGGTGAGTTTGGTTAATGCGCGGGCCTGGGGAGGAAAGCGTGAGTACACTGAACGTATAGGATATGTTTTGCCAAAACGAAATTTATTAAATGGAAAGACAATCGAAATTGCCTAGGGCAGTTAAAGGCCATTTTAGGTGATGAAATCATTTATATTACATCATACAATATCATATCACATCATATTATTTTATTTCACATCTTATCATTTTAGATCACACCACATCATTTTATATCACATCAAATACTTGACATATCACATCTTATTATATCACTTGACGTTTTTTTTAGATAATATCACATCATGCTATATTACATCACTTTAAATTTTTTGTATGCTACATCTTATTATTTCATATCACATCATATAATATTACATCATCACATATGAATTTATATCATATCATATCATTTCATGTCTATAGATAAGCAACATTTACAGAATCTCCAGGGTCATATCAACTATATCACATGACAGGTGGCTAGTACTTAAGCCTTATTGATGGCCGTTAGCTTGTGGCATAACATTTTGAAAATAATTTCAACATAAATCCGACCATATTTTTGACAGTGTAATTATATTCGCATATCTGCTAAACAGTTTAACTATTATTTTTATCTCTGAATATGTGGTTAAAACTTATGCGAATTCAAATAAAAAAAGAATAAGAATCGTCAAATACGCTGTAATATCCGGCTTTATGGTACTCTCCCTTTTCAAACAGAAAATAAAGTTAAAAGTTATCTCTCCAAAATAGATGCACATCAAAACACTTTTTGATAAAGGCAAATCGTATAATAAAAGTCCCTGATGCGACATCCGTTTTGGGTGAAATGATACATAAATTGGCTGTATTTCATTTGAAGGTGTGCGGTTGTAAGGGTTTATTGAAAAAAGAACTAAAAAATGGTATTGCTGTGGTCAATAAACATGTGTTATATGTATGGACGAAAGTAGATTACAAAATTGAAAAGTCCTCTTAAAATTTTTGTTTGGGGAATGCTTCAAATTGTGTGAGGAAGAAGAGATCTTTGTAAAAAGTCCAACATTTATGAAAAAATGTACTTATTTGTGGATGTTCTTCCGTGTCAAATCGACAAATTTTTTACCTGACCCCTTCGATTTCGCTAAAAATTTGCTATCTTTTTCTACCACTCTAAAGACATTTTTCAGATAACTTTTTATAAAATCGACCGTTTGGGAAACTTTTTTTGTTTAAATTTTTGTTCTTAAATTTAGTTTTCGGAAAAAAAATTAAAAAATATTTTAAAAGCCAAGTACCCCGTTTCTGTAAAAAATTTACAAAATTCTCGATTTTAATTTCGTCACACTCGACTCGATTCAAAATTAAAAAAAAAAAAAAATTCGTCACTACCTCAAAAGTAAGTGAGAAAATAAATCGACAAAATAAAATTTTTTTTACAGAAAAAAAAAAAAAAGTGTGACGTCAAAATGACGTCAAATCGACTTTTTCAGTCGAGTCGATCGATCGAAATGAGTTACAGAAACGCAGTACAGGTATGTAATTTTTTTTCAAAAAAAGTCCGACCCTTTTTTATTTTTATTTTTTTAACTTCAACTAATTCTGCAATAAGCCCTGCTAATAACAAGATGTGCCGACAATCGCTTCTGTTTTTATTTTTTATTGAAAAAAAAAAAAAATTTAAACTTGGCTCATTTATATCACAAGATGTGATAGAAAAATAAATTTGTTATTAGCGGGGCTTCTTGCAGAATGAGGTGGAGTTTAAAAAAAAAAAATAAAAATAAAAAAAAGAGTTGGAATTTTTTTCGAAAAAAAAATTATATATCTCGGCTTTTAAAATTTTTTTCTATTTTTTTCCCCGAAAACTACATTTAAAAACAAAAATTAAAAAAAATGATCTCAAACAGTCGATTTTTGGAATAGGTCACAGCATTTTAAAAAGAAACGTTTATTTTTAAGTTCATATTTTTTTTTGTTTTGGGGGAAAAAATTTGAAAAAATTCTGAAAAATGTCTTTCGAGTTGTAGAAAAAGATAGCAAATTTTTAGCGAAATCGAAGGGGGTCAGGTAAAAAATTTGTCATTTTGGCATAGAATGACCCATATATACATATGAGTAGGTTAATATGGCATGTACTTACAGTTTCTAGTGGTATATTATTTTGAAATAGGGCTGAAAAAGAAAGAAAGAAAGTAAGGTAAGTGATTTTTTCGGAGAAATTATGCATGTATTCTTAAATTTCTTAAAAAGGGAACTTTGGTGAATGTATTCCAATTACATATATTCCCCTCAGAGCCATAATTATGTGCAATGTCTCACATTTGAGCGTAGTGCAGTTAGAGGCAATATTTTGTGGGACTTTTCTACTTTTACGGCTTTTGAGTAGTCCAAGTATGAGCGTAATTGAATTATAAAGCATCCGCAGGACTTGAACGGACTTTTGATATACATGTGTATATACTAAAAAACCTCTTTAGACAGCCGATCCGAAAATCTCTTAACATCCAAGTAATCGTCGTTCATATACATTAAAATTGAATCAATCACTAACATATTTACCTATAACACCCACCGTCATTATCTTTAAACATCTCATACATTTGATGGAATTCTTTTCACTATAATTGTATGTATAAATAACAAAGATAATAATCTACATTTCTACACTTTAATGCATATGCTAGAAAATGTTAGTTTTTCTATACCATGCTCATGCCTCCGGTTGCCATTCTCTGGCTCAACGTTGAGTCAAACGACAAAGTAATGAGTTAACCGCGAGTTGCTGTAAAATGTCGCCAGAAGTCTGAAAATTGCAGTCTACACAGCCTTTGTGGTTGTTGATGGTGCAACGGTTGTGGTTAAGGTAAAAGCAGCAGAAGCCACAGTAGCATCAGCAGCATCGGTATCTGCAGCAAAATCTCTTCTTTCAACAACATTGCGCGATTTGCTCCATTTATGAATGGCAACGATGACTACAACAATTCGCGGAAGTTGTGCTGCAGCGACAGGTTGAATTGTGTCGAGACACGGGAGTTACCTTATTTATGAGGTCAAAAGCGTACATAAATTTGAATTGTGTGTACGTATGTATGTTTTGTGAATTTATATACACATATCTAGATATGCAGGTATGTATGTATGTATGTACGTATGTATATCAATAAACAAATAAATTCATAGGGAGCGACAGTTACATAACAACCAGACATAGGTAAAATAACAATAATTGTGCTTATTTTCAGTATTTTTTCATTGAAATGCTGATTTAAGTCATGGATTTTTCCTTGTTTTTGTCGTTGTCTGCTTTCTTTTTATACCCTGAACAAAGCATAATTTGTACTGTATTTTATTTTACTTTTCATTTTGTGTCGTTTAATTTAATATATTATTATTTTATTTCTTTTATTTAAATTTATTTAATTTAATTTTAATTTTATTTAATTATTTTTTTATTTTATTTTATTTTATTTTATTTTATTTTATTTTATTTTATTTTATTTTATTTTATTTTATTTTATTTTATTTTATTTTATTTTATTTTATTTTATTTTATTTTATTTTATTTTATTTTATTTTATTTTATTTTATTTTATTTTATTTTATTTTATTTTATTTTATTTTATTTTATTTTATTTTATTTTATTTTATTTTATTTTATTTTATTTTATTTTATTTTATTTTATTTTATTTTATTTTATTTTATTTTATTTTATTTTATTTTATTTTATTTTATTTTATTTTATTTTATTTTATTTTATTTTATTTTATTTTATTTTATTTTATTTTATTTTATTTTATTTTATTTTATTTTATTTTATTTTATTTTATTTTATTTTATTTTATTTTATTTTATTTTATTTTATTTTATTTTATTTTATTTTATTTTATTTTATTTTATTTTATTTTATTTTATTTTATTTTATTTTATTTTATTTTATTTTATTTTATTTTATTTTATTTTATTTTATTTTATTTTATTTTATTTTATTTTATTTTATTTTATTTTATTTTATTTTATTTTATTTTATTTTATTTTATTTTATTTTATTTTATTTTATTTTATTTTATTTTATTTTATTTTATTTTATTTTATTTTATTTTATTTTATTTTATTTTATTTTATTTTATTTTATTTTATTTTATTTTATTTTATTTTATTTTATTTTATTTTATTTTATTTTATTTTATTTTATTTTATTTTATTTTATTTTATTTTATTTTATTTTATTTTATTTTATTTTATTTTATTTTATTTTATTTTATTTTATTTTATTTTATTTTATTTTATTTTATTTTATTTTATTTTATTTTATTTTATTTTATTTTATTTTATTTTATTTTATTTTATTTTATTTTATTTTATTTTATTTTATTTTATTTTATTTTATTTTATTTTATTTTATTTTATTTTATTTTATTTTATTTTATTTTATTTTATTTTATTTTATTTTATTTTATTTTATTTTATTTTATTTTATTTTATTTTATTTTATTTTATTTTATTTTATTTTATTTTATTTTATTTTATTTTATTTTATTTTATTTTATTTTATTTTATTTTATTTTATTTTATTTTATTTTATTTTATTTTATTTTATTTTATTTTATTTTATTTTATTTTATTTTATTTTATTTTATTTTATTTTATTTTATTTTATTTTATTTTATTTTATTTTATTTTATTTTATTTTATTTTATTTTATTTTATTTTATTTTATTTTATTTTATTTTATTTTATTTTATTTTATTTTATTTTATTTTATTTTATTTTATTTTATTTTATTTTATTTTATTTTATTTTATTTTATTTTATTTTATTTTATTTTATTTTATTTTATTTTATTTTATTTTATTTTATTTTATTTTATTTTATTTTATTTTATTTTATTTTATTTTATTTTATTTTATTTTATTTTATTTTATTTTATTTTATTTTATTTTATTTTATTTTATTTTATTTTATTTTATTTTATTTTATTTTATTTTATTTTATTTTATTTTATTTTATTTTATTTTATTTTATTTTATTTTATTTTATTTTATTTTATTTTATTTTATTTTATTTTATTTTATTTTATTTTATTTTATTTTATTTTATTTTATTTTATTTTATTTTATTTTATTTTATTTTATTTTATTTTATTTTATTTTATTTTATTTTATTTTATTTTATTTTATTTTATTTTATTTTATTTTATTTTATTTTATTTTATTTTATTTTATTTTATTTTATTTTATTTTATTTTATTTTATTTTATTTTATTTTATTTTATTTTATTTTATTTTATTTTATTTTATTTTATTTTATTTTATTTTATTTTATTTTATTTTATTTTATTTTATTTTATTTTATTTTATTTTATTTTATTTTATTTTATTTTATTTTATTTTATTTTATTTTATTTTATTTTATTTTATTTTATTTTATTTTATTTTATTTTATTTTATTTTATTTTATTTTATTTTATTTTATTTTATTTTATTTTATTTTATTTTATTTTATTTTATTTTATTTTATTTTATTTTATTTTATTTTATTTTATTTTATTTTATTTTATTTTATTTTATTTTATTTTATTTTATTTTATTTTATTTTATTTTATTTTATTTTATTTTATTTTATTTTATTTTATTTTATTTTATTTTATTTTATTTTATTTTATTTTATTTTATTTTATTTTATTTTATTTTATTTTATTTTATTTTATTTTATTTTATTTTATTTTATTTTATTTTATTTTATTTTATTTTATTTTATTTTATTTTATTTTATTTTATTTTATTTTATTTTATTTTATTTTATTTTATTTTATTTTATTTTATTTTATTTTATTTTATTTTATTTTATTTTATTTTATTTTATTTTATTTTATTTTATTTTATTTTATTTTATTTTATTTTATTTTATTTTATTTTATTTTATTTTATTTTATTTTATTTTATTTTATTTTATTTTATTTTATTTTATTTTATTTTATTTTATTTTATTTTATTTTATTTTATTTTATTTTATTTTATTTTATTTTATTTTATTTTATTTTATTTTATTTTATTTTATTTTATTTTATTTTATTTTATTTTATTTTATTTTATTTGATTTTATTTTATTTTATTTTATTTTATTTTATTTTATTTTATTTTATTTTATTTTATTTTATTTTATTTTATTTTATTTTATTTTATTTTATTTTATTTTATTTTATTTTATTTTATTTTATTTTATTTTATTTTATTTTATTTTATTTTATTTTATTTTATTTTATTTTATTTTATTTTATTTTATTTTATTTTATTTTATTTTATTTTATTTTATTTTATTTTATTTTATTTTATTTTATTTTATTTTATTTTATTTTATTTTATTTTATTTTATTTTATTTTATTTTATTTTAGTTTATTTTATTTTATTTTATTTTATTTTATTTTATTTTATTTTATTTTATTTTATTTTATTTTATTTTATTTTATTTTATTTTATTTTATTTTATTTTATTTTATTTTATTTTATTTTATTTTATTTTATTTTATTTTATTTTATTTTATTTTATTTTATTTTATTTTATTTTATTTTATTTTATTTTATTTTATTTTATTTTATTTTATTTTATTTTATTTTATTTTATTTTATTTTATTTTATTTTATTTTATTTTATTTTATTTTATTTTATTTTATTTTATTTTATTTTATTTTATTTTATTTTATTTTATTTTATTTTATTTTATTTTATTTTATTTTATTTTATTTTATTTTATTTTATTTTATTTTATTTTATTTTATTTTATTTTATTTTATTTTATTTTATTTTATTTTATTTTATTTTATTTTATTTTATTTTATTTTATTTTATTTTATTTTATTTTATTTTATTTTATTTGTTTTACAGAAATAACGAAATATGAATAAGGTGTATTAGAGAATAGTTTACATTCACAATTTCTTACTTCCGGGAAGTGGACCAGGGATAATATCTAAACCCAATACGAATGACTATTAAAAACCAGCGTATATATCATCACCTTCCACCCGAACTTTTATTTGCTTACTTGGTTTTGTTGATGGATATTTTTTATTTCATAGTGGGTTTTGTTGGTTCCTTATGAGCGCTGGCGCTGAATTTGTTTGTCATCTGCTTCACTATACACAAACATACTGGGTATTTCTTTAATGTTCGCTTAAGCTAAAAAACTCCAACCCCTTTTATATTCCCTCCAATTTATTGTTACAGTTTTTTTTGGGTTTTTGTAAAATAAAATTTAAAGGCTGAGGCTAGCCTTTATCCGCATTGTTGTTTTTGTAGTTTATATAATGAATAGAGATTTATGTTTTTGTTGCGGCTTTTTTTGTGCCATTTTTTATATAGACATAGCTGTTGTTGTTATAACTTGCCTTTATTTTTATTTTTTTATTTTGGTTGTTTTCCCATGTTTGCCTTTGTTGTTCCTTTCTGTTTTGCTGTGCGTGGCTGGCTTTTATATTTTTATATAGTATCCAGACTTCTTTGTTGTTGTAATATTCATGCAAATGCGTTTTATTATCCACTCGGATTTCTTAGTTTTTTTATTTTATTTTCGTAATTATTTAAAGTGCTGAAAAATGTTTCCGTTTTAGCGTAAAATGAGAATAGAGAGAGGGGAGTAGGATATATAGACCAATATTTTTACATGGTTACTGGGCAATTTCAAAACTAACTTTGAGAAACCCTGACAAGGTAACGATATAATAGTTGTTATGTGTACTCTTACGACAGGAATGGAAATTTGCTATATGCATTTCCAATAAAGTCTTTGCAGACGATAACAGCACCCGTCTGTATATAAGTGATTTAAAAACGAGCTTCCTTTTTATATACTTACCACCCTGTATTGTGAGCAAACACAAAAACATACACCAACATAAAGCAAGAAGAATCCTTTTCTTATGTTAGCTCGTTGAGCGTGGAAAAATATAGAAGTACAAAAAAATTAAATTAAATTGCAGTAGGACAGACAAAAAATGCCGGCACTAAGTTAACTTTTGTGTAAAGTGGCTTTTTAGCGTTACTTTTTTTTTTGGGTGACTATTTACTATGAGACAGCCATTGTTCAGGTCATTACTAGGTTTTTGTAATGTGCGCAAAATGACCTTACAGGTTTTACCCTCGTTTCCATCTTTTGTTGTTAAGTACTTAGAGGGCAAAACTGCTTAAACGTTAAATTTATTGCCTGGGACGAAGGAAATAGTTAAATATTTTTAGTTGGGTTTGCCAAAACTATTTTTTTTTCATCGGAAATACTCGTATAATCGAATTTCTACATTACAACTAAACATATATTCAACTGAAATTAAAAAAAAATTAAATACAATAAAATAAAGTAAAATTCATTATATATAAATGCGCAATACTTAAAAGTTTTCTCCCTTTTTTGCAATAACCACAATTCTAAGGTATATAAAATTTGATATGTATCGATAGGTCAGGCCGAGCAGGGTGTGCGACAACACACCAAAAATTTAAAAAAATTAATTATAATATGATATGAAATCACACCACTACAAGTGCTAAACACGTATTCACTTTATAGAGCCGCTGTTATGTAGGTACACTTGCATTGTTGTGTTTGTATTCATTGCAGTAGGGGAGAGTACGAGTGTGAGTTGTTTTGTTGGCAGCAATAATAAACATGAGCCAGCCCGTCAACTTAATTGAGCGTAGGTACAAGCAGTGTTTACAAAAACAAAATCTGTGCGTGGGTATTCAGAGAAGCAAATGCTTGCTCAGACATGATATTTAAAAAAAAGCACAAAAACCCTTCGTGGCTAGACTTAGTGAAATAAAATAAAAAATTGATAAAACTAAAAAATGTAAAATAAGAAAAAGAAAAGTGATTGAAAGTAAAAAAAGAAATTTGTTGGAAATGAAAGGAAAGGAAAGAATATAAAATAAATAAAAATAAAACAAAATGAAATAAATGAAAGTATAAAATAAAGGAAAGAATGGGAAAGGAAAGGAATGGATAAACGGAAAACAAAGGTAAGATAAGGTAACGAACGGAAAATATGAGAGAAAAATCAAAGGCAAATAAAGGTAGGGAAAGGAAAGGAATGGAAAAGAAAAAAGCAAGGAAAGATAGGAAATGTAATGTTGGTAAAGGAGTGGAAAAGAGAGGCAAATAGAGAAAGACAAAGAAAGGAAAGAAGAGAAAAAGAAAGGAAAGAAAAGGTAGCGAGGAGGAAGGTACGGAAAATAAATGAAAATAAAAAGAATGAAAAATAAAGGAAAGAAAGTAATGAAAAGCTAAAAAAATTAAGTAAAGGAAATGAATGGAAAAGAAAGAAAACTAAAGGAGTCAAGGAAAGGAAACAAAGAAAGTAAGGAAACGGTAGGAAAGGAAAGGTAGAAAAAGAAAGGTAAGGAAAGGAAAGGTAAGGAAAAACAATTGAAAGAAAATAAAGGTAAGAAAAAAATAAAAGAAAAGAAATCAAATAAAAAAAAACAATGAATAAAATGAGAGGAAACTAAGGGAAACGAAACTAAAGCAAAGGAATGAAAGGAAATTAAAGAAAAAGAAAATAAAAGGAAAAAAGGAGTGTAATGGAAATGGAAAGAAAGGTCAGGTAAGAGATTAAAAGAAACGAAAAGAAAGGAAAATAAAAGAAATGAAAGAAGGGAAAAGGAAAGAAAAGGAAAAGAAAAGAGAGGGAAGAAAAGGAAAGGAAAGAAAAGGGTATGGAAGAAAAGAAAAGCAAAAGAAATAAAATGAGATGAAAGGAGAGGAAAGAAAATAAAAGCAAAGGAAAGAAAAGGAAAGAAATACGTATGAAGACTACCTAAGAAGAATAAATAATTATCAACATTGAAACTACATTACTGAATGGTGTAAAGAGGGAGGAAAAGGCAAAATGAACAGGAATGTATAGAAACCAAAAATATAAAAAATATGAAAACAATGGAAAATTTAAGAAACAGCAAAAAGGTAGGAAAATAAAATAAGCTTTTGTGGTTGAATTTCAACCACTTAAAAAATCAAATACCAAAAAATAAAGTGATTTAAAAAGTTGAAAAATCAAAATAAAATAGAAATTACTTCATAAAATCAAATTCAATATAAATTGAAAATAAATAAATAAAAAAAAGAGAAAAAATGAAACAAAATAAAGCTATTTTATCTTACTAATAAACCAAATAAAGTTAAAAAATCGGAAAAAAATAAAATAAAATTACTACCTCATAAAATCAAATTGAATATAATATAAAAAAAGACAAAAAAAAAATTAAAAAAAAATAATAAAA
The DNA here is from genome assembly GCA_964058755.1 of Campiglossa producta. Taxonomy (NCBI): domain Eukaryota; kingdom Metazoa; phylum Arthropoda; class Insecta; order Diptera; family Tephritidae; genus Campiglossa; species Campiglossa producta. The sequence continues at coordinate 24,240,083 of CAXKVI010000002.1, read as the reverse complement.
AAAAATTAAAAAAAAAAAAAAAACAAAATAAAATAAAATAAAACTATTTTTATTGATTATTATTTAACTACCGCAGATTTAAGGTTTTTACATTTTCACCGATAACTTAGTTATCAATAAATTTATCTAAATATATCGAATTCCAAATGAAACCTGTGGCCTTTCCCTTTCGTTTGATACCCACATTGTCGGGAAATTTTAAGGCTTTTGAGCCATCTCATTTTCATCGATAACTGAGTTATCGATAAATTGATCGAAATATATTGAAGTCCAAATGAAACCTGGGGTCATGCCCTTTCGTTTCGTGTTTGATACCCATATTGCAGGGTAACTTTAAGGTTTTTAATAAAGTCCAAAGGTTTTTGGGCAATCACATTTTCATTGGTAACTCAGTATTCGGTAAATTTATCGAAATATATCGAAGTTCAAATGAAACCTGAAACCATCCCCTTTACTTCCAAGGCATGCCAATGCCAGAATACATATAAAAATCTTCATTCAAGTAATTAAAACTCTAAGAACGTGTGAATTGGCTGAATCAGCTGACAACGAGATTTCTTCCATCCAACTGACAAAAGCAATCGCGTCGAGTACGATATACAAATCAAGTGAGAAAATTGAAGCGGCTTGCTTGGCTAGTTTGAAATGGTGGGAATAAGTGCAACTTAAGTGAACCCAAGTACGCTTATGAGGATATACTTCAACGCCTTACATCTTGAGCTGTCATTGAAGTTATTGTGTAGAAAACAAAGTTACACGCTAGATATGTATGCAGTTATGTGTGTGTGATGCGAAGCATAAATTCATACTGTAAATTAAGTGTTAGAAAAAAAAAAGAAAACAAAATAACAGAAAAAGATATGTTGAACGGCTGCGTAAAAGAGCTGAAAGGTGTGAAAGTAATAAAGAACAAACACATATAATAAAGCAAACATAGACAATACACATACATGTAGATTTGTGTATAACACTGGTTATACCCTGTATAGTCAAAGGAACAAACGAACAAAAGCGCATGACTTACGCATATCTTGCAAAATATGAAATATTTAATAATTGTGCATGGAGTATGTAGTGTTGGTGTGTATGTGGGTTGTGTGTATGAGAAGTTGGTGTGTGACCGGAACAGATGCCACCAAGTATGTGCTTCAAGGGTGCATACTCCACAACATTCATAACGGAAATTTACGCATACTTAGGTACATTGGAAAAAATGGCAGGGACAATTTTACATGAAACCGCATATCAAAGGATATGAAATGGTATTTCCCATACAAAGATATGTATATACGTACGTGCAACCCTGTAGGGACTCCACCAAAAAAAATGTTTGTTGAGAATTTTTTGTGTGGAAAGAAGACACAAACTGAAAAAATCGAAATAAACAAAATTATTCAGATTTTGATTTTGATTTCAACGAAAGGAAAAGCTTTTCGTTGATCTAAAAGCCATATGACACTACGTATTTTGACTATTTTTTCAAGAGTTTTTTCTCAGCCTTTTCGTTTAGGAAGAAGAGAAACATAGAATGCACGCATGCGCACAAAGGAGTTCGTTTGGCATGTGTTTGTTTATATACAAATTGTTTAAAACGTCCAAGTAGCAAAAAATATAAGAAAAATACAAACTTTTTTATTTGTTTTTTTTTTTTTACGTCAAGTTTGTATTTTCATTATTTTTTCAACTTGCACCAATACAATAGTTATATAAAACCTTTTCTTTCGCACAGTAAATAGAAAAAAATAGAAGAAAAATTCTGAGAAAATACGTAGTGTCACATGGCTATAACTAATTGAAAACAAAATCTTTTTATTACTTTTTTATGAAAATAACGTTATGATGCAGCCCTGCCCCAAAGTCCGTATATCTGAGTTTCCGGGATTTTCATCAAGGATATGCAATTTTACTCGAAAACTCCGACCGTATTTGCAATCGAAGCTACTTTAGAAACGAATTAGGCTAGAGCATTTCTTAGTAGGGAGCAGGTGAGTATATACAAAAAATAGTCATTTTTTTTCATTAAAAAAGAGATTTCAATTGTGCCAGAACAAACACTTGCTGACAGAACTAGAACTGGGCTTGAAAAAGACCACCATGCAGCACCAGACAAACCATGCAGCACTTCAGTGCGTATGTGAATGTGATGGCATTAGGCGGGTACAAAAGGTTTAGTAGATATTTATATCACAATTTCCAACCGGATGGATACATATTAAGGAGTAGAGTAAGCATTAGAAGCTGTAGAATGTATAACCCAAGCTGTCCTTTCTCAGATGTTTTTCTGCTACATAAATATTTACATATGCATACTCGTATTTATGGGTAGGCATCTCAGCGCTTATGGTGCGCCATGTCGTATGAGCAACAAAATTATGGGTTAAATAAAATGTGTTGAAATTTTACGAGCGCATAAATATAATTTGGCTGTTAGCTAATGCTAGCATTTTGTTGGCTTGCTTGCTAGAAGCTGCGTTGGAAGAGGGGAGGAAAGAGAGAAGATTTAGTTGTGAAATTCAATTTGTTTCAAGTTGAGGTGTGCCTGTGACAAATGGCAGGAAATAGAGACACTCCTTGTCACACGAGTGGGATTTAGGGATGATATTCAAATTGAATATCCAAAGCGAAACATGAAAGGTCTCATTCAATGAAGCATGTGGAAGGAAAATATTCAATTTATTATAATGTGGTCAACGGAAGGCTTACTAATATTTATTAAATATAAAATAAAATAAAATAAAATAAAATAAAATAAAATAAAATAAAATAAAATAAAATAAAATAAAATAAAATAAAATAAAATAAAATAAAATAAAATAAAATAAAATAAAATAAAATAAAATAAAATAAAATAAAATAAAATAAAATAAAAGAAAATAAAATAAAATAAAATAAAATAAAATAAAATAAAATAAAATAAAATAAAATAAAATAAAATAAAATAATATAAAATAAAATAAAATAAAATAAAATAAAACAAAATAAAATAAAATAAAATAAAATAAAATAAAATAAAATAAAATAAAATAAAATAAAATAAAATAAAATAAAATAAAATAAAATAAAATAAAATAAAATAAAACAAAATAAAATAAAATAAAATAAAATAAAATAAAATAAAATAAAATAAAATAAAATAAAATAAAATAAAATAAAATAAAATAAAATAAAATAAAATAAAATAAAATAAAATAAAATAAAATAAAATAAAATAAAATAAAATAAAACAAAATAAAATAAAATAAAATAAAATAAACGAAAATAAAATAAAATAAAATAAAATAAAATAAAATAAAATAAAATAAAATAAAATAAAATAAAATAAAATAAAATAAAATAAAACAAAATAAAATAAAATAAAATAAAATAAAATAAAATAAAATAAAATAAAATAAAATAAAATAAAATAAAATAAAATAAAATAAAATAAACGAAAATAAAATAAAATAAAATAAAATAAAATAAAATAAAATAAAATAAAATAAAATAAAATAAAATAAAATAAAATAAAATAAAATAAAATAAAATAAAATAAAATAAAATAAAATAAAATAAAATAAAATAAAATAAAATATAATAAAATAAAATAAAATAAAATAAAACAAAATAAAATAAAATAAAATAAAATAAAATAAAATAAAATAAAATAAAATAAAATAAAATAAAATAAAATAAATTAAAATAAAATAAAATAAAATAAAATAAAATAAAATAAAATAAAATAAAATAAAATAAAATAAAATAAAATAAAATAAAATAAAATAAAATAAAATAAAATAAAATAAAATAAAATAAAATAAATTAAAATAAAATAAAATAAAATAAAATAAAATAAAATATAATAAAATAAAATAAAATAAAATAAAATAAAATAAAATAAAAAAAAATAAAAAAAAAAAAATTAAAAAAAATAAAAAAAAAAAATAAAAAAAAAAAAAAAAAATAAAAAAAAAAAAAAAAAAATTAAAAAAAAAAAATAAAATAAATTGAAATGAAAAAAGACAAAAAAAAGTAAAAAAAAAATAATAATAATAAAAAAAAAAATTAAATAAAATAAAGTAAAATAAAATTAAATTAAATTAAACTAAATAAATATAATGTATTCATGCGAGTAGCCCCAAAGCTGAATCCTCTCCGGCTTTGTCTGTAGTGCATCTCTAGACTAGAAGCAGTCAATTTGCAGCACTGTTATTCTACGAAAGCTTTAATTAATTGGGCTACAGATTATTATGACAAAACTCCGAATTGCAAACTTTGCGTTGATAGACCCTGAGGGCAAATAGTTCAACTTAAGAGAAATACCTAGAAACCAAAAAAATCACATGTACAATAAACCAAACCAATTTTGAAACTGGTGAGAAACCCGTGAGGATTTTCAAAAACTTCTTTATGTCAACAGCTTTAGCATAAGATCAGATTAATTAATATAAATATAGTTTTCCTGAAATGGGAGTTGTCCCCTGCGTCTTTTCTAATTTTCTTGCAATTTTTTCACACGCCACTGTATTTATCCTAAATTTATAAAATAAAGCCATTATCATCACAAGCCCCAGTTGCATATATTTATTTCATACTGATTGATTATTGATAACCAAAAAATGGATAAAAATATGCATGAGATATGTGCAAATCGAAGCAATAATAATGCGCAGCGCATCACTGATTGCTTATGACTACGAATAGATTGAATAAAATTCATATGTTATTGCTCATTCGACATGTAAATTCATTAGTATTCGAGCGTGATTTTCACTGCTGATGGTATATGACTATGATTGAGCTTACCACCGTTCTGACGTCCCTATAGATCAGTGAAGCTCACACACACAGCTATTGAAATTGTGTGCCACGATGAACGAGGACTTTCCAATTTCACAGGTAATGGAGAACTATTGAGTCACATGCGTGGTAGGCGATGAGCAACACTGATAAATGCTAATATCGAATCCGATATAACCACTTTAATATATCTGTATATGATACTAAAAAAATGTATTACATCTGAATGTAACATTTTTTATTTCACCATAAATCGTCACAGCCCCGCATGGAGATATGTATTTTTTCTGTTACAAGCACAGTACATCCTGACGGTTTTTGTGTGCTTTATTTGTAGAGACTTGTTTACTCTATGTAGGTATGAATACAAGCACTCACAACTAGCAATAACAAACACATGTAGTATTTTGTGAAAAAACTACAAGTGGAATAGTGTTAAATAAAAATTGATATCGATAAATTTTGTTTACATATACAGAGGTGATACTACGTAAAAAATATAAGCGAATGCAAATGACATATGCTGCGTGCAAATATCTACATAAATAGGAAAAATGTAAGCGTTAGCCAGATTTCAGCGAGACATCGGCTGATGTTGATACTCGTAAATGGTATCTGTAATAAATATCCGGTATGGCAATGGATATTCCATTTTTGATGTGTAAACATCTTAGAGCTGGGCGGTGAAAGTTACGCTGTGTGTAGGCATTGTATTGTATTGTGTATTGTATTGTATAGGCATTGTAGGTAATGTAGGTAGTGTAGGCAGGGTGTATTGTATTGTATGGATATTGTAGGCAGTGTCGATTGAATTGTATAGGCATTGTAGGAAGTGTAGGCGGTGTAGTCAGTATAGGCAGGGTATATTGTATTGTATAGGCATTGTAGGCAGGGTCGATTGTATTGTATAGGTATTGTAGGCGGTGTAGGCAGAGTGTATTGTAGTTGTAGGCAGTGTAGGCACGGTATATTGTAGTTGTAGGCAGTGTAGGCAGGATATATTTTAGTATTGTAGTTGTAGGCAGTGAAGGCAGGGTATATTGTAGTTGCAGGCAGTATAGGCAGGCTATATTGTAATTGTAGGCAGTGTTTTGTAGGGTATATTGTAGTTGTAGGCAGTGTTTGTAGGGTATATTGCAGTTGTAGGCAGTGCAGGTAGGGTATATTGTAGTTGTAGGCAGTGTTTGTAGGGTATATTGTAGTTGTAGGCAGTGTTTGTAGGGTATATTGCAGTTGTAGGCAGTGCAGGTAGGGTATATTGTAGTTGTAGTCATAAATGACTCGTGGAAGAGTCATAAAGGACTCATGGAAAAGTCATAAATGATTCGTGGAAGAGTCGAAAATGAATCATGGAAGAGTCATAAATGACTCATTTATGAGTAAAAATAACTCTTTGATGAGTCAAAAATGACTCATTTATGAGTCAAAATTGACTCATAGGCGGGTCATTTATGAAATGAAGTTTCATGCAGAATACACATGTATACACATCAAACCTCACGAGTACTTGTTATTCACGCCTTTTTTTTACTTATGTATAAATACAGGGTTGTTCGAAGAAGGGAAGGGAGGTTTTATATTCTCAGATTATAGAATTTATACTGTATCGTAACTTCGGATTGCAAACTTTGATAAAATAGTCCAAACCAGGGTCGGGTCGACGGGGTGGTTTTCAGGTTTAAGCCCTCCCCTTCGGAATCCGAAAAATCATATTTTTCACAGTAATAGAGAAAAAAATTTAGTAAAAATCAGTTAAAGAATTTATTGAAAATTGGGCAAAAATTTAGTAAAAATTACACAAAAATATAGGTTAGGTTATAGGTTATAAAAATATAGTTAAAATTACACAAAAAATATAAAAGTTTCACAAAAAGATAAGTAAATTTATACAAAAAATAAAGTAAAATAAATATAGTAAAAATTACACAAAAAATATAGTAAAAATTTACACAAAATATAAAGTAAAATTACTCAAAAAATATAGTAATAAAATTATACAAAAAATATTGTAATAAAACTACTCAAAAAAATATTGTAAAAGTTACGTGATACCTTGACTTTGACATTGCCCGTACCAACAAAAGTAGGAAGATATATATTTTTTTGAAAAACAACCCTAGGAGGCGAGTTTTGAAAATCAAAAATGTCTTCGAAAAAAAAAGTTAACCCCCCCTTCCCAAAATCCTGAATCCGCCACTGGTCCAAACCGATTAGGGTTGAGAATACTATATGGTTTGGTCAATTCTAGAAGTCTGTTCTTGCATTATATTATATTCTTCTCACAGCTTACCAAAGTCGAGGCGCTCCAAAATAATGATGCAAAAAGAGTCCATAGTTTAAGCTTTTTTTTGGAGTGCTATTTAGTAAAGCACACTTGAAAAAAGTCAGTAATCAGCCGTAGGATGGAGCTTTGTAGGGATAACTTCCAGGAACCTCTGGAAAACATTTTTGCCTATTTTTAATGTTTAACATTTTTTAGTACTTTAGTCATTCTTGAATACGAACCGATGCGAATTTCTATTTGATGCGCCAATATGACTCGAAAAAAATTCCAAATATGTACCCTCAAATGAAGGAAAAAATGCGTTTAAAAAACTTAAAAAAAATCCAAAAAGCTTCATAAAACGATCAATCAAATATGACTAAAAAAAGTTCAAAAACCATGAAAATAGATTATGAAGTTTGCCTAAACAGATTCAAAAAGACTAAAAAAAAAACTTCAGAAAAGCATCAATAAAAGGCTTCAAAAAGAGTCCAAAAGTCTTACGAAGTTCTTTCAACAGGAGTTAAAAAACGCTGTAAAAACATCGGATTCGGGGTTATTTTGACTCCTCTGTAGGGCTTCTTTTAGATTGCCCGCGTAGAACGAATTTTCGCTCAGATTGGGGAAAAGATCTCATTTTTGAGGGGGATGCTCCGAAGACTGTAGCATTATAGCTCCGAATGAAGTCTTTTCCCCTCTTTTTGGTTAGCTGGACTATCCGTCCCTGAAAGTATACCAGCTGAAATAGTTCAGGTGCGATAGTTGCCTTTGTTTCTCTTGCTCAACTGTAGGTGAACTACCTTGTAGATTAGGTTAGAGTTATGTGCTAAAGGTATATTAGAAGATCTCTGAAAAAACTTTCCACAAGTTCACAATCCCACCTATATTGTGGTCCCACCAATATCGTTGGTAGTTTAGGCATTAGTAGCCAACCACTTTTAAACAGCCTATCTCATGCACTTCAAGTATTACACGGTTAGAAATTTGAGCTAAAACTTTAAACTTACTCCTTAGATCTTAAGGGAGCTAATTCAAAAACCTTAAATTTTGTGGAATGCATACTAAAGCGAACTCCCATTCAATACCCACCGATATGTATACTCGGTTAAATAATAGCTACACTACTCGCTACACGGGGCTGTTAAAATTTTGAAATACCATTGAGATATACATACGGGAGAAGCAGCCAGTTTTTCGAGTTTTCGAACATTTTAATTTTTTTTAGTTTATCGCTGTTTAGATTTAGGTGTGCGATATATGACCAAACCAGATTTGCTTTCAAATTTAAACTAGACCAGTTTTCAAGAAAATTGGTTAAATGAAACAGGTTGCTATTTTAAACCAGAAAAAAATAATATTTTGTCCGCTCGCTGGGACTCGAACCAAGACTCTCCGCATAATGCCCGTCTGCTCTACCACTGAGCTACATACATGGTACACATAAATGTTGTGGGCAAAACTCAATATTGAATAAGCCTTCAAAAATAAATGAAAACAAAAGAAAAATTGTAGACCGAAAAGTTTTAATTTTAAACCAAAAAGTTTTAATTTTCAAACCAAAAAGTTTTAATTTTAAACCGTAAAGTTTTAGGAATAAAATAAAATTAAAAAAATGTGGCACTTCGCTTGATTCGAACAAAGGCGCTCTGGAGTCACAGCCAACTGCTCTACCGCTGAGTTATGCCGCACATAAAGTTTTTGTGGGCAAAACCCAATGACTTTTAAACAAACCGAAAGAAAAATTTAGAGTGCTTCTTCATTTAGATCTTAAATCGAAACCAAAAAACTGGAAATTCTTTTTAAACTTTTGAAAGGTTTAAAATATTAAAAAAAAGCTTTAACTTTAGACGGCTTTGAAATTTAGACTCATATTTTTAACTGTGTACTGTATATTTGGTTGACGTCGGTAAGAAAAAGGGAGTGCTTACTACTATGCGTCGCTATGTTTGTGCGCATATCTAGCACTATATTTATTTAAAAAAGTTCATAAAAATCCACACTGCAACATAACCTCTTTTCGAAAGTCATTTAAATTGGAAAGTTAAAAAAAAGAACCAACTTCTCGCCATTTCCAGCAAGTACAGCGTTGTCTATGCGGAAGCAGAGGTCAATGGTTGCGGCGAAATTGCATAATAAAAGTCATGTGCCGTCTCGCTGCAGATATTACCTTTTGGGCATTCATGTAAACAAACTACTACAACAAAGTAAGAGCTTGTGTATTTACACATATGTAAGTAGGTAGGGATATAAAATAACTAACTACGTGTATGGTTAAATTTACTTTACCATATAGATATTTATCTAGATATACATACGTGTAGAAAAACAAATACACTTCACTACAAAGATATGCTAGTAAAGGTACAACAGCCAAGTTTAATGCCCACCAGACATGTCAATCGTCTAAGGACTCACAACAACAAAACGAAGAATGCCAATGCTACCACCAAAAGCCGTGACATGGCGCATTGATGATTTTATTTTTATTTTTTTCAAAGGTGATTCGAAGCGAAATCTCAGCAGCATCGCAAGCAGGAATACACACAGACACACATATATCTAATGACTTCTATGTCAGCATATCTTTGTAGATGATTTGACTGTGATGGTCGCTACTGTAGACTGTTGCTCAGGTCTAATGAAAAGCATGTTTTTGCAGTAAGGTTAGGCGACATGATGTCGTCACCAGACCATCATTGTTTGTTTACTCAATCGTGCAAGTTTTTCAATAAAAGTTCAACATTTCTTTCTTGTTGCCACTGTTGTTGTTGTTGTTGTTGGGGGTAGCGTTTGTGATATCGCTTGTTTTTTTTCTTCTACTTTGTTTGTGGCTTGTTTTGAAAGTCAACAACCTTAGTTCGAGGAAAAGTCTACGATGTTATTAGTATTTTCTTCAGAAATTAATACATATTTGTAGGAATACTTGTTTCAAGTCGATGTTCATGAAAAGGCTCATATTTATTAATCAATAGCAAAATACTCGATATAATGTCATTCAAGTTAAAGTAATTGTGTTTACCTAAAGTTATTTTTTTTTTTTTGTACTTTTAATAGTTCTTCGAACTGCCTAATCACAGCGATAATCACAGTAAATTGGCACGACCCACAGAATTTTCGTTAACTTTAGTAATATGTATATTTTGTATTGAACCTTCAAAAATGTTGTGTTAGTTGTTATTTTGTTATATTCGTACAAATAGCATTTTCTAAAATAAATATAAGTCAGTAAAAATTTATATAAGTCAGTAAAAATTTATAATTTTTCCATAAATGCTACCTTAGCTAATTTGGATAGACAAAAAGTTTGGGTGCTACACCTTCTAACTGTAATAAAATGAAAGTTTGGAATATTTTCTATCGATTCCTAAAAAAAATTTTTGCATATATTTGCGCCCCTTGATTTAATGTCGAAAGGTCACCTAAAATTTTCATATAAATGACATGACGTATACGTAACATTTTTTTTTTATTAAAGTTAGTTAGTAAAGTAATGCGAAAGAATATTCGGTAGCAAATTTAGAAGTATTTTATTGGTAGTAAAAAAGTTCGGTGCCAGTGAAGAACGGTTGGAATTCCATTGTTTTGTAGGCTAAGGTAAGAAAACTGTAACCAAACACTTTTTACAAAAATCGCGGATGGTATAAGAGTAAATTATTGCTAATATTAAAGAAGGGAAAACGATACCCAATTTACATGCCATAAAGGATTAATTCATTTGCTTACATTCGTTTGACATTATAGCCCCTTACAAGAGAAAATATTTAACTGTCCAGCACACTTTGTTGAATACATTTTGAATACTACCTACTGGAATACTTTAAGCGAGAGCTGAAGAAGCGCGAAAAAAATGATTACAGAAAGTTAAGGTTTGCGTTTTCTAGGAAAAGTGATAGGATTCCTATCAATACAGATGTTATTGATAGTATGCTGGCAAGCTCTTACTATCAAAATTTCTATGGAAATGGATCCTGTTGTTCGTTATATTTTGTTTTCCACATACAAATACTTATACTTATACACTTTTCTGCCCTCATGCCAGGTCTGCAAGAAGTCATGTTCTATTGTAAAATGAGTATTACCTTCTCAACAACCTTCGCCTATACAAACGGAAAAAGGCAACATTTCTTGCCCTCGCTTCCATGGACGGTGCGGATAGTTATTGTCGCGCCAGTCATCAGTGAGATCACTTTGCGGTCATTTGGGACCACTTCGTGATCATTTTGGTAGCACTTTAGCGTCACTTTGGGATCACTTGGGGACCATTTTGGGATCACTTTGTGATCACTTTGGGGTCATTGTTTGACCTTTTTGGGACCATTTCGGGATCACTATGTGATCACTTTGGGGTCATTGTGGGACCACTTTGTGTTCACTTTGGAGTCCGTTTGGGGCCTCTTTGGCTTTACTTTGGGGTGATTTTGGGACCACTTACGGTGACTTCTTAGACCAAAGAAGTACCTATTTGCAAAAATGATTATTCGTTGAGTCCATTAGAAATTACTAGCTCCCAAATAGACAAACTCCCTGACCCGATTCTTTATTTGATGTCGAAAATACTTCATTGTTTACACTACTTTATTTAGCCCAGACAATGCAGAGCTTTCAATCTTACTAGATTGTTCTTGTGCTGATTAAATGCTAAAAGCAAGTGATGTGGTATAACCTTGTATTAACTAGTCTATGCCTAAGTCCAAACTGTTTCCTTCCTATTTTCAATTCTATCAAATACTGCACATCCTTCACCATTGACACATGTTTTTTTGCTTTGCTAGAAAAAATCTTTCGTTCAGTTTATTACACTGGCATCCAAATCTCTGCACATTTCTCTTAACGATGACCATTTAAGGCGAAACGATATGCAATAGCACACTTTGAGGTTATAAAACGTTTTGCGAATAAATACTTATCAGTTTTTATGTTTACAAAACGAAAGCAATTTGAAAGGGATTTTCAATAAAACTTCGCTACAAGGAAGTAGGTACATACTACGTAAGCAGCTGTTTTTGAGATTGTGTATATTTATAGATATGAATAGATGTATTTATGTCGATGTCTTAGTATAGGGTATGTATGTCGTATTCTTCTTTATATTGCATTCACAGTTGTTGTAACTGGTTTCTTTTTATGCTAAGCTCTAAAAATTTGCCTGAAATGCAAAAAAAAATATTCATTTGATTTCAGAGTCGTGGGTTCTATCCAAATGATGGCAACTGTCACTGCTGTTGATCCTTACTGAGTTAACTGATATCATATCGTTGCTCGCTTGCCAGAAGCGGGCATGTGCCAAAATTTAAATTTCGTGAAATCGTATTTGAAAGTTTATTGCTCTTGCAAAATTTGAAATTTTAGTTTTTGACATAAATATATTTTTGCAAGTTATATTTTCATTATACTCTTTCTTCTGCTATATGTTTTATTAAGTTAATATTCCTTCAATTCCTCTTTAAAATTTCCAAAGTAAATTTTTGAAAAATTTAATTGTGCCAGAACCATGAATGTATAGCACATTCATATTTTTGGCGCAACGAAAATGTTTAAAAATTGAATTTCCATATTTTTTAAATTTTCGTTGAGCCAGAAACACGAATGTGTAGCAAATTTGTTACGTATACGCCATGATGTCTGTGGTTCAGAGCAATACATTCTTGTTTCTGGCTCAACGAAAATTTTTAAAAATTTAGAAATTCAGTTTTTAAACATTTTCGTTCCGGCAGAAATATCAATGTGTAGCACATTCGTTTTTCTGGCACTATTTTCAGAGATTGAACTACACATTAGAGCGTATCACGGTGTATGGAGGAAAAAAAAGTTGAAAATGTTCCCCCCCGTTTGAACACTTACCTTATGAGGTTTTCAAAAAAAATTTTTTTAATTTTTTTGTCACCCTGTAAAAACAGCGAAATTTGTTTTTTTCTATAATTTCTATATTTCTCGTTCGATTTTCAAAAGTGATACATTTTTAGAAAGGTATTCACCAAGGCAAGATTTCATCCATAGAAACTTTTAGCCCTTCATGCCAAGTTCAGTTTTTATTCTATTTTTACTAAAACCAACACCCTGTATTTGAATAAAAAAAAATTTTTTCCGTAAAACTAAGAAAAAAGCGCTAAATTTTCTATTGATGAAATATATTGGTAAATACCTTTCTAAAAATGTATCACTTTTGAAAATCGAACTAGAAATATAGAATTTATAGAAAAAAAAAAGAATTTCGCTGTTTTTACAGGGTGACAAAAAAATTTAAATTTTTTTTTTTGAAAACCTCAAGGTAAGGTAAGTGTTCAAACTGGGGGGAACATTTTCAACTTTTTTTGGTGATACGCTCTACTACACATTCATGAAAATAGCATTTCAAATTTTCCAGGGGTTCCTTGTACTTTGGAAACCTATGTGACCAGAGATTAGTCACATGAGCCTATTAACTCAAATCTGGAAAATTTTCACATTCATGTCTCTGGCAAGCGAGCGACGATATAGTGATGCAATCACATATGCATATAATACGACTTATAGCATCTACATAGATTGATTTCAGACAATCAAATGTGCCACGTGCAGCATATCTTGCCTCAACCAAAGCACAAATGTGGCATAGAGCAAAACTAATGGAGTATAGCAAAGCAACTCTAACTCAAATGCAGTTCGGCATGGCGAATTCTATGTTATGCTATGCTACATACTAAGTGGCTAAGCTTTAACTGCGCACGTTTGTTGCATCATCAATGATATGGAATTATTTCAGGTGAGTTATTCAATTGATTTAATCGGAACAAAACAATTTTCCTAATGGTAAACGATACACAATAAAAGATTTTCGTGGTGTTTGTGTTACGTTTATATTGTTATTACCTTTCACTGTGACGGACTTTCCTAAAATGCTGGGGTATGCTTAGTCCGTCCAGGGTTCTGAAATTAGAAGATACCTAAAGGTCCTCTCGATCGAAAAGAAACCCTGTTTATTTGTTTAAATTCAGGTTATTTATTTGTGGGGAACTTGTCCCTCTTTTCATCCAAAAAAACTACAATCTTAATTCTATGGTGGGATTAAATCCTTCTTTTCTTAAATCTAACTCAGTGCTATCATAAAGGTGGCCGAGGTTATACCCCTTCACACCACCCTCCCTTCAGTGGCGGTAAAACTCACCACTTACTATATCTTAGGTGGTCCTAACTTACTAAAGGTAGCCGCGGTGAAACCCCGTTTGCTGACCCTACGTTCAGTGGCGGTAAAACTCACCACTTACTATAAACTCAGAGAAAGTGAGGACAAAATCCACAGTTTCGCTTTCGCCAAGGACAAAATCCACGACTACTATGCCTAGCTCAGTCGCTAACGACTCACTTATCCTACGGAAATCATCGCCTTTTATACAATTTTACCCGCAGGAAAATTGCATAATTACAATAAAACTTCCTAACGGACATTTTTCCACTTAAATTTATATATGCTTAAGTATTTAAACATAATTTACATACTTATACTAATATCATACATTATAGCAGTTTTTATGTTGGACTGCTTCCACTCGGAATGCCCCCATTGCCTTCCATCAGCTGTTCGCTCGCACTGCTTTGATCAGCTGGACATGTTACCGACGTCAATATTGGCTGCTTGTTTGTTTTGCTGCAGTCCCTACGCCTATTGTTATTGCCAGTCACATATGTTAGCTAATGCATTTTTGCTTTCCTCTTTATGCTATGTCCGCTTTGCCAAATATGTATGCATGCGGGCGTATGTAGCCAAGCACCGCTGTTTAGGTTGGTTGACCGATCCCTTTGCTTATTGGAAAGCTTTCTTTTGTTGCCATAAGATTTGTTTACTGCATTCAACTAGTTTGGCCGCTGTTGATTTCGGTAAATTCTTCAACCGTGTATTAGGGTGCGCCTAATATTGTATAAATTTAAAGTTTGTTTGAAAATTATCAAATTATGAAAAATGCATATATGGCTGTATGTATAAGTATTTTATAAGCGATTTTTGGTAAAACCGCGTATGTACTTCATGTACTTAATGACTTATGTGCAAAGTATTTAGTTTTCAATAACTTTATAATTATGAAGTATATATATGTGGCTTTTGTGTAAAACCGCGTTAGTTGATGATCTGCACAATGGCGTATGTGCAAATGTACTAAAATTCAGAGTTTTACATATATTCAAGATAAGTATGTTGCCTTTGTGCGAAACAGTGTATATTGACTGCATGCAAAAATGGCGTATGTGAAAAATATAAAAATTCCGTATTATTCATAAGATAGCCCGTAGTTCATTGGGGCTTTCGATATAAGTGTTGTGAGGGCTCCGAAGCCTTCGGATTGGGGTCCTCACACTCCCCCCTCACCTTCCGCAATAAGACTTATTGTTGGCCTAATAAGGCTTATTGTAACCATCGATCATGTGTACAATTCATACTTGGCAAAATATTCAATATTTGGCAAAATATATAATATTGGCGAAAATATATAAAATTTTAATAAAATTCAAGTTAATTTTATATATACAATTAATCATATATACAATTTCAAAAATAAATGAAAATCTCAAAATTAAATTTTCTCGCGGGCTCCTCCACCTAAGGTCATGAGCGTGATGGTCACGAGGCCAGTTCTCGTGATCCGGACCCGGAATGATCGACCCTCGATGTCACGCCGGAACGACCTCTTCCTCCTCTTCGTATTATCATCTACCAGATGCGCCTCGATGTCGGCCACCAACACTGCCGGAAGGGGTTCTACCCCGGACTTGTTCCTCCACGCGCTTGCTGTGGCGCCCACCGAATCCCCCAACCACTTCTCTATCTCGTTGACAACTTCGCCTGGGGGTTCCTCGTTTGCTAAATCGTTGCTAACCGTGAGGCTCAGCACGTCGCTCGTGTTGACTTCGGCTTCTTCCTCTTCATCTTTATTGGCTGGTGGGCATGGTGGCAACTCTGGCCAGTTGATCGGGTCGGCGTAGTGCAGCCGTGCCCTCATCCTAACGTTTCGGGTGCGCTCCACGTACCCATTGCCCAGGATCTTGTCTTCGTCGGCCTGCCGCACCGACATCCACACCCAGGGTCGGAACCGTCCATCTTCTTCCTCTTCGTCGGGCTCTGGTTCGCTCTCCGACGAGATCGATATGGGAGTCGACTCACGGACCACTGCGCCTTCATACCCTTCTTCGTCCGAGCCATATGTCGGGCTCTGGATTTGGCTGTACGTTGGGCTTTGTACCTCGTTCTCTTCCAAATCGCCAAACGCCTCCGTGCAGATGCTATCGTTGTTGCTGTCGTTGTTGTTGTCGTTGTTGCTGTCGTTGTCGCTGTCGTCCTCGTACGCCCTGGTGGCGTCATCTTCCTCCTCCTCCTGGTGAACGGCTTGTGGCTGTTGAAGTTCCTCTACGCGCCTTAACTTCAGGCGTAGGGAACCATCCCTTGCTCTCTTGCTCGAATACTTGACAACTGCGCGGTCACTCATGATAAAACTGTTTGATCGTCATGGGCATCGCGGCCTGTTTATATACACAGATTTTCTGACCCGATCAATGGTGGTTTTCCCAGCAGAACTAAATATTTTTTTTTTTTTTTTCAGCTAAGGCAGTGAACTATCCTGTACATTGTTGTTGGTTGTTTTCGTTTTCAAAACCTTGGCTTGTGTGCTAACAGGACATTTCGATTTGTGCTTTTGCATTCTTTTGTTACTCTTTTGTTCTTTTGTTGGACGTTGGGTGTCAGGTGATCGTCACTACTGTTGTTGTTATGGTTGGAGATGCTGTAGTAGGGTGTGTATAGAAACTGTCGAAATGTTTATTTTGCGAGACAAATTGCTTATTTTGGGTGTTTAAGAATCGAAATTTTCTGTAAGTGTTTTTACTATTGGAAACATAAGTTACTGTTGTTGTGAGGATTAATCATGTGTTGCGGGTTACTTTATACCTAGGGTGTTGCTGAAAATTTTATTGCTCTGATTTGACGATTTGCTGCGCTTTTCATTGGCGGGTTATGTGCTGTTGGATTTTTATTCGTGCGAGCCCTAAATTTAAAAGAGACGAAATAATCCTTTATTTCGTGGTTTGGCTGGTTGGCCATTTTGCTGGCGTACTCTGCTGCCATCTGCATCCCGATTTCCATTGTGGATGCTTCGCCCTGTATCTCTTCGATTATCAGTTGTTCGTTTTCTAACGGTAATTCGACATGTGGTCTATTATTTGCTACTTGCTGTTGTTGTAATGAATATGAATCACGCCTTGCTATGGTGTTACAGTCTCTTTGCTGTTGTGCTCTAAGGATTTGCATTGCCGCTTTTGAGGTCGATGGTTGCTCTAACTCGGGTGACGTATCTAGCTTCTTGGACTCTTCGGTATTCGTAGTTTCTCTGAACCGTACTCTTCGTTGAGGTGTACTTTCCTCGTTTTGGCTACTGTTTTCCAACTCTCGTGCTTCCTTCTGCCTCGAACTCTGCTCTTCACTGTCACCTCTTTGTATCTCGGCCTCGTGATAGGCCTTCAACTCGCTTAAGTGTGCTGTCCTTCTTTTTCCCTTGTGTATTATGTCTAACTCTACGATAACTGGTGAGACAAAATTCATCACTCGGTGTGGGCCACTGTATTTGGGTGCTAATTTCGCCGCAAAATTGTCTACTGCTTTGGACAATTGATGCTCTTTCACCAATACCAAGTCGCCAATAGCCGGTTGCCATTGCCTTCTGCGCAAGTTGTAATACCTTGCTTGCTCCGTCGATGCTCTCTGTTGCTTACGCCGTACCATGTTGTAAACTTCTTTCATCCTAGATGCCTTCTCGCTCAAAATAAGCTTTTCCTCGCCTGTGCCAAACGTTTGTTCATCGTAGAGTGAGCCCGGAATTCTCGGCTCTCTACCTTGTACTATATATGCAGGACTATACCCTGTCGATTCACATACACTTGTATTCAGTGCCAACGAAATCTCTGGTATAAACTCGTCCCAATTCCTCTGATCTTTGCCGGTGAACTGTGATAACATTCTCTTAACATTTCGGTTTGCTCTCTCTGTCGGGTTCTCCTGAGGAGTATATGGTGCCGTCAGCTGGTGTTTTATGCCAAGTTCTTGTAAAAATCGTTTAAAACTTCTGCTGATAAATTGCGCCCCGTTGTCGGTTATTAGTACCTTTGGCGCTCCAAATCTTGATAAAATGCGTTCTCTTAGGCCTTTAATTAAACTATCTGTTGTTGCTTTTCTCATAGCCACAACTTCTACCCACTTCGAAAATCTATCTATTAAAACCAATGCCATCGTGTTGCCATGTTTCGAGCGCGGGAGTGGTCCTATGAAATCAGCGCATACTGTTGCCCATGGTTCCTCAGGGATTCGTGTCAACATCTTACCAGCTGCTTGTTGTTGGCTCGGTTTATAAATTTGACAGTCGTGACACTGCTGGACGTACTTTCTCACGTCTCTAAACATGCCTGGCCAATAGTAACGTGTCATTGCTCGTGCAATTGTCTTACGGATACCCATATGCCCTGCGCTTGGTGTATCGTGAATTTCGCTTAAAACTCTTTTCCTTTGTGGTGTTGGTACGCACAACTTCCAGGGAACGTGATCTTCACCATCCGTTTGGCCAACTATTCGCCTGTACAATTTTCCATCTTGAATCACATAATCCGGGAATTTTTCGGGTGTCTTCATTATCTCTGCTACCTTTGCGGAATACCAATTACAGCCAGTGTCGTTTGGTTGCGCGGTCATGCTTCCGAGTTGCTCTTCTAGGGGTTGGCGTGATAGCGCGTCTGCCACGACATTCATCTTTCCTTTTCTATATTGTACGTCAAACGAATATTGTTGTAATTCTAGGGCCCATCTAGCGATCCGTCCTGATGGACTCTCTATTGCATTTAACCACTTCAGCGCTAGATGATCTGTGATCACCGTGAAATTGTATCCCTCTAGGTATGGCCTCATCTTCCTTATTGCCCAAACTATTGCCAAACATTCCTTCTCTGTGGGTGAGTAATTAATTTCTGCCTTGTTCAATCTTCGGCTCGCATAAGCTATCACTCGTTCATCTTGGTCTACCCCTTGTGTTAGTACGGCGCCGAGGCCGAAATCACTTGCATCTGTCTGTAATCTAAACTTCTTGGTAAAATCTGGGCAGGCTAAAACTGGTGCTTGTATCAGCGCATCTTTCAATGCTTCAAATGATGTCTGTTGCTCTTCGGCCCATTTCCACTTACAACCCTTCTTTAGTATAGAGGTTAGTGGGTTTGCCACTTTGGAAAAATCGGGGACGAACCTTCTGTACCAGGACACTATTCCCAGGAAACGCCGTAATTCTCTTATATTATTGGGGGGTGTGAGCTCTTTTATAGCTGCTACTTTGTCTGGGTCGGTATGAATGCCCTCTTCGCTAACTACGTGGCCTAAGTACCTCAGACTTTTCTTAAAAAATTCGCACTTTTCGGGGTTAATTTTCAGGTTGGCTTGCCTCAGACGCCGGAAGACTTCTGTGAGGTGCCTTATGTGATCATCTAATGTTTCACTCGTGATAATAATATCATCAAGGTAAGCAAATGCATGTGGCTCTAACTCAGGACCTATTACGCGATCGAGTGCTCTTTGGAAAGTCGCTGGAGCAGAGTGTAGCCCAAATGGCATCACTTTCCATTGATATAATCCTCGCCCAGGTATCGTAAATGCGGTGTACTGCTTACTATTCTCTTCCATGGGGATCTGCCAATAGCCATTCTTTAAATCTAGGCTACTAATAAACCGTGCGCTTCTAAGTCTATCTAAGATATGTTGTATACGTGGTAATGGGTATGCGTCTGGGACTGATCGGGCATTAAGCTGTCTGTAATCGACGCAAAGTCTCCATTTGCCGTTCTTTTTCTTTGCTAGGACTATGGGTGCACTATGGGGACTGCGGGATGGCTCAATACAGCCCTTCTCTATTAATTCATCGATCTCTTTGTTAATTATTTCTTGCATCTTGGGGTTTTTGGGGAAGTATCGTTGTTTGATAGGGCGGTCATCCCTCATGACAATTTTGTGTTTGGCAATGTTAGATACCCCCGACATATTCTCAAAAATCTTTAATTCTTGTTTAAGGAATGTACTCACCGCGACATCTGTGACATTCTGTACTTGCATGCTGGTTGTTGTATCATCCTTAATATCTATGCCTTTAGTCACTATGCTGGTGCACCTCGCCATCTCCTGCTCTTGCTGTTCTGTTGCTTTTACCATTATTGCCTCTTTACCGCACCTTAGCTCCATTTTTGCCTTCGCCATATAGTCTGTTCCGACCACAACTTTATCTGCCAACCCTGGTAGGACGAGTAGTTCGCTTCGATGCACCTGATCACCCAACGTTACCTCTGCTTCGACTGCATCTACTATTTCTCTGACTGTGCCATCACCCATAACAACTCGTGTTCTTACTTCTTTCAACTTGTGCGGATTCATGTCGGTTACCATCGCCTCACTCACGAAGCTTCTCGTAGCTCCCGTGTCTATCGCCGCTGTGACCTCTCTGCCATCTACCGTTACTGCTGCCAGTATTCTCCCTTGTTGTTGTTTAAAAACGTTCGTTGGATGCGAGGTTGAGTCGCGTGAGACCCCACTCCTCGCGGCTAATGGGGCCTCCTGTCGTTTCCCTGTTGCCTACGACAGCAATCTCGAGTTAACACACCTCTTTTGCCACACGTCCAGCAAAACTCGCGTCGAGAGTTACGGCACCGATAAGCGAAGTGTCCGTACTCTCCGCATCGTCGACATGCCGTCCGTGGGTCTATGTTTCCCTGTTGTGTACTACTTGTTGTATTTACCATTGGTGGTGAATTTGCGCTCGCCTGTTGAATATTGCCGCGCTCTTCTTGTAGGTAATGGAACCTTTGTTCATCCTGCCTCCGGGGTACAAACGGTCTCGCTGCTGGCCTGAGTGGTTCTCTCTCTGGTGTGATACTCTCGTAGTCTTCCACTAAGCTCACCAGGTCTTCTAGACAGTTAAATTCGCTTCGTTTCACATACAATTGATACTCTCTTCTCGAGTTCCGGTATATACGGTTTAGCTTTTGTTCAACCGTGTAGTCGGAGTGTCTCATGAGCCCCTGCAGCGTCAGCACGTAGTCTTTGAACTTCTCACCTGGCCTTTGTGTCCTCTGTCTGATTTCGTCGTCTAGTCGCTCGAAATATCTGGAATTCAAGAAGAATTTCAGGAAATCCCTCTTGAAGGCGTCCCATTGCTGCCAGTGACGGTTGTTGTTTCTGAACCACACCAGTGCTTTATCTTTGAGTAACTCTGGCAGTGCACGTGGTATGGCGTTGCGGTTGATTTCGTAGCTGTCAGCCAACTCTTCTACTCGCTCTATAAAGCCAAGCGGGTCCTTCTCGCCATCGTACTTTAAACCCCATTTGCGCACTCGATCCATCACGCTGCCACAGGATTCCCCATGGTGAAACGAGTACGGAGCAGCTTGTATGCCTTCGTCGCGTCGTGTGTTCTGTAGATTACCATAGTATGATCCTGTAGCATTACTATTATTTGACCCTCCGAGTCCCGTTGACTCTTGATTGTTACCATCGGTGGGAGTCGGTGGGTTAATTATGATTCCTGGTCCGCCATCTTTTGGTGTAGGTGGTCGTGCATGGCGCCTTTCTAACGTTGCAAAGCGTTGCTCCAAACTTTCATCGTCGCTGTGTGTCTGGATAAACGTCGACAATAATTTCCGCATCTCCTCTACTGTTCCTGTATATTCCACTCCGAATTCCGCACAGTAGGCCACTAGGTCCTCCCGGTTGAGGTAGTATACCCATGAGACCTTTACCATCTTGAAGCTTCCTTGTACTTTCCCTTTGTTGTTATTGACCCAGTCGATCCTTATTATCCTCTACGTGTTGTTTGTCGGTGTTTTGTAGTTCAGCAGGTTAAAATCCTCGTGTAGCCTTTGATTTGATTTATGCTCCTGCGCCTCTTCTGTGTGGTTTATTGCTTTGTGTACAGCAGATTTAAATCCTTGTGTAGCCTTTGATTTGGTTTATAATTGGTGCTCCTGCGATACTTCACTGTAGTTATCTTGACATGCCTCTGATATCCTGCTAACTCTATATTCCTCGTTGTATTGACTTAAAGTCCCTGCTCGGGCGCCATTTGTGACGGACTTTCCTAAAATGCTGGGGTATGCTTAGTCCGTCCAGGGTTCTGAAATTAGAAGATACCTAAAGGTCCTCTCGATCGAAAAGAAACCCTGTTTATTTGTTTAAATTCAGGTTATTTATTTGTGGGGAACTTGTCCCTCTTTTCATCCAAAAAAACTACAATCTTAATTCTATGGTGGGATTAAATCCTTCTTTTCTTAAATCTAACTCAGTGCTATCATAAAGGTGGCCGAGGTTATACCCCTTCACACCACCCTCCCTTCAGTGGCGGTAAAACTCACCACTTACTATATCTTAGGTGGTCCTAACTTACTAAAGGTAGCCGCGGTGAAACCCCGTTTGCTGACCCTACGTTCAGTGGCGGTAAAACTCACCACTTACTATAAACTCAGAGAAAGTGAGGACAAAATCCACAGTTTCGCTTTCGCCAAGGACAAAATCCACGACTACTATGCCTAGCTCAGTCGCTAACGACTCACTTATCCTACGGAAATCATCGCCTTTTATACAATTTTACCCGCAGGAAAATTGCATAATTACAATAAAACTTCCTAACGGACATTTTTCCACTTAAATTTATATATGCTTAAGTATTTAAACATAATTTACATACTTATACTAATATCATACATTATAGCAGTTTTTATGTTGGACTGCTTCCACTCGGAATGCCCCCATTGCCTTCCATCAGCTGTTCGCTCGCACTGCTTTGATCAGCTGGACATGTTACCGACGTCAATATTGGCTGCTTGTTTGTTTTGCTGCAGTCCCTACGCCTATTGTTATTGCCAGTCACATATGTTAGCTAATGCATTTTTGCTTTCCTCTTTATGCTATGTCCGCTTTGCCAAATATGTATGCATGCGGGCGTATGTAGCCAAGCACCGCTGTTTAGGTTGGTTGACCGATCCCTTTGCTTATTGGAAAGCTTTCTTTTGTTGCCATAAGATTTGTTTACTGCATTCAACTAGTTTGGCCGCTGTTGATTTCGGTAAATTCTTCAACCGTGTATTAGGGTGCGCCTAATATTGTATAAATTTAAAGTTTGTTTGAAAATTATCAAATTATGAAAAATGCATATATGGCTGTATGTATAAGTATTTTATAAGCGATTTTTGGTAAAACCGCGTATGTACTTCATGTACTTAATGACTTATGTGCAAAGTATTTAGTTTTCAATAACTTTATAATTATGAAGTATATATATGTGGCTTTTGTGTAAAACCGCGTTAGTTGATGATCTGCACAATGGCGTATGTGCAAATGTACTAAAATTCAGAGTTTTACATATATTCAAGATAAGTATGTTGCCTTTGTGCGAAACAGTGTATATTGACTGCATGCAAAAATGGCGTATGTGAAAAATATAAAAATTCCGTATTATTCATAAGATAGCCCGTAGTTCATTGGGGCTTTCGATATAAGTGTTGTGAGGGCTCCGAAGCCTTCGGATTGGGGTCCTCACATCACTTGATACGATTTGAAGGATTTTCATACAGAACTAGATTTGAATATAAATAATGGTAATTTCATGCATATAGTGAATAGCAGTGAATAATGTATCTTAAAGCGAAGTTTATTGATAGTACTGAGTTTAAATTCTCAAAAATATATCACTATTTGTGTTTGTATGTATGTGTGTATGTTTCTTGTCGGTAAGATGTCCAAAGTCATAACATAGGCGATTTATATAGGAATACTCATATATGACTTCGCTTTCTTATGGTTTAATTACCTGTATTTTGATTATAAAAACTCAATTACTAAAACAACTTTACCTATTTACATAGTACATACAATACATATGTATGTATAAATATCAAATGTACAGCATTCATTGAATTGTTACATATAAATTGAAATTGATTTGAATGCAACCGTTTAACAAACAGCGAAATTATGTAAGTTCATCACAAGCAACAGCAATCATCGTATTGATGTTAAATCGTTTACTATATAATAACTTCGAGTACTGTGGCGCAAACAGAGCGCATATTCCCAAGGAACACCATACAAGTCATTGGTATAATTTTTCCTTGGTATATGGCAATGTAACGTGCACACGCATTGAGAGAAGTACCTTACTATCTGCTTTTGTAAAAAATCAATTGATGTTTTCTCATAGTCAACAGTGAACGCGAAATTCCACTGCTGTCAAGCGGTATAGATCAATTGTAGGTGCTGTTTTGTTACGTATACGCCGTAGCATACCTTGGGAACTGGCGCGTAAGCAACGCACAAATCGGCAGGGTAACAATTGTACTAACTGCAACGATGACAGATGTCAATGTAGACAAGCGCAAATAATCAGAGTGAGTATATATATATTTACGTATGCATGTTAGGTATGATATTTTTTGGGTGAAACACATTTTTGTAAGTGCAGGGAGCGTAATGGTTATGACATTTATCAAAAATAATAAATAAATGTAATTTATTTTATTTTATTTTATTTTTATTTTATTTTATTTTATTTTATTTTATTTTATTTTATTTTATTTTATTTTATTTTATTTTATTTTATTTTATTTTATTTTATTTTATTTTATTTTATTTTATTTTAGTTTATTTTATTTTATTTTATTTTATTTTATTTTATTTTATTTTATATTTTTTTTTTTTTTTTTTTTTTTTTTTTTTTTTTTTTTTGTATTCGCGGGAGGAGGAAATGCTTTATGCACTAACCGGGGTTAAGCCCTCGTTACTAGATGCTCTAGCATCGGGACTCTCCGAGTGTGGGACTCCCTTCCTATGTTAAGGTATACCGCACTAAAACCTAACCTCCCACGGCCCGCGCATTCTTCCTTACCTGGGACCGCGCTTAGCATTAC
This sequence comes from Campiglossa producta, assembly GCA_964058755.1. Taxonomy (NCBI): domain Eukaryota; kingdom Metazoa; phylum Arthropoda; class Insecta; order Diptera; family Tephritidae; genus Campiglossa; species Campiglossa producta. The sequence goes on along the minus strand of CAXKVI010000002.1, from coordinate 24,215,101 downwards.
TTCAGGTAAGGAAGCGCGTTACGTGAGCCCTGTGGCTACTTCACGCTAACTGGCTAGACAACCGTCTTCCCGTTTCGCAAGGAGAACGTTCCTCGCGTATCGCCTCACTATATCCCATCTTGCATTTTCAGAGGTCATCTTTCGAATGACACTGCCTGGGGAAAGCTCGCCAATTGTCTCTTCCACCCGCCTTCTTTCTTCAGTGAATTGCTCGCATTCGAAAAAGGTGTGGCGTACATCGTCTATGGCTCCACAGTAGGTGCAGTTCGGGGTTTGAACCTTGCCCATTCTGTGCAGGTACTCACGGAAATAACCGTGCCCGCTTAAGAATTGGGTCAGGTAAAAGTCGACGTCTCCATGCGGCCGATTCAGCCATGGTTCCACTTCGGGGATTAAAACCCTGGTCCACCTTCCAGCAGTACTGTTGCTCCATTGTAGTTGCCACCGCCGGATCGATTCACCTCGCGCCTGCGTTGCAGCAACGTCTCTACGTATCTCTGCACGAGTGTCGTACATAATTTTTCTTTCCTCAGCGAGGAGGTATATCGGTATGGTCCCCGCAATGACCAGAACAGCGTCTGCGGAGACCGTGCGGTATGCTGAGGCGATTCTCAGGGCCCCCCTGCGTTGAACCGCGGTAATAGCTGCCTGGTACTTCTGGATTTTCATTGCATCCGCCCAGACTTCTGCACCGTACAATAGTATAGAATCTGAGGCGGACGCCAGCAACTTTCTTATGCATGGCTTTGGTCCACCTGTGTTGGCCATTAGCCGACTCAGACTTGCAATGGTTTTCACAGCCTTCTCGCAGGAGCTTTTTAAATGCTCCGAGAAGGTCAGCTTGTTGTCCAATTTCACCCCTAAATATTTTGTAGAGCGACGCGTTTCTATCTGTTGATCCCCAACAGTCATGTTAATGAGTGTGGGGATCCTTCTTTTCGTTAGGATCACGATCTCTGTCTTGGCTGTAGCCAGTTGGAGGCCGTGATCATTCATCCACTTGTCTACACTACGCATCACTTGGTTTAGTTTAAGCTGTGCCAGGTCGCAGCTTCGTGCTGTTATTACGGCAGCCACGTCGTCTGCAAAAGCAACTAAAAAAGTGCTTTCTGGCATCTGCATTCGAAGAAGGCTGTCATATGTAGCATTCCACAGGTCAGGGCCGAGCACCGACCCTTGTGCTGCCCCACCTGTTAGCTTCACCTTTCTTTGACCCTGCGTCGTTTCATAAATTAGCCAGCGGTTTCTTAAGTAGTCCCTCAATATATCTAACAGGTATATTGGGACCTTGAAGGAGCGTTCTAATGCGTCAAGCATGTCCTCCCACCTGACAGAGTTAAAAGCATTTTTAACATCTAACGTCACCAATAGTACTACCGGCCTTGCTAGATGGCTTGCCGTCTCAGCCTTCCGGACCGCATCTACGACTTCGGCTATGGCGTCTATTGTGGAGTGCCCTCTCCGAAAGCCATGTTGCCGGTGTGAGAGTCCACCCTCTTCTTCTATGGCTGCTGTTAGGCGTTGCTTTATAAGGCTCTCCATCATTTTTCCCGCTGTGTCGAGCATACATAGTGGGCGAAAGGATGATGGAGAGTTTGGGTCTCCTTTACCCTTCGGTATAAGGACGAGCCGTGCTGTCTTCCATCTGGCGGGGAAGACACTTGCCTGCAGACATTTGTTGTACATGTGCAACAAAAGCTCTGGACAGCTATTAGCAGTTAACCTGAGTGCCTCCGCAGGTATTCCGTCGGGTCCTGGGGCTTTTCCAGCCTTCATGCTACGCAGGGCTACTTTGAGCTCTTCTTCATTGAAAGGTACCACGTTTCGGTCATTTCGTGGTACATGTTCTTCTTCTCTAGAAGGTTGCGTGAGGAATAGCGTTTCCACGATATTCTTCATGCGATCCTCGTCCATTATCTGGTTTGGTGGACGAAGTTTCTTCATCACTATTTTGTACCCTTGTCCCCAGGGATCTTGATCGACTTCTTTACAGAGCGTTTTCCAGCATTTCAGCTTGCTTAGTTTTATGGCGACGCCGAGGGCTTTTTTCGCCCCCTTGTATTCCTCCGCTCTTTCAAGAGCCTCGGATCTACCACGTGCGCGCGTCGCCAGTCTTCGCTTTCTGTGACATGCTTTTCGCAGCTCCGCGATCTCACTATTCCACCAATATACCTGCTTCTTGCCTCGCCACGTTCCTATGCGTGGCATAGAGGCGTTGCAGGCGAGGCGCATGCATTGCATGGTCTCTTCGACCGTTGCATGTGGCGAGCCAGTGCCATCGGTTATCCGACTGGAATTCGCCAGCACTGTTTCGGAGAACCTGATGGCGTCAACTTTAGATGCATCCCATCTACGATTTTTGTGAGACGCGTTCGCTGCCAGTCTCTGACCAGGATCGTTGAGTTGGAAGGTGATGTAGTTGTGGTCGCTGCCAGTAAGGTCCTCCATCACTCTCCACCCAATCGCGTTTGGAAAGAGCCTTTCCGAGACAAGAGTTATGTCGGGAATGGAATACCCAAAGCCCGGGCGTCGATATGTCGGGGTCGTGCCCGTGTTCAAAACTACCATACCGAGTCGGGCTGCCATTTCTAAGATCAGCTTTCCCCTGGTATTAGTTTGGGGCATTCCCCATTCTACTGCTCTAGCGTTGAAGTCTCCAGCGATGACCAGGTTTCCAGTTTGGTCCCGTATGTCGTCTTCTAACAGCTCAAGCTTTTCTCTGAACCTCTCTATGGGGTCGTTTGGGGACAGGTAACAGCTTACGAGCGTGGTTTGTGCCACAGTCGCACGGACGAAGCCTTGTCCGGCAGAAGGATTAGTGCCGTTTACGTTGGCGTCCACTATCCAGATGGCAGCGGCACCAGATTCATCGACGTACCAGTTGTCTCTGCTCTTGTAGGGTTCGCTGATGATTGCGTAGCGAATTTGGTGATCAAGCACCAGCTGGTCTAGCAGTTCGTCAGCTAACCTGCATCGATTCAGATTTCCTTGAATCAGGCTGGTCATTGGACCGAAAGCTTGGCTTTCGCGGAAGCAAGTGCTTCTCTAAATGTGCTACATGCTCCAGTCCCGGGAAGATGGTCGAGTTTTCCCGTTGTGCACAAGTAGCATTTTGCCTTTTCGGTACAGGCTGATGCTTTGTGGCCAGAGTTTCCACACTTCCAGCACGCGTCCCTCCTGTCGGGGCCGTTGCAATCAGACCGTCGGTGTCCGTAGCCGAGACACTTGTAACAGCGTTGCACTTCCGCACGCTGTCTGATCCTACATTGGATCCACCCGATGGGGATTTTTCCTTTTTTGAGCAGTTGGCTGCCCGGGCCTTCGTCCACTTCGACAACAGCCTTCTTTTGCTCTCTCTGGTTTGCTCTGAAAAGAGAGACACGGATTTGGCCTGAGCTTTCTCCAATCTCTTTACGAACGGCCTCTTCTATTTCCTCAGCTGTTGTGAGACAGTCCATGCCGAGTACCTCCAGCTTTATACGCTTAGAGATTTGCTGTGCTTCGCCAACTTCTCCTACCGCACTACCGATGGCTTCTCTAAAGGCCGGTTGGTCACTGCACTGCGCGGTTTCGATTAGTACGCTACCAGCCTTGGTCTTGCGTACTGACCGTATCACCGTACCGGTTTCGTCAGGCCGGAGCTGACATCGGATTGCTCCTAGAACTTCGGCGTAGCTTTTACCTTCGGCCGGCTTCACCAGGAAGGTTACGGCTCTGCTACTTCTCTTCTTTTTTTTAACTACCTTCGGGGTTTTGGCAGGAGTTTTCTTTTTTGGCTTCCGACGCTCTTGCCGTCTCCGACTTTCTACTTTGGACCAAGCCTCTTCGGGCGGGGTGTTCTCCGATTCCTCGTCCCTTTTCTTCTTGGCCGACTCTATAGGCTGAGGGTCGGAGTTCGTCCGAGCCCTCTTGTTTGATGGGCCCGGTACGCCACCCTCATCTTTATTTAGGCTCAATGAGCTCATATAGCTCAACACCTCTTCGAGAAGAGCCATGCCGTTTTTTATGTCCATGGACACGGTCCTCTGCCTAAGTGCGGCCGATTGCATGGTGCGCAGCACCGTTAGCGCATGTTCCAAGCACTGGTCGCGCGTTTTTCCCTTAAGGCTGAATAGCGCCATTGCGCTTTTTAAGGGGGTTGCCTTCTTTTGGGTGGGATCTGGCCTACCGCCGGTGGCAGCGGGTGTTGTTTGGCCGGGCGTATTTGAGCCGCCTCCCAGTTGCATGTTTCCTGCCGGTCCAGCACCTTGTGGGGACATAACTGGAGTGGCCCCTCTAGCAGGTGTTTTTAGGACCGGCGATCTTAGCAGTTTACTGCTTTTCATAAATGCGAACTCGTCGCCTTTACCTTTCTCCGTGCTTTCTAGTTGTTTTTTGTTTAAAAAATTCATTCTCTTGGGTCTCCGCTCCAAGCCGCTATCTCCGCACGATATGCAGTCGCCGTTATCGATTCCCGTGGTTATCTATGCATATGCAGGGAGGCCACGCTAGGGTTGACACAGGTCCTTATGAGAGTCTGTGTTCAGTGCCAGAATCCGGCATTAGTCAGGAGTTCTCTCAACTGAGCCTGCACCACCAACTTAATGGCGACGTGCTTTGAACGTACTCGGAGACCTGCCAGGGTTTTAACGAGACGGAGACGATACCGATATTAACCTACCAGCCATTTCGCCAAAGTTTCACCCTTGGTTACTGAGGTGGCAGACTACCGGCATCGCCAGCCCATAGCATACTTTTCATTTTGGTGTTTCCAGTTTCGGTCTTCAGGATCTTACTGGACTCAATCCTGAGGATGCTTAGTTGCAGTTAAGGGCAGCATCCACCTTCCCTTGATTCGTTTTGGTTCGCCCTGAGTATTTTATTTCCTCAGTACCACCCATCTCTGGGAAGCGTTCCTCTATCCACCACCTTGAGGAGGCGCCCGGTAGGGGAACCGATACCCCCTCGGGTATATATTATTTTATTTTATTTTATTTTATTTTATTTTATTTTATTTTATTTTATTTTATTTTATTTTATTTTATTTTATTTTATTTTATTTTATTTTATTTTATTTTATTTTATTTTATTTTATTTTATTTTATTTTATTTTATGAAAATGTGTTTTTTGAGAAAAATTTACCCACGCGCTGCAGGAACCAGACAAGCCGACATATGTTTCGATGATACTGGAATTACATCTCTTCATGGACTTTTTCTTCCCGGCATTGTGAGAGTCGAACTCACAACACTGTAGTGACTTGTATGCTAGAAGGTCTAACACCTTAGGCCACTACCCAGCTTGAAGGTAAACCCTTCTCAGTGTCCATTTATGCATATATTTATACTTCCATATAGAACATTTCTTTAATTTCAATGCTAACTTATATGAAAGATTTGCGAATTTTTAGGACTTGGTGTGAAACCTATGAAAGAATTTTCTATGCTTAATGCACGAATATTTTTTCATTTTAAACATTTAAACTCTTTGTTGCTTTTGACTTGTAGTCTATTGCTGTAAATACCGACGGTATTGTGAAGCAATTTTCGGGATTGTATGAAAATGTGTTTTTTGAGAAAAATTTACCCACGCGCTGCAGGAACCAGACAAGCCGACATATGTTTCGATGATACTGGAATTACATCTCTTCATGGACTTTTTCTTCCCGGCATTGTGAGAGTCGAACTCACAACACTGTAGTGACTTGTATGCTAGAAGGTCTAACACCTTAGGCCACTACCCAGCTTGAAGGTAAACCCTTCTCAGTGTCCATTTATGCATATATTTATACTTCCATATAGAACATTTCTTTAATTTCAATGCTAACTTATATGAAAGATTTGCGAATTTTTAGGACTTGGTGTGAAACCTATGAAAGAATTTTCTATGCTTAATGCACGAATATTTTTTCATTTTAAACATTTAAACTCTTTGTTGCTTTTGACTTGTAGTCTATTGCTGTAAATACCGACGGTATTGTGAAGCAATTTTCGGGATTGTATGAAAATGTGTTTTTTGAGAAAAATTTACCCACGCGCTGCAGGAACCAGACAAGCCGACATATGTTTCGATGATACTGGAATTACATCTCTTCATGGACTTTTTCTTCCCGGCATTGTGAGAGTCGAACTCACAACACTGTAGTGACTTGTATGCTAGAAGGTCTAACACCTTAGGCCACTACCCAGCTTGAAGGTAAACCCTTCTCAGTGTCCATTTATGCATATATTTATACTTCCATATAGAACATTTCTTTAATTTCAATGCTAACTTATATGAAAGATTTGCGAATTTTTAGGACTTGGTGTGAAACCTATGAAAGAATTTTCTATGCTTAATGCACGAATATTTTTTCATTTTAAACATTTAAACTCTTTGTTGCTTTTGACTTGTAGTCTATTGCTGTAAATACCGACGGTATTGTGAAGCAATTTTCGGGATTGTATGAAAATGTGTTTTTTGAGAAAAATTTACCCACGCGCTGCAGGAACCAGACAAGCCGACATATGTTTCGATGATACTGGAATTACATCTCTTCATGGATAAGTCACTACAGTGTTGTGAGTTCGA
>CAXKVI010000002.1:24180408-24208351 GCA_964058755.1 Campiglossa producta | reverse complement strand
TTTCTCAAAAAACACATTTTCATACAATCCCGAAAATTGCTTCACAATACCGTCGGTATTTACAGCAATAGACTACAATGTCAAAAGCAACAAAGAGTTTAAATGTTTAAAATGAAAAATATTCGTGCATTAAGCATAGAAAATTCTTTCATAGGTTTCACACCAAGTCCTAAAAATTCGCAAATCTTTCATATAAGTTAGCATTGAATTAAAGAAATGTTCTATATGGAAGTATAAATATATGCATAAATGGACACTGAGAAGGGTTTACCTTCAAGCTGGGTAGTGGCCTAAGGTGTTAGACCTTCTAGCATACAAGTCACTACAGTGTTGTGAGTTCGACTCTCACAATGCCGGGAAGAAAAAGTCCATGAAGAGATGTAATTCCAGTATCATCGAAACATATGTCGGCTTGTCTGGTTCCTGCAGCGCGTGGGTAAATTTTCTCAAAAAACACATTTTCATACAATCCCGAAAATTGCTTCACAATACCGTCGGTATTTACAGCAATAGACTACAAGTCAAAAGCAACAAAGAGTTTATTTTTATTTTATTTTATTTTATTTTATTTAATTTAATTTCATTTCATTTAATTTAATTTAATTTAATTTAATTTAATTTAATTTAATTTAATTTTAATTTAATTTAATTTAATTTAATTTAATTTAATATAATTTAATTTAATTTAATTTAATTTAATTGAATTTAATTTAATTTAATTTAATTTAATTAATTTAATTTAATTTAATTTAATTTCATTTAATTTAATTTAATTTAATTTAAATAATTTAATTTAATTTAATTTATTTTATTTTATTTCATTGCATTTCATATAATTTATTTAATAATTCTATTAATGATAAACGTCCCTGAAAATAACCATAAATCCTTTTTCTGCGGAAAAGCAAAGACTAAAAATGCATAAAATCCCGCACGTGTCGATTTACAAATGCAAATCACTTTTCTACGCAATAAAGGAAACGTTTTCATAGCTATATCACTAAAGAAAACAATAAGTAAAACAACAAAAAATAAAAACAAAAGAAAGACATACGCAATTTGAACGTCTGAGAACAATTCAATTTATTTTATGCTTTCTCTCAAATTACTTGCTTTAGAACTTTTTGTATTAGTGCGCTGTCGTGCACAATTCTTAAGCTGCCTTCAACTTTATTTTATTGTTTCATATTTTGACGGCCTCGTCCGTACCAGCAGGCGAAAGTGTTTCTTTTTGAGCGCTGATTTTTCGGTTATATAATAAACAAATTCGCGCTAATTTATTACAAAATCATATCCAGCCTCGATTCGAACGCAATAATTGAGTGTTAGCGATTAAGCAGCTGTATTTAATGCGAATTTAAATTGGAATAAGCATTTTCTGTTTCAGCAGTTTTATATATTTATGTATGTACAAGATAAAATGATGCGAGTTAAAATGCTGTATTGAATTCAAGAGTTCTTTGATGCCTTGAAGGCAAAACTTTTGCTATAATTTTTATTCGATGTTATGGCTTATCGCATTTTTTAGTAAACACTTTAAGTTACTAGAACTGTTTACAAAAAGAGTTTATCGTCGCTGCGGCTGCAAAAACAGATATACATGAAAGGAAAGGGAAGGAAAGGAAAGGAAAGGAAAGGAAATGAAAGGAAAGAAAAGGAAAGGAAAGGAAAGGATAGGAAAGGAAAGGAAAGGAAAGGAAAGGAAAGGAAAGGAAAGGGAAAGGAAAGGAAAGGAAAGGAAAGGAAAGGAAAGGAAAGGAAAGGAAAGGAAAGGAAAGGAAAGGAAAGGAAAGGAAAAGGAAAGAAAGGAAAGGAAAAAGGAAAGGAAAGGAAAGGAAAGAAAGGAAAGGAAAGGAAAGGAAAGGAAAGGAAAGGAAGAAGGAAAGAAAAGAAAAGAAAAGAAAAGAAGAAAAGAAAGAAAGGAAGGGAAGGAAAGGAAAGAAAAGAAAAAGAAAAAGAAAAGAAAAGAAAAAGAAAAGAAAAGAAAAGAAAAGAAAAGAAAAGAAAAGAAAAGAAAAGAAAAGAAAAAGAAAAGAAAAGAAAAGAAAAGAAAAGAAAAGAAAAGAAAAGAAAAGAAAAGAAAAGAAAAGAAAAGAAAAAGAAAAGAAAAGAAAAGAAAAGAAAAGAAAAGAAAAGAAAATAAAAATAAAAAGAAAAAAGAAAAAGAAAAGAAAAGAAAAAGAAAAGAAAAGAAAAGAAAAGAAAAGAAAAGAAAAGAAAAGAAAAGAAAAGAAAGAAAAGAAAAGAAAAGAAAAGAAAAAGAAAAGAAGGGAAGAAAAAGGAAAAGAAAGGAAATTAAGGGAAAGGAAAGGAAAAGACTCGCTGATTCGTTATTTATGACTTACCCATGAGGCATTTATGACTCATTAATAAATCATTTTTTAGCTCTTCTATGACTGGTCTATGAGTCATTTGTGACTCGTCATAAGTCTTTTATGACTCGCCATGTCTCATTTATGAGTCGTCTCTGAGACACTTATGACTCGTTCATAAGTACTTTATGAATCGTCTTTGAGTCTTTTAGAAAAGATATATCTAAAGAAAGAAATAAAATAAAGACAGAATACACATGTTAACACATTATACTTCACGAGTACTTGTATGAATCGTCTTTGAGTCTTTTAGAAAAGATATATCTAAAGAAAGAAATAAAATAAAGGACAGAATACACATGTTAACACATTATACTTCACGAGTACTTGGTACTCACAGCTTTTTTTTTGTTACTTTGAATCCTTTATGTTGTTAAAATAACACCTTTTTTAAGAATTTTTTTTTTGAAGGCATCAGACATTTTTTTCTGTATAACAAAAAATGTTGAATTTGGGTTATATGGAGAAAAGTGCGCAGAATAGCAAAACATATTCTAACAATTAAAGGAAATGTTTAAGGTGCTTGAGACTTACAGAGAGGGAAATTGAAGGGAAAGGAGATAGGTAAGCGAAGGTACCAGCATAGCTGACAAAAAATTACTGGCCAATATTTTTTTCAATACTTTTCCACTTCGGAGCATGGTCGGTAAACCACTTCAGTGATATCCCTCCATTATAAGCTTTCCAGAAAAAATTAAATGCATCAGCACATTCCTTTCGGATATGACATAAAACTGCAGGTTCTGATGGGCTCCAAAACGTTAAGAGTCACCGTAATGCTGATATTGACCTTAACTGTTTTTATAATCTGGAATTTCGAAAGAGAAAGCGACTATAACCAAAGAAGTCACTGAAACTGTGACCAGAACGAAGCTGTAAAGTAACGCGAACGGGTGACCATGGACCGATCAATAAAAGTGATAAGAAGCAGTGCTGCAAAAGTGATAGAAACTGTGGTCGTGAATGTAGCCTGCAAAATACGCGATTAGTCTAGGATTAATCCGGAATGAGTAGGAAATGAGTATGCGGCTCATGCTAATTCTGATCTCTTTGTATGTGAGTAATCTTTTTTGTTTGAGCATGTCTTATGAAGAGTCTAACACAATATCCGCGTCAGAAAGTACAATTGAAGTATGTCAACTATGCCCATAAGAGACTAGTTGGCTTCAACTATAGCCCACTGTGGACGAAAGGTATCAATCGGGAACAACTTTATTTTGGCTTTTATTCTTTTAAATTACTATTGTGGATGTTTTTAATGGAAGAAAGTGTTGGAGTCACTAATCTAGTGCGGCTCTAAAAATCATACTCACTAACAACAAAAGTGTATATATGACATGTGCTGCTGGAAATAAAGAAACCATAAATGACACACAAAACCACCCATAATGCCATATAAACTTGTTTTTGTATTGTTTTAAAATCCATTTGCATTTCGAAATTCTTTTAGAGTATCTAATGTGTACACAAAAAAAGTACTCATACGCCACGGTGTACCATAATCAGAGTATTACGCCGTTTCGCTGATGAAAGCAGTTCCATTAAAATGCCACTGCACAAACTACAACAAAAATAAACTCCATTGAAAATATGCAATTTGAAGTTGCAGTGGCACCAGAGTTGTGTAGTAGCTAGCTGAGCACTGTGACACACTTTTTACGCCAGCCAATCGTACACATTGCACTAACTGCCAAGTTTAAAGATTATAAATATGTAAAAAAAAATGTGAAAAAATTTAAACTTTTTGCTGAATCAACGCGTGCTAAGGAAAAACGCTGATGAGAGCGAAAGTTAAATACAAAATAAACAAACTGTACAAAAAACCCCATAAAAGCAAATATCCAAGTAATTATGACGATGCAAATGAAAATGAAAATAGTGCCGCTTTCATTACTGACATTATCTGCACATTTCCGGCATTGTAGTTGCAAATCACGTCATTCCTGAACAACAACATTGTCAGGGTGTTTCAGTTTACATGACAAACAACGGTGGTGGTGGTGGTGAAGCAGCTGACGTGGTTTATAAGTAGTTAGATAAATAACGATAGCACGTAAATGTGTGGTGCAGTCAAGGGGTTGACATAGTGGTGGTATCATTACATGAGCGCAAAAGGTTTAAAGAGCTGCAATCGACTTGACTTGGCTTCAGGAAGAATAAACTGCAGCTGACAACAGCCATGCAGCATGACCTGATTAAACGGAGCTAGTATGGCACAGTGATTTGAGATTGAGGTTATATTGAAGATAATATCTTGCAGTGCATAGTGGATGGGATGTCAGTGATCCATGCTAAAGGAAAGGTGTGGGAAGCTTAACATGAGAAGTGTGTTTAAATTTAAAGAAATTGGAAAGTAATGAACAGCCGAGGATATACGTAATCATTATACGGACATTTAAAGCGAGCACACCTAGAAGAACTTTATGATACCCTTATTTCGATATCTCGCCCCATTTTTTTCAAAATTTTTAATATTTTATTGTATTTTGTTGTTTTTATTTTTTATATTATTTTATTTTATTTAATTTTTTTATTTTTTTTTATTTTTTTTTTATTTTATTATATTTTATTTTATATTATTTTATTTTATTTAATTTTTTTATTTTTTTTTTATTTTATTTTATTTTATTTTATTTTATTTTATTTTATTTTATTTTATTTTATTTTATTTTATTTTATTTTATTTTATTTTATTTTATTTTATTTTATTTTATTTTATTTTATTTTATTTTATTTTATTTTATTTTATTTTATTTTATTTTATTTTATTTTATTTTATTTTATTTTATTTTATTTTATTTTATTTTATTTTATTTTATTTTATTTTATTTTATTTTATTTTATTTTATTTTATTTTATTTTATTTTATTTTATTTTATTTTATTTTATTTTATTTTATTTTATTTTATTTTATTTTATTTTATTTTATTTTATTTTATTTTATTTTATTTTATTTTATTTTATTTTATTTTATTTTATTTTATTTTATTTTATTTTATTTTATTTTATTTTATTTTATTTTATTTTATTTTATTTTATTTTATTTTATTTTATTTTATTTTATTTTATTTTATTTTATTTTATTTTATTTTTATTTTATTTTATTTTATTTTATTTTATTTTATTTTATTTTATTTTATTTTATTTTATTTTATTTTATTTTATTTTATTTTATTTTATTTTATTTTATTTTATTTTATTTTATTTTATTTTATTTTATTTTATTTTATTTTATTTTATTTTATTTTATTTTATTTTATTTTATTTTATTTTATTTTATTTTATTTTATTTTATTTTATTTTATTTTATTTTATTTTATATTATTTTATTTTATTTTATTTTATTTTATTTTATTTTATTTTATTTTATTTTATTTTATTTTATTTTATTTTATTTTATTTTATTTTATTTTATTTTATTTTATTTTATTTTATTTTATTTTATTTTATTTTATTTTATTTTATTTTATTTTATTTTATTTTATTTTATTTTATTTTATTTTATTTTATTTTATTTTATTTTATTTTATTTTATTTTATTTTATTTTATTTTATTTTATTTTATTTTATTTTATTTTATTTTATTTTATTTTATTTTATTTTATTTTATTTTATTTTATTTTATTTTATTTTATTTTATTTTATTTTATTTTATTTTATTTTATTTTATTTTATTTTTTTTTCTTTTTATTTTATTTTATTTTATTTTATTTTGTGTTATTTTATTTTATTTTATTTTATTTTATTTTATTTTATTTTATTTTATTTTATTTTATTTTATTTTATTTTATTTTATTTTATTTTATTTTATTTTATTTTATTTTATTTTATTTTATTTTATTTTATTTTATTTTATTTTATTTTATTTTATTTTATTTTATTTTATTTTATTTTATTTTATTTTATTTTATTTTATTTTATTTTATTTTATTTTATTTTATTTTATTTTATTTTATTTTATTTTATTTTATTTTATTTTATTTTATTTTATTTTATTTTATTTTATTTTATTTTATTTTATTTTATTTTATTTTATTTTATTTTATTTTATTTTATTTTATTTTATTTTATTTTATTTTATTTTATTTTATTTTATTTTATTTTATTTTATTTATTTTATTTTATTTTATTTTATTTTATTTTATTTTATTTTATTTTATTTTATTTTATTTTATTTTATTTTATTTTATTTTATTTTATTTTATTTTATTTTATTTTATTTTATTTTATTTTATTTTATTTTATTTTATTTTATTTTATTTTATTTTATTTTATTTTATTTTATTTTATTTATTTTATTTTATTTTATTTTATTTTATTTTATTTTATTTTATTTTATTTTATTTTATTTTATTTTATTTTATTTTATTTTATTTTATTTTATTTTATTTTATTTTATTTTATTTTATTTTATTTTATTTTATTTTATTTTATTTTATTTTATTTTATTTTATTTTATTTTATTTTATTTTATTTTATTTTATTTTATTTTATTTTATTTTATTTTATTTTATTTTATTTTATTTTATTTTATTTTATTTTATTTTATTTTATTTTATTTTATTTTATTTTATTTTATTTTATTTTATTTTATTTTATTTTATTTTATTTTATTTTATTTTATTTTATTTTATTTTATTTTATTTTATTTTATTTTATTTTATTTTATTTTATTTTATTTTATTTTATTTTATTTTATTTTATTTTATTTTATTTTATTTTATTTTATTTTATTTTATTTTATTTTATTTTATTTTATTTTATTTTATTTTATTTTATTTTATTTTATTTATTTTATTTTATTTTATTTTATTTTATTTTATTTTATTTTATTTTATTTTATTTTATTTTATTTTATTTTATTTTATTTTATTTTATTTTATTTTATTTTATTTTATTTTATTTTATTTTATTTTATTTTATTTTATTTTATTTTATTTTATTTTATTTTATTTTATTTTATTTATTTTATTTTATTTTATTTTATTTTATTTTATTTTATTTTATAGAATTTAATTTTCACAAATGCTTTACTGTGCACTAAACAAAAAATCGGAACTCGGTCAAGAGATTTAAGGACAATCTGCACCGTTCGTTGTTTTTTTTTTTTTTTTTTTTGCACTAAATTCGATGCATGGATCGCACACTTTTTGGCCAACATTTGCTGGCGTTTTTAGTAACCAACGTTAAAGCGTTATACCCCTGTGCTGAAGATATGCGCCTGAAGTTTGTTGTGTAAGGTGGCTCGTGGCAATGTCGGTCATGAGGCAGCTGCATCCAACAGAGTTGGGCATCACAATCATAGACAAAGCAGCGCCAAGCTTGAAGGGAGTACACATACATATAAACACTAAAAAATGAGCATAGTAAAAATAGATGGACGAAAGTCAACGCAGTTAACGTAAAGGCGATGAAATGGAACGGAATAAATTTACCAAGAACTAAAACTAAAACAACATTATGGGTGCAAAATAAATATATGAAAATGATTTGCTGTGGTTTGGTTTTTATGACTGTAAGGGCTACGTTTCCAAAAACACATGCACCATAATGGCATGCAACTAGCTATCTATACATATACTCCCAACCTACTCACACTAACTTTCACTATGAAGAAGAGCCAAGTAAGTAAATGAGTGAGTGCAGTACCGCCATTGGCATGAATGGGGTCAGGGATTTGCAGTGCCGCCATTAATGCGTGCCACAAGTGCACTTTTTATAAAATCAGTAGCCGTGCCAACAGTTAAAAAGCGAGTAAAAAAATATATTATACATAAATTTATATACCTATGTATGTGTCTACAACGTATTTAAATATGTACTGAGTGCAGAAAACGTATGGGCTCGACGTGGGACTGTAGGGTATCTGTGTGTTGCATATGTTTTTTTGGTGTTTTTCCGTCCGTAACGGAATGCAGTTTTAACAGATGGCAACCCCTTTCACAAATAACATGTATTTTATAGATACTTACTATGCTACTCCCGACTAAATACAAAAACATATATATTACATAGATCAACAACTAGCAATTTATTTATGAACAGGTGGCAACTCTATTCATTAGTTGGTATGATAAATACTCCAGAGATTATCGGTTTAACTGTGTTTTTATACCCAGCGTACTAGTACTAGTACAAGGTTACTATAATTTTGTGCACATAACGGTACTACGTAACGGTAGAAAATAATCGAGATAGATATAGAGTTCCATATATGAAAGTTCTTAGGTTAAGAGGAGTTCATTAAGGCATGTCCGTCCGTCTGTCCGTGTACACGATAGCTTGAGTAAAAATTAAGATGTTTGCACCGCTCACTTTTCAGGGCGGCATATTTGAAAATTTCACGGGTCATAACTTTTAAACTGATTACGGTAGAACGATGAAATTGGTACAAGGTATACTAGCATAATAGAGAATATTTCGAAAACTATATGAAAACTACTGCTGAGTATTTAATGTTCGGTTTACCCGAACTTAGACATCCTTACTTGTTCGATATAATTTTTTTAATGGAATAGAGTCGAAATCGATATGGATATTGAAAAAAAAAACTATCAGGAGAAATTGTGAACACTCTAATATTATACAACGGTAAACAAGACAGAATGTTGGCTTATGTTGTAATATTAGAGTAAGTAGTACTCTGTAGTCGAAGCTGCTTTTAGTAAGAATTCTACAATGAGTTGAGAAATGAGTATGGCTTCTAGCAACTAAAGCCTAGCGTAATACCAATTCTTGTGGTTTCCCTCAGTCTATGTGTCTTTGTTGTTTGCTGCTCTTCTAACTGTTTACCTTTACATTCTATTTTCCATTGCTTATTACTAAGTTGAGAGAAAGATTTATGCGGCAGCTTAGATACTCGGAGGGCCAGTTTTGAAACTATAAGGTATGTGGGGCTCAATTCGTCAACCGGACCAACTAAAAATTTCATCGCTTCGATTTGAATGAAGTTTGGCGATCTGATATATAAGAAAAAATATCACCAAAGTTCGCGTATAAATATTGGATGGTTACCGAGAAATAAGGGTTTGAATTCGCAATTTTTTTTTGTGTAAGCCATTTTTGTTTTCGAATATAAGTTTGAAAACAATTTTATTGAAAAATTGTATTAAAAATTTCATAGAAAAAAATGTATAATTTTTTTTTAAAATTTGAACATTTTAATATTTTTTTATTTTTATTTAAAGCTTGATCTTTCTTCTTTAAAATGATACCTTTCCTGAAAATTTCATCATGAAATAATGTGTAATGGGTGAATTTTAGTTGTAAATTTTGAGCAAAGAAATCGGGCACAATATCAAATCGGAAATTAAAAAAAAATCCATAATTTAATTGAATTTTATTGTGAATTTGTGTGCTTTTTTTCGTTAAAGAAATTTTCGAGGTCCATTACAATTAATGTTTCATTTTTAAAGGAAAAATATCAAGCTTTAAATTAAAATTAAAAAAAATTTCGAGGTCCATTACAAAAAATGTTTAATTTTTATAGGAAAAATATCAAGCTTTAATTTAAAATTAAAAAAAAAATTAAAAATGTTCGAATTTGAAAAAATAATAAATTTTTTTTTTATAAAATTTTTACTCAAGTTTTTCATCGATTTTTTTTTAATTTATATTCGAGAAGGACGGACAAGTTTATGTAAGTTGGGTGATACGTCATAAGCCAGTATCATCTATCAACTTTCAGACAATTATTGTAACTAGAGTTTGCCCACTGGTTGAAATTCATCCACAAAATCTTATTCTAATTTACTACGTTTCTTGAACTCTCTTTCCTTTGAATTGACTATTTTTCCTTCAATTTTCGATACATTTTTCCTTTCTTCACACTCTTCTTCCTTCTGCCTCAACTTTTATTTTTGTTTATTTTAGTTTATGTATATAACTTTTCAACTTCCTTTTTTCTAAGGTGTTTTTTTCTTGACCTTCTTCAATTTCTTCTGCGTTTTCGTTACTTTCGTTTTTTTTTATTTCGTTTTCTTTTCTTTCCTTTCCTTTCCTTTCCTTTCCTTTCCTCTCCTTTCCTTTACTTCCCTTTCCTTTCCATTCCTCTCCTTTCCTTTCCTTGCCTTTCTTTTCCTTTCCTTTCCTTTCCTTTCCTTTCCTTTCCTTTCCTTTCCTTTCCTTTCCTTTCCTTTTGAACATTGCGCATTTATATATAAGATTAAGATTTGCCACCCCTTTCGCATATTAAAATTAATTGGTAAACAGATTTTCGTAATTTTTGCTTTATATGTTGTTGTGGTGTAACTGGGGTTCCAAGAAATAGTGAACGATGTGTGAAATGGATAACAACGCCCACACGAATAACAAGCCTTATGCATACAAATACCTGCTGCCTAAGTGCACCAATAAATATATCACAGGAAAAAATGTCTGTAGATAGAAGGCCAGTTAAACACTTTAGATATTTACAAAGCTAACCAACATGGGAAGAACAAATGTGTTTTACTTACTTCCATTTACAGCAATGAATGTGCTTAAGTGATTAGGTTGAAGGTTTTCCACACACATTAGATTTTGTACTCGTACATACGACTTTTTATACTCAGCTGATCATAGCTGGTAGAGTATATTAATTTTATTAGACTAAATCTAGGTAGTAGTGGCATAGAGGTATTTTAGGTGACATGTCAACTTAAATATTTTCAAGTAGGGTTGCTGTCTATTTAAGATCATTTTAGGGTCATTTTGGGATCATTTTAAGTATATTTTACAAATAATGTTGACTATCAACTCTATTTTATTTATTTCCAAAATGTCACTGTAAAAAAAAAAATGTTTGCAAAGTCTACACTTCTTGGAGTAGAACTAACACTAATTTTGGTTTCAACGTTCTTTTGCTACACTAACATGATGTGAAGTGAAAAGGTGTGGTGTTCAGCAGTTAATAATTGTTAGTTCGATTCGCGGCAAAGGCAATAATGCAAGTGTGTAAAAAAGAGTAAGTGTGCTGTAATTAATTTTTTTTTAAATTTTTTTTTGCTTTGGCTATGTGTCAATCGGTATTTGTTTTCGTCAGAGTAAAATGAACAAATTTTCTATGGTGTACAAATATTTTCCATTTTGCTGTGCCAAACGTCAATTTATTTATCATCTGTCAAAATTTACATTTTTCAACCAATTGGCGCACGGCTGTTGACTTCTCTTTGGTGTTAAAATAACACTTATTTTACTTTATATATACAGCAGCACCTTAAAGTGATATTTTTAAACCAAAATTTTTTTGCGTGTAGTAGAGGGAAAGTAGCATTATAAAAATATTTTTTGGAAAAGCGATATCTCTGAAACCAAAAGATTTTTTTATTTTGCAAAACGAATAACCGAAGTAAAACAAATTTAACAATTTTAATAAATATTTTGAATTGTTCTGGTACCGCCCATATTTGAACCTGCTACTCGTATTTTTTGGCCAAACCCTACATTCATATGGCAAAATATCTATTTTGCAAAAGTCGGGGGGTCAAAATCGGTTTTAGAGCTATGGTTTCTTGGGAAAATTTTCTTAGAATCAACTGTAGATTACGTTTTTGCTATACTCCTGATGGGGAAAAAATTTGACCCGCTCTAATGTGTATATACATACATACAAATTCAAGTCGTCATATCTAATCTAGGCCCGACAACTATTTGCGGCTTGCGATAACAGAAATTGAAATTGCAAACATTTATTAGCACAAATGTAGTAAATGCTTACATAATAGTAGCCCACATTTGAGTTGGCAGCAAAGTGTACCATTTACCTGGAATTATAGACATACATACATGTGCATATCACTTATAGGGTGTTTCCACCAAACACAAACACCGTGTTTGCAGGTTTTGGTTCGAAAAAGTCGCAAGTGTATGCAAACCCAAAGCAAACACGCTTTGAAAAGGGGTATGAAATGGGTTTGCGTTTTAAAATGTGTATGAGATTTTCGAATGGTGTTTTGTTTGCTTCTAAATACGCTACGAGAACACGGTGCTTGCTTTTGGTGGAAACACCGTATTACTTATTTAAAATAACCTTTAACCGCCTGGGCGATTTTGGCCGTCTAACATGTTTCGGCATTCGGCTCTTTGTTGAGGTAACTGGCGGCAATTGGAGACACCGCGTGTTCTCAGATCTGCCTCTACTTGGTCGTGCCATCGGAGTGGTGGCCTCCCTCTTCCTTTACTTCCATCGGCGGGTGCCGATAAGATAACCTTCTGGGCCGGAGCGTCTTTGTTCATAAGCACCACGTGCCAGCGAAGCCGCTGGGTTTTAATTCGCTAAACTATGTTGACGTCTGCGTACAGCTCATACAGCTCATAATTATATCTTCTTCGGTACTCGCCGTCATCAACTTTTAGGGGTCCATAAATCTTTTGAATAATTTTTCTCTCGAATCAGTGGCTGATTCCACGATAGTTGGCGCAGTTTGCGGAATCACCCTTCTTATGGATCGGGCAGAGAACACTTAGATTCCAATCTTCAGGGACATCAGCACCCGCCGCTTTATTGTTTTTTAGCCGTGATATAGCTATTCGCACCTCGTTATAGTCGGGTTGAGGAACTTCCATTCCATCGTCTTCGATTGTGGGGTCGGGTTTGTCCTCTTCTCTGGATTGTTGCTCTGTTCCTCCGTTTAGAAGGGCAGAGAAGTGATCTCCCGATAACCTTAGTACTATCTGAACATCTGCCACCAGGTCGCCGTTGTCATTTTGACAGGAGTTTGCCCCAGGTTTAAAGCCTGCCATCATTCGTCGGTTTTTTTGATAAAATTTTCGAACGTTGCTTCTGCTGGATAGCATTTCAAGCTCTTCGATTTCACACTTTTCTGTTTCCCTTTTCATCGCCCGGAAAAGCCGCCTCGCTTCCCTCTTCATCTCACGGTAGTTTTCACACACGCTCCTCCTTGCATTCGCTTTTAACGTTGCCTTATAGGCGTCGTCCTTTCTTTTCACTGCGTTTTTGCCTTCTCTCTTATCGTACCAGCTGTTTTTTTGCACTTGCCGGAATCCAATTACTTCTTCGGCTGCGGTACGAACTACTCCGGAGATATGTTCTCACTACTCATGCACTCCGCTGGGTTGAATTATGCTCTCAGAGAGCAGGTGTGCGAGTCGTTCTGCGAAAACATTGGCTGCTTGTTGTGAGTGCAGTTTTACATGTGAAAAAAACGTAAAGAAAAAAGGCTTACACAGAGAAAATTGCGAATACAAGCCCGTATATCTCGGTAACCATCCAATATTTATACGCGACCTTTGGTGCAGATAACTTTTACCCAATTTCATTCGAAGCAATGAAATTTTTAGGTGGTCCGGTTGACGAATTGAGCCCCGAAGGTGAAAATCTTCAGATAGGTGAAAAAATATGGGCGGATAATATGGACCAGGTATCTTTAGTGGATTTTAATTTTGTTAATTTAAATTTTGTGGAAAGGTGTAAAAATTCTTGAAAACAAAATGGTTTCAGTGATGACCTCTATATTTGTCTCGAGTCTCTTACCATTTCTACAGGTTTGCAAAGAGGACATATTCGGAGGCGTAAATGTGAAGAATATGCTGAAGAGCCAAAAGTTTCTTCTTCGCTTTCTCTTTTTTATCAGTATCGAATGTGCTCTAAATAATATTAACCAATAGTTTTGACTGTTCCCCGAGCGGCTGCATATCACTAAACATGCATTTGAAGTTATCACACTGTTAACCTTTAAGAACCACAGTACTTAGTCACTGGTGGGCTCAATGGTATGTTCAACTTTTCAGAACCAACGAAAAACATTAAAACGAAATAACGACCCATACGACTGATGCACATTTATGTTTAGTTTCACAATTGATGTCAATTCTCCAGACATCTTTTAATGTAAAATGTTGCCCCAACCTCTCTTAGCACAAAGTTGATGACCGCAGGTTTGACCTCATGGGTACCTAACTAGTTAAACCGCTCTCCATTTAGCATCCTAACTACTTACATGGCATAATCAAATTTTATCTGTAACAACTAAGCGAAAATCGAAATTGACAGATGCACTTAAAGCTCTTTGTGTAAAGAACATTTACTCACATATAGTAAATTAGTTCATTGTGTGTATAAATGAATTTGTATGTATTTATGCAAGTATATATTTCAGTTTTGTGTTCGAACTTATTCATTCCCTTTGTTAGGTGTTGGTTGCATTTAAAGCTCTTACAAGTCCGACATAAGCATTTGTACCTTTACCCTGGATTTCAGAACATACGCTTATACGTACACACATCTACTGTATATAAACATATGCACACAAGTACAAACATATGCACTACGTATTTTCAGATTATGGTTTAATCCGACTGGCAGTTCATGGCACTTTAGGGATTTACTTAGTTTCATTTCGGGAGCAGACAGCAAGCCAACCAACTTCAAGCTGTACTTTGTGTGGAAACGCACGTACGCAACAAATAAAATTGCATCGATCTACTGATACAACTCGTTCGTTTAAATAAAAATTACATAGAGGAGAAATTCACCCAAATAGCATTTGGAATGTTCCTCCTTTGCTTATAAGAAATTGATTAAACATACTCTCGAAACATAAAGGTTATTACGGTTATCAGGTAACGAAAAAAAAAATTAATTAAATATTTGTGGAGAACAGGCTACCATTTTCTATGGACGAGAGATAAAATAAATAAAAAATAACATAAATAAAAATAAAATACCTAAACCAAAATAAATACAAATATAATAACACGCAATAACGCAAAATGAAACAAAATTAAATGAAATAAAATAAAGTAAAATAAAATAAAATAAAATAAAATAAAATAAAATAAAATAAAATAAAATAAAATAAAATAAAATAAAATAAAATAAAATAAAATAAAATAAAATAAAATAAAATAAAATAAAATAAAATAAAATAAAATAAAATAAAATAAAATAAAATAAAATAAAATAAAATAAAATAAAATAAAATAAAATAAAATAAAATAAAATAAAATAAAATAAAATAAAATAAAATAAAATAAAATAAAATAAAATAAAATAAAATAAAATAAAATAAAATAAAATAAAATAAAATAAAATAAAATAAAATAAAATAAAATAAAATAAAATAAAATAAAATAAAATAAAATAAAATAAAATAAAATAAATAGAATAGAATATAAATAGAATAAAATAGAATAGAATAAAATAAAATAAAATAAAATAAAATAAAATAAAATAAAATAAAATAAAATAAAATAAAATAAAATAAAATAAAATAAAATAAAATAAAATAAAGTAAAATAAAATAAAATAAAATAAAATAAAATAAAATAAAATAAAATAAAATAAAATAAAATAAATTAAAATAAAATAAAATAAAATAAAATAAAATAAAATAAGATATTAAAATTAAAATTAAAACTAAATTTAAAATTAAAATTAAAATTAAAATTAAAATTAAAATTAAAATTAAAATTAAAATTAAAATTAAAATTAAAATTAAAATTAAAATTAAAATTAAAATTAAAATTAAATTAAAATTAAAATTAAAATTAAAATTAAAATTAAAATTAAAATTAAAATTAAAATTAAAATTAAAATTAAAATTAAAATTAAAATTAAAATTAAAATTAAAATTAAAATTAAAATTAAAATTAAAATTAAAATTAAAATTAAAATTAAAATTAAAATTAAAATTAAAATTAAAATTAAAATTAAAATTAAAATTAAAATTAAAATTAAAATTAAAATTAAAATTAAAATTAAAATTAAAATTAAAATTAAAATTAAAATTAAAATTAAAATTAAAATTAAAATTAAAATTAAAATTAAAATTAAAATTAAAATTAAAATTAAAATTAAAATTAAAATTAAAATTAAAATTAAAATTAAAATTAAAATTAAAATTAAAATTAAAATTAAAATTAAAATTAAAATTAAAATTAAAATTAAAATTAAAATTAAAATTAAAATTAAAATTAAAATTAAAATTAAAATTAAAATTAAAATTAAAATTAAAATTAAAATTAAAATTAAAATTAAAATTAAAATTAAAATTAAAATTAAAATTAAAATTAAAATTAAAATTAAAATTAAAATTAAAATTAAAATTAAAAAAAAATAAATTAAATGAAATAAAATAAACTAAAATAAAATAAATTAAAGTAAAATAAACGAAAAAAAAATAGATTAATTATTTCTGTGCTTGATAATTTTGTTCTGTTCGAGAATGTTTGTGGGGTAAAAATAAAATTTAAACTGATATGAAATGCTGTGTTGAGGCGATTCGTTGGTAAAACTTCAACTACAACAATAACGTTCATGGTACAAGCTTCACTAAACAGTTTTGTTTTGATTCCATTGTTATTTACATTTTCGTTACTGCCATTAGTCATATGTATCCACGTTCTGATTCGATAGTAGCACGTATTCCTTTGGATGTTGCCAATGCAATCTATTCATACATTAGTTGTCAGAGGCTTACATACTATAAGTGTAAGCCATCAGAAAAATGTGGTAGGGCATACGTCGATACCAATACACATGAATTAAAGCTTGAATTTTGAAAAACTTACATATGTACTCAGTATACAAATAAGGTATACCGTGGAAAAACGAGGGAAAAGAGACGTACCTTGCCTTTTAGATGAAAAACCAAATCAACCAGCCGAATATTTCAGTAAGGGGCACATTTTACGAGAAAACGGTATCACGAGTGAGAATTGTAGCTGCACCACGAAAATTTGCCTTATGAATGTAGGTTGATAGACTTCGAAGGTGCGTGGTTCCGAAGGGTACTGCATTGTTTGAATAAAATGTCTGGCCATATCTATAACAATCTTATCACTCTAGTTGAGGTCTTCCTTATTTACAAATACACATTCGTATCTCACGTCCTTTTAGAGCTGATAGCGCACGAAATTACAAATTTATTTGCTCTTCGTTATCATTCATTGATTTTCAATTTGTACCTACTTACACTAATTCACAAAGCCAGAAGCTAGGGTGAAAGGATGTGCACGAGTAATGACTATTGATTTGGCTTGAAGATAATTTCGTTAATTAAGTATGTTAATACGCCAACACCATTACACTTTCCATGCATAAATTTCTGCTGGAGTGAATGGCCGTTGAATTATAGTACCTAATTAGAGTTGGTTAGTGACGAAGCAGTAGATTTGATGCTTATGCCTATGTACAAAGCGCTATTGAGATAGTATTAGAAGAAGTAATTACAAAGAATAGCACGTGATATGTTGAAATTTTGTTAAATATACTTAATCAAGCATTAATGTAATTTTTGTTTGATTTCAATTTTTGAATAAAACGGCGGTGGGTTAATGTATGCCTCTCTCCAACCTTTTTCGTGATAGTCTCATTTGAGCAGACATTTTCAATATATTTATTTGACAAACAAATTTACCACAAATTAAATCACATAAGCACATTTGAATCACAAATGCAAATTACACTGTACAACAAAATTCAAGTTTTTGAAAAACGAAGTTTCTCAACGGTTTTTGAAGCTTTTGGGTGTACTGAATCCGAAGTCAGATTTTTCGGGTCACCCTAGGTTTTCTTTCCAGAGGGTGATTTGTAAAGAGATCGGTAGTTGTAAAAAAAAAGGACGTGTGGCATTTATGAAAACTCAATGAGCATATTTATGACTTTAGCGCAGTACAACTTAACCTGTTAACAGTATAGCCTATACAGCTCCAATTTTAGGTAATCGGCCTGCTGCTAATATCAGTACAACGTCACACTGTTAGTAGTATAGCCCAAATGTAGGCAACGCTTACAGATCCAATTTTAATGTAATGTAATGTACAGCTCAAATTTTATGTAATCAGCCTGCTAGTAACATTAGTACAACGTCACTGCCTGCTGCTAACATTAGTATAACGTCATACGCCTAAATGTAGGCAACGTTTATATTTATTTTTGTCAAGTTATGTTGGTAGCGCCGAACCTTTTAACATTGAAAAAAAGTCCGTTACGAACTTTTAACATTAACATTTTTTTTCATTTCACTCCCAGCGCCAAAGGCTGCGATAATTGCGGCATAGTAAGTTATTAAACAAAAAATAAAGAAATGAAAAATTTATATTTTTATCTTTTCTTACTACTACCGAGCTGTGAACAAAGTGCCCTCTAGAGAGAAAACCTTGGGTCACCCGAAAAATCTGACTTCAAATTCGGATTAAGCACACCCAAAAGCTTTAGAAACCGAAACGAAATCAAAAACCCTCTGGGTTTTATGGCTGTTGCATAGTGTTATTTTTTGAAAAATGTACATACATTCATGAATAAAATAACCTCAAATGAAATATTTTATTTTTAAACTTTTTATTTATTGCCTGAATTAATATTAAATATATTCATTAAACATTTATAATACAATTTCTCCGGAATTTGCAAAGCATAAGTGAATCTTTAAAATTCTAAATTTAATTTAATTAATTTGTATTGGAATGTCTTCAATTTATTTAAAAAGCAGGGACCGCAACCGTGAATTTAGTATTTGATGGTGTGGGTTTTGTTTAAAAATAACTGTAAAGGAAATGAGGTAAATACTTTTGG
Source organism: Campiglossa producta (assembly GCA_964058755.1). Taxonomy (NCBI): domain Eukaryota; kingdom Metazoa; phylum Arthropoda; class Insecta; order Diptera; family Tephritidae; genus Campiglossa; species Campiglossa producta. Next base: position 24,189,463 of record CAXKVI010000002.1, on the reverse strand, counting down.
TATTTTGATGGAATAAGTTTAGGAATCATTTTATCCAGTATTAGGTCCATATATAGCCTCTACTGATCTAAGAAAATGATGTTCTTGGATGCTAACAAAAGACTCGTTGACGAAGCTCAAGCAACAATAACAACGTTCATACGAATATGAGCCAAGAAAGATCCTCAATTTAATGCCCAAAGTTAAACGCACCCAAATTTGAACGCATCTTTCAATCTTCACCCACTTTTCTCGCACATTTGGGAAGATATATTTGACATAATTTGAGGTATTGAAGTAATTACACAGCTTATAGGAGCACTCATATTGTTTGGAGGCGAAATAGAGGGTATCTTAAGTTTTTGGCGACTGCGCGCCGTGGTGTAGCGGTAGTGTGGTCGGCCTACTATACCAAGTATTCGGGTACGCTAACCGGTAAAAGCAACATGAAAAAAGCAAGGCATGAAACCGATTGAAATAAAGTTCCGGTTTCGGTTACGGTTTTGTAACGTGTTTCGGTTTCGTTCTTCAACATTTATTTCGGTTTCGGTTACGGTTTCGTTCCGGTTTCGGTTTCCAAATAAAAACACCAACACAAAAAAGTTGTGCTACTACAAAACTCAAATATGTAACTAAATGCAGAATAAGTCTGAATTTTCTCCAATATAGAGTAATAAATATTACTTCCCCTATTTATGGAAAAAAAATTTCTTCACATTAAGTTTAAAATATTAACTTTACTTTTTCTATTAGAAAAATGTTAAAATGGAACGTTAATATGAGTGATGCTTTCTGAGGCGGTGACTAAACCTTTTTTTTTTGGATATCGTACATTTTATTCGATGGCTTCATTCGCCTATAGTTCAATTCTTTCGGAATTTTTATATAGAGGTCAAAAAGTGTCTTCTTAACCATCTTCCATGAAAATTACTCAGGGTAGCCTCTTTTAAAATAAAATGTGTCCACAAAAAAATTCAAAACCGTTTGGAACCGGTTCCGGCTTTTGAAACGGTTTCGGTATCGTTCTTTTTCAGAAAAAATAACGGTTACGGTTTCGGTTTCCGGTTTGAAAAATTTCGGTTTAAGTCCTTGGAAAATAGCATGAAAAAAATTATATTTACACCTCTTCCATACTGAATTCAGAAATCGGCAATTGAAATTCAGAATAGGCAGTTGGATTTCAGAATTTGTCATATGGATTTCAGAAAAAGCTATTGGATTTCAGAATGTTCAATTGGAATCCACAATGTGTGAATTTGATTTCAGAAATAGACAATTGGATTTCGGAAAACATTAATTGTATTTCAAATCCCATTCGTTTCATTGCTCAAAGTTAGAAAATAATTTGAAAGCTCAAGTAAGTAAGGAAATTGAAGTATTATCGTGATAAACCCCATTAGAAAAATATTGTCTGAAATCCACTTGACAATTTCTGAAATCTAAGTCACACATTCTGAATTCCAATTGAATATTCTTATATCGAATTTTAGTTTTCTGAAACTCAATTGCTTTTTCTGAAATTCAATTACCGTTTTCTGAAATACATTTGGAGTTTTCTGAATTCAATCTGGAAATGGTATAGAAAAAAGTTTTTCTTCCAAATGGGGTCACCCCTCGGCATTGGTTTGGCAAACTCTCCGAGTGTATTTCTGCCATGAAAAGCTACTTTGTAGCGAGTGTGAAAAGGATACTTGTTTATTCATCGATTTACCTTCAAAGAAATCAGAAGAACTTGTTTATTTTATCCCTCTTTGTGAAGTCGGTAATCAAATACGCGACATGAAATGTAGTGGTAGGCCATGCTCTCTATTGCTCTTAAATATATTAGGGAAATATTGTGACATATTAAATTATCTAATTTTCCTAGATAAATTGTTTCCAGTGTTAAAAAATGTTAACCGAGTTAAACGTTCTTTTCACACTCGCTACGATGAAAATGCGTATTATGTAAATAGAAAGCAATAACATACTTACATATATATATGTATTATTTAAAACTGCTGCCTTTTTATTAGATAATTACAATTCACTGCATTTCCACACTTTTCAATCTGAAATTATAAAAAGTTTTGTTTTTTTAGGTAAACATAAAATAAATTTGTTTCAAACGCTGTTAATAATAATATGCCAATGTTTGTTTGAATAGTAACTAATAAATTTCATTTGATATGTATGATACATGTTTTGTACATAAATAGATGAATTAATTTAGTTTGAGTTAAATAAATATTTCAAGCCATTTATTACAAGTACCTGGGTCACCGAGCTTGCTCTGTGCTATCGATTTAGCGTTTACTTTACTTACCCAAAATGATCCCAAAATGAGCCTAAAATAATCTGACAATAATCCTAAAACTGTCCCAAAACGACCCCAAAATGACCATTAAATGTTCTCAAAATGATCCGAAATTGAACCCAAATGAGCCTAAAATGATCCAAAAATGATTTCCAAATGACCCCAAAGCACCGTTAAAAATAACCCTAAAATAGTCCCAAAAAGACCCTCAAACTATCCCCAAATGATCCAAAAATTATGCCAAAATGATACCAAAATGATCCGAAAATTACCCAAAAATTGTCCCAAATTAATACAAAATTGAACGCAAAATGATCTCAAAATAGCTCCAGAATTATCCCAAAATGATTCCAAAATGATCTTAAAATAATCCAAATATGATCCCAAAAATATACAATACAAATACAATGCGGTAAAATGGTTCCTTGGGCGGCAATCCTACTTGAAAATATTTTAGTTGGTATGTCGGCGAAAATACCTTCCATTTGATACCCATATTGGCATATCGCGGTCCGTAATTAAAAAAAATGGAATAGGTGGCAAACCTGTAAACCGCCCCAGATGGCAACCCCAAGTGGATAGTCTTATAATCAATCATACTATCTACACTCAAAATGTCATCCAACTCGGTCAAGCGGTTCCCGAGGTAGTCCGGATATACAAATAAACAAGTTTAGCTCGTTTAAAATTATAAGATAGGTTGATTGGAACTAAACCCGGAGCTTGTCAACTCATAATGGGGTTTTCTTCAGATCAGATTTTACTTACTTACTTACTAAATCTGATTTTAGGGACTACTAAAATCTTTTTTGTTGATTTCGCTGAAAAGTTTACCAACGAATACAATAGGATTAGGAAGGACGTCGCGAGCGGTTAAGCAACAACTTACTATTACTTATTACTTACTTACTTACTTAAAATAGCCTTTAACTGCCTAGGCGATTTTGGCCATCCAACATGTTACGCCAGTCGGTTCTTTGTTGAGCCAACTGGCGCCAATTAGAGACAAGTGGTGGTCTCCCTCTTCCTCTACTTCCACCGGCGGGTGCCGATAATAATACCTTCTGGGCCGGAGCGTCTTCGTTCATTCGCACCACGTGTCCTAGCCAGCGGAGCCGCTGGGTTTTAATTCGCTGAACTACCTATGCCCACGTCTGCGTAAAGCTCATACAGCTCATCATTATATCTTTTTCGGTACTCGCCTTCGCCAACTTTTAGGGGTCCATAAATCTTTCGAAGATTTTTTTTTTCTCTCGAATACTCCCAGAGCCGCTTCATCAGATGCTGTCAGTGTCCATGCTTCTGCACCATATAGCAGGACGGGTACGATCAGTGACTTATAGAGTGTTGTTTTAGTTCGTCGAGAGAGGTCTTTACTTCTAATCCGATATGGTGAAAATCGTAGTTTTATTCGAATTGTGGCGAGACGCTCGTTCACGGCTGTAAAAGATACTACCTGTTTCACAAGCCTCTTTTCCACCACAAAACTGACGCCGAATCTGCGCTCATTACTGTTCCAGTAGACATTGCAGCTTTGGATGGTCTTATAACCTTGCCCCGTCCATCGCATTTCTTGTATAGCGGTGATGTCAATTTTTGCCTGTTTGAGGACCCAACTAGGCGGGCATCGTCACCTTCCCTGCTAAGGGTTCGGCATTCCAAGAAAATGATTTCCTTAATCATATTCCTATTTCGTTTGCAGTGTTCGTTATCTAAAGAGTGAGTTATCATATCCGAGGCCTGAATATTGGATCTCATTGGAAGTTTGTTTCTCGGGGGGTTGGATTTAAATTACACATTTATATAGCGAGCCGCTTGGTTCAAGACAGACGCACGCTTGCAGTCACACCTCATGGTGACAGACGCTGCTGGTGAAGTCCACTGGCAAGCCCTTAAACCGATTATGTCGGAGTGGCCTTGTCAGGTTGTCGCCTTCTCACTTTAGTTCACCACCGAACGGGTGTTCAGTGGCTATCCAGAGATACGTGGGCTTTCCCGGACGTGGTGAGCTGCTTGGACCGCACATAGAAGCATCGCTCTGGCCATTCCCAGTCATCTTCAGTGTTTGATTTTCGTTCTGTATACAAATATTTAAGGATGCACAGGAGATGGACAGGCCATACCCCAGAAATTTATTTTACAATATGGGTATCAAATGAAAGGTGTTTATGCGGGCATGAAAGTAGTGTAAATTTTATTTCAATATCTCTTTCCGTTTCGGAGATATCGACCGACCCAAATAATTAACATAATTTACCTATTATTTTCATATAAATGTTACTCATACGCCGTGTAGGACCTATAAAAAGTGCGCTATAATTGCAAGGTTTCAAGATGTACTCAATAATTTTTGCTTGAAAACATATTGTTACGCAATATGCTAAAATACTTTTGAAATTCCAATGTGCTTTTCTCGATACTACGTTTTTTCAATATCCTCGCAAAGAATCCTGTTGTCCTTTTAAAAATTCAAAAGTGGAGATTTGTTACACAGTCTTTTAGATATGGGCCAAATATTAAAATTATTTAATTTTCGCAGCCATAATGAACTTTTTTTCTAACTTATACTAAGCTGCTAGCAAAAAATTTAACTAAAATCGACACGGGTTTCCGTTATCTTGAACAATAAAACTTCGCACACAGGTTATTTAGGCTAAAGCGCAACGCTAAAGAGGGTATGTATATCAAATTTCGAACCTTCATTTTTTTCCATACATTTTTAAGACAGTCTAGAGCTTATGACTACCGATATTACATAATTCTATTTACTCATTATTTATTAAATTAAAACCTTCTTTAAGGGCTCTGCATAACCAATAGTCCATTCCGAAATGGAAAAATACATATTGTAGCATTCAAAAAAGTGGCAATTTAAAATTTCTCACAGCAAATAGTTAGAAGCCTATTAATTAGCTGAAACTTTTAGCCAAGCTTTCGCATTTCTAACAAAACTTTATTTGCCAACTATGTACTTACTGTGTTTCGAAACCCCTAACAAACTACTAAGAATGTAATATTAAATAAAAGTAAAATTATTAGACGACATGAATCAATAGCAAACTTCCGCTTAGAGAAAGTTGAAGTTGTGATTGTGTCCAAGCAAAAACACATACACACATTATATATATGCCTGTTTGAAAGCATTTTGGTCCATACCCGTGCGTTCATTTTTTCAACTCAAGGTCATATTTTTGGCACATTTCACTTCTCATATTTAGGTCTTGTGTAAAAATATGTTCGTTTGTATTTGAGTTTTGTGTGTGTTAAAATATGGACAGGCAAAAAAACCTTGAAGTAGGCCGCGATGGTGCTACTTTTTTCTAATCCAAAACCCTTCACAAAAAAATTCAAATGCTTTGAATACGCGTACGCTTATAATAGTTAGGTTAGATTTCGTTGAATGCCAAATACTCCATGCATGAGACGTATCTTTGGGCAGTAATAAGGTACACTCTGTTGACAGTCCCACTGACTTTTCAATCAGCTACCGACGTACAGTAATCAGTAAAAAATAAAAAAGCCGAACTTTTCATTAGTTAACAGAAAACTATGACCCAAAGGAACAATTTTTGACGTGTTAGTGGAGATTGTCCTATTGGGCTATCGGTTTGAAACCACCGTAACTTAGTAACACTAACAACTTCTCGAGTTTATGTTGACAAAGTAAGTAACTTCTAAGATAGGTCGTTCTCAAGTCGTCTTTTAAGTTAGAGCGCTCTTCAGTCGCTGACGAAAACTATTTGCCTTCGAGCCTGTATCCGAGAAAAAGTGATATTTTACTCAGGGAGCGAATATCTCAATATTTCGATTCATGCGTTATCTAGCGGAATCATTTTTCTTTCAGAAACCTGGAAGTTACTTGAAAGTAAATCTAAATATCTGAGAGCTTCAAGTTACAGATATTTCTTCCATATTTTACATTTCCATCTAGATCAGATAAACAGTTCTGATCTGCACCTAGTGCCATACCTTTAATGGACTCCTGTCGATAACTTGGTTATTGTAGCGCTATACCTGATGTCCTCTTTGCACTGTTGCAGCGAGATCAGTTCTAAGGAAACTACGCTTTGACTAGTTCCATTTCGCATAGTTCATGTGGACTTTTAGCTGTGAATGAGTGACTCTCGATATCTGATAGTTTTTAGTGCACTTAAAGTGAGGCTGCATTAGCGAAAAGGGGTCATCGCACTCATGAAATTATGTTACCTTTTTTTGCTCCCTCGCTCAACATATAGCACAGAGGCAAACGCGTATGTTGTTGACTTGTTACACGCAAGTGGCTTCTCAGCATAACAAACGACATCCCTTGATTGGTCAATGCGATCATAGCGCCCTCACAAGCGAGAGTCTAAGCAAAGAGCGTCATATTCTGTGTGAATTTGGTTCTCATATTTTCGGACAATTGTCCAGCTAGCTGCTTAGGCCTGATTTAAGCTAACGCCATTGCAACCGTTACAGAACGATACGGAGTTACGTTTTTTAATAGTTTGAAGCAAGATTGTTTTGGACTAAGTAAGCAATTGAGAAGTAAAGTCCTCTCTCAAAGAACATAGATCACGCTCTATAAGTCTCTCATCATACCAGTCCTGATGTACGGCTCGGAATAACGGACAGTGTCAAGAGAAGATGAGATGGCAAATTGGCGTCAGTTATCGCTTAAAAGGAATGACTGGCGTGCTTTGATACAAAACGGCCAAAATCGCCTAGGCGGTTAAGCGTCATTATGACGCAAGCCAAGATTAGATTAGATTAGAAGCAAGATTGTCCCAACATTCAGTGCCAAGTCTATAGCTCACTCAAAACGAATCAATTTTGATAAACTCCACAAAAATTAAGGGTCCGGGAATGAGTGCGTGCCACCTCCCATACTGATTGAATTTTTCACATGGCATATTTCTGGAAGTATGCACGCTACCCAGCTTAAATACGGTACGTGCGAATTTAAAGTTTATCTCTAACAACTCCAAGAAGACGGGAAAGTGGGCTTGGTAACTCCCATACATACATAAATCTATATATATACGAAATTCGCTACGATTATATACTGAGTTTATCTTCAACAACTTCATAAAAAGCACTCAGACACTTTAATTAATTAAAAATGCCGCAATAAAATATTCCCTTTAGTACTGGTAGCACAAGTGAATGCTAGCCATTTGATAATCGTGACAATATAAATTAAACATGAATGCAATTATTTTTCTATTTTCCGCTTTTTTACTAAGTATATCCGTATGAAAAGTTCAAGGTCGCGAACAACTTATGAAACACGTGTGATAACCTTCAACCAGCGTTCATTCGAACTAACATAAAAACGCTCATACACATACCTACATAGATATATGCATGTATTTATATTTACCCACATTTGTTTATATGTATTGCAGAACAACAAATACCACACCCAGCCTACTCTAAAATGCAGCAATGTCAGCGGTACCATTTAGCGAGACCTTCAAAAGTCAAGTCTAGTCAAATATGCAAGCGGTGCATATAGAAGATGACTACCCTACATACATACCTATTTGTGTATACATTTACTCGCATGTGCATATGTAATGATATGCACGTACATATGTATGTGTGATATATGTATGTATGTACATCAGCACATATGAATTGTTGTTATGTTTTCCCATCAAAATACAAATATCAGCCGAGTGGTAAATAATAAATTTAGCAAAGCCACATTTTCAAGGTAATAATATGCTAACAGAGAGAGAAGAGGACTTCACCTCTGAACTTTTACGTTATAAACAAATACAACAAAAGTAGGTTCATAGTTTATGTCGACTAATTATAACTAGTACAAGAGTATTATATTTTTGTACACATAACGGTACAGCGTAACGGCACAAAATAATCGAGATAGATTTAGAGTTGCATATATGAACGTTCTTAGATTGAAAAGAGGAGTTGATTAAGGCATTCCTGTCTGTCTGACCGTCCGTCTGTACGATAGCTGGGGTAAAAATTGAGATATTTGCATGAAATTTTATTTCGAAAATTTCGAAAATCACATAATTTGACATATTTCGGTTTCTGAAATGCCCAAAATGATATAATTTTATAGGTGAATCCCCCTTGGACATTCTATTATGATTTTTTGATAATTTTTTTAAAGTGGGCATGTCACCGCCCACTTGTAAAGGAGCCATATTTGAAAATTCTACTGGTCGTAACTTTTAAACTGATTACGGTAGAACGATGAAATTTGGCACAAAGCATGCTAGTATTACTGGGAGTATATTTGATGAAATGGCTCTAATTGTATAATTTGGGATGAACCCACTAAACATTCTATTGTGATATTTGATAAATTTTTAAAGGTGGGTGTAGCGCCGCCCACTTTTAAAGCAGCCATTACTGAAAATTCGACAGGTCCTAACTTTTTAAAACTGATTACGGCAGAGTCGTGAAATTTGGCACAAGTTAAACTAGCATTATAGGGAGTATAGCTGATGAAGTTTTACGAAATCGCTTCCCAGCCACGCCCACTTTCGATATGAAAAATTTCGAAAATCATATAAATTTACATAATTCCGTAAGGTAAATAGCTAAAATATCATAATTTGGTAGGTAAATCCTCCTGGCCATTTGATTGCGAGTTTCGGTTAAACTTTAAAAGTGGCCGTGGCATCGTGCATTTTTGAAAATTCGACTGCTCATAACTTTAAAACTGATTATAGTAGAATGATGAAATTTGGCAGGTTTCATGGTGGTATAGAAAATATTACTGATGAAACTGATAGAAACCGCTAGGTGTCCCCTTTGAAAATG
>CAXKVI010000002.1:24162908-24175408 GCA_964058755.1 Campiglossa producta | reverse complement strand
ATATATGTATTTGTGTTCAAGTTGTTATGTTTTTGTATATAAATTTATATTGGCACATTTCCTGTAACTTTCTACATTTATCTCACCTATCAACTGGTCAAGAAACGCGCTCAGTAGTTTTTTGAGCACGTTCAATTTTATATATTCATATGTTTGTGTGTCGTTTTAGCACATTTTCACTTTTGCTTTCATTGATTTTACCCTACACGCAAACATACACATTCTCAAGCACCTACATATACACACGCGCGCGCCCAAAACACTGACGTATGCACCAACACCCGAATTGTGCTGCAAAGGAAAACGAACGTACAAGCGAACGTGCTTGGCGAAACGAGTTTTTTAGAGTGAAATATTTTGCTATTTTTTCTATTAGAGATATAACTTATGTTTACATTATTATTTTATTACTTTTCAAAATTCGTCTGCACGTCTTTAATTTTTACACGTTTTAAAGACGTTTTCACTTTTCTTCACAAGTGTTTTGCCTTTTCAAGGAATTTAGTTTGTTTATATATGTAGCTACGTTACTACTATTGAATCACTAACACATACATATATGCGTATATTTATTAGATTACTTGAACACTTGATTTGAATATCGTTTAATACTAGACAACTTTAATTATTTTTAAAATTTTTCTTAATTTTTTTCGGTTTTTCTTGCTTTTTCATCACTTTCACTGCATGTCAACATCAAATTCACTGTCACGACGCGCTACCAACATTCGTTTACACTCCGTTAGTTTTCGTTTTCGCACTTACAGCTCACGTGTCCACATCTCGACTGACTCAACTGATTCTGTGTATATCCGCCAAAAAATGGTACCAAAATTCAGCTGCTGCCCTAACATTTCAACTAACAGTTGCTGTCAACACCAGCTACATACACACACACACACATATGCATGCGAACCACTGTTAAATTAACGGGAATTTTCTAACACAACATAGAAAATGCGCAAACGCAGTAAAAGCGTAAATTTCCCTTTAAAAGTTTGGCCTTCTACTTGCGTGTCTATGAATCTGTGTGTGTGTGTAAGTTTACATTCAACTTTGTTTTTCTTTTGAACATGTGATTTCTCACGTCATAGTAGATATACAAATGATAACTTATCACAAAACTGTTGAACTAAGACAAAATATGTCTTTTACAGCCAATTATTTGTTGGTGTGTATTTGTTGAAATCGCACATACAATATCCTTGCTTAACCACAGACGAAGGCCGTTTAATGACTCTTTAAGAGTCTTTCCTAAGCTGGTGATATTTTGATTTTAGGTACAATTCTCTATCTGCCTATGTGAAAGTGTACCTCGGCGTGTTATATGAGGTTAATGCGCTTATGTTACGTATACGCCCGGGTGGTCGGCTTTTGTATTTTATTTTATTTTATTTTATTTTATTTTATTTTATTTTATTTTATTTTATTTTATTTTATTTTATTTTATTTTATTATTGTTATTTTATTTTATTTTATTTTATTTTATTTTATTTTAATTCATTTTATTTTATTTTACTTTATCTTATTTTATTTTATTTTATTTTATTTTATTTTATTTTATTTTATTTCATATTATTTTATTTTATTTTATTTTATTTTATTTTATTTTATTTTATTTTATTTTATTTTATTTTATTTTATTTTATTTTATTTTATTTTATTTTATTTTATTTTATTTTATTTTATTTTATTTTATTTTATTTTATTTTATTTTATTTTATTTTATTTTATTTTATTTTATTTTATTTTATTTTATTTTATTTTATTTTATTTTATTTTATTTTATTTTATTTTATTTTATTTTATTTTATTTTATTTTATTTTATTTTATTTTTTTTAATTTTATTTTATTTTATTTTATTTTATTTTATTTTATTTTATTTTATTTTATTTTATTTTATTTTATTTTATTTTATTTTATTTTATTTTATTTTATTTTATTTTATTTTATTTTATTTTATTTTATTTTATTTTATTTTATTTTATTTTATTTTATTTTATTTTATTTTATTTTATTTTATTTTATTTTATTTTATTTTATTTTATTTTATTTTATTTTATTTTATTTTATTTTATTTTATTTTATTTTATTTTATTTATTTTATTTTATTTTATTTTATTTTATTTTATTTTATTTTATTTTATTTTATTTTATTTTATTTTATTTTATTTTATTTTATTTTATTTTATTTTATTTTATTTTATTTTATTTTATTTTATTTTATTTTATTTTATTTTATTTTATTTTATTTTATTTTATTTCATTTTATTTTATTTTATTTTATTTTATTTTATTTTATTTTATTTTATTTTATTTTATTTTATTTTAATTTATTTTATTTTATTTTATTTTATTTTATTTTATTTTATTTTTTTATTTTTTTTAATTTTATTTTATTTTATTTTATTTTATTTTATTTTATTTTATTTTATTTTATTTTATTTTATTTTATTTTATTTTATTTTATTTTATTTTATTTTATTTTATTTTATTTTATTTTATTTTATTTTATTTTATTTTATTTTATTTTATTTTATTTTATTTTATTTTATTTTATTTTATTTTATTTATTTTATTTTATTTTATTTTATTTTATTTTATTTTATTTTATTTTATATTATTTTATTTTATTTTATTTTATTTTATTTTATTTTATTTATTTTATTTTATTTTATTTTATTTTATTTTATTTTATTTTATTTTATTTTATTTTATTTTATTTTATTTTATTTTATTTTATTTTATTTTATTTTATTTTATTTTATTTTATTTATTTTATTTTATTTTATTTTATTTTATTTTATTTTATTTTATTTTATTTTATTTTATTTTATTTTATTTTATTTTATTTTATTTTTTCTCCTAACCAGCGCTTCTCGGGGATCTAGCAGAAGTATCTCAGTACGAAATAAGGGTGTTAGCTTCTTCGATTCACTGCAGTTCCCTGGAGCAATAAATCAACTTTGGCCTAGTAACTTACTAAAGTTCGGCCTAACCTAATGCTTCAATTTCTGCTCTACTTATCTCAAACTCGTGAAAATTTCACTCATCAAAATGCTGAAAACTCTGATTGTTTTCGCTCAGCGTTATCGTTATTAATAACTGTGCTAATATTTTAACAACATTATTTTGTGATTTATTTAAAATTTGCAAAACATCAGCCAGCTTAACTCAACACACGCCATGACTTTGGGGCCCACCCAGCGCGAAGTTATATGACCTTAGATAATGAGTCCTGGTTGGTGGATATAAAAAAGAAGACAATTATTTCCGGATGCATACACATGACTGTGAGCGAGAAACAGGAGGGATTGAGAGAACTACAACATACATGAACCAGCAAACAGGATGCATGGATTTACAGGATTATGTAGGATAAACAGGAATTTAAGCTGCATATGTGCTCAATTGATACAAAAGCAGACACCCACTTGCGTATGTAGATATGTGCAAGCGTTTGCAGTATTTTTTGAACGTTGTATGAGCAGCTACACATGTTTGGATGTATAGTTGTATATTTATTTATTCACACAATTTTTTGTTTTCATGATGGCACGTGCGCTTGGCATTGTGCACATTTTATCCTTTGGGCTTCAAACGCTAATTCAATTAGGTTTGCACCGCGTTGGTTGATTCGCACTTTTGCCCAAGAGACTTACGCCATCCTTCGTTTTTTTGGCTTTCAGGTTGGCAGCGCTATAATTGTGGCGTATAAGCGCTTGGTTGTGTCTGGTTTGTAGATGTATGTTATGTTGGATAAGGCTCACATGTGTAGAGTAATTTTATTGTAATTTCAATTCACTTTGTATCAATACAACTTTTTGCTAATTTAATGCAGCCAGTGCACACGAAATATTTGATTTGAAAATTAATTCCTCTGCTGTTACAAATTATAGCTCAGTTCCAGATGCTGCACTAATTCTAGAAATTCTGGATGTTGGGAGTTGAATATATAACAGCAGTTATAAATGGTTCACCGGAGCTACAAAGCTAATTCTTAAAAGCTAACTATACCGCCTTGATTTCTATATCCGCTTTAGGTTTTAAAACCACCAAAGCTTTGATGTCTTCTTCACTTCAAATTCTCCTTTTACTGATTGTGCGATCAACCCTGGTCAAGCTGTCCTGGCTATAGCTGAATTCTCCTGTAAAATATGTCTACATAATTAAAGCTGTTTACGCCCAAATCCCGTAATAAACGAACCTGTACGATACTTTAGAACCTTCATGGCCCCTTGCTGTTTGTATTCCTTTATGTTCTAAGGCCCGCGAGGCTCGAGAATATCACCCCCTTATCACAGTCTCCGCGACTAGCAGAAAAATTGCAAAGCAGGGAATACAAAAAGAATGTCATGTCAGTATTCATGTTCAAAGAGAGAAGAATAGTGACAGAGTGGGGTATTTTTGTAAAAAAGAAAGCAGCAACATTTCTCTTAAAAAATCTATTGTGGACTATTGAAAGTAAATTCATATAAACCAAAAAAAAAAAAAATCCGGTAAAAAATTCGTAGCAAAAATAATACAAAATAATCTCTACATATAATAAAATTGTAACAGGTCGATGTCTGTACATGGCAGATATCCACAAAAAATTAATTGGGAAAGCATTATTAAGCGAGTAGAATCCATTTTATTATCAACCATTTTAAAAAAAGTTTGTGCGTCTGTCACAATCCGTATGTTTGTGGCCGTATCATTCTGAAAGTAATGAATGGAATTGGATTGCTCGACACTCATCTTAAAATTTAAGATATTCCTTTTTTCGATATCTCAACCGGTTTTGGAGTTATCGCCCAATATGTGGACCATATCTCTCTGTATGTTTGTGGTTGTAACACACTAAAAGTACTGAATGGAATTGAAACGTTGGATTGCTAGACGCTCAACTTAAACTTTAAGATATTATTTTTACGATATCTCAACGGGTTTTGGGGTTATCGCACAATATGTGGACCATGGGTGTCAATGAGTGCTATAATATGCGACGTGATTCAATGAAATATCTGAAATGGTTTGGGAGGTATCTTGAATATCGGTGAATATTTCCACTAAAATGTGTTAGTACATTATCTAACAACCTTAAACGAGCTAAACTTGTATATTTGTATTTTTGTATTTGTATATTTGTATATTTGTAGGTCAGGTACTATCTCGAGACCGCTTGACCGAATGGGATGAAATTTGACACATAGGTAGTATGATTGATTCTAAGACTATACACTTTGGGGTTGCCACTTGGGGTGGTTTACAGGGTTGCCACCTATTTAATTTTTTTTATTTATGGAGATATGCCAATATTGTCCGCATAAAGTCCATTACGGCTACGAAAATTACAAAATATTTATAATTTGCCCACATACTATAAAGGACAGTGTAACACATCCTCACAAGGTTGGTAAGTAAAGTTAGCACTAAATTGATAGCACCGAGCAAGCTCGGTCACCCAGGGCATTAAGTGCTGAACTCCAGTCTTTTTGTTTGACTTTATTCTTTGCTAACCCAGCTGCAAAACAAAACAGAAATTATATGCATACGAAGTCGCGGGCACCAGCTAGTGTGAAATAAAATAAAGTAAAATAAAAGGAAATATATACATACATACGTGTACTTTCAGTTGTACGAAATAAACTCAAATAAAATAAAATACTGAACTTTATTAAAAAAGAAAGGAAAGGAAAAAAAGGAAAGTAAAGGAAAGGTAAGAAAAGAAAAGAAAAGGAAAGGAGAGGAAAGGAAAGGAAAGGAAAGGAAAGGAAAGGAAAGGAAAGGAAAGGAAAGGAAAGGTTTTGTGGTTGAATTTCAAGAAACACTAGTTATACAAAATAGAGGTGAAGCTAAACCTTGTTCATGTACTTCTTCTATAAGGCTGTCCACCAGACTGTTGAAAGACCACTGCAGATAGTCTGAAGCTACATTTTCACTGCACCAAATGCGTCACTTTTGGCCAAGTTTTTTTGAGACCGTTCATCCGCAGATTGAATTTGATCACCAAATTAAGTCAAATTAAATTAAATTCGTCTAATTTGGCAAACAAATTAACTCTCGAAATAACTTCGCCAAAAGCGACGCATTTGGTGCAGTTTAAATTTATCATAACGCTATTAAATTCGTTGATTGAGTGTGTAGCTTTTCTCCATCCAAAATTATGTGTTAACTTCTTCTCAGCATTGGACTTGTTCACAAACCACTTCATTTACTCAAAAAAAAAAAAATATATATATATATTGAGCTTATTCTCGTAATTGCTCACCCTGTAAATGTATAGATAGTTTACTTTAGTACTCAATACACAGCAATAAAAAATAAACACAGCCCACTTTATTGCGAAAAAAAACTAAGAAAAAAATTGTTATCTTCTCTTCCGCTACATCAATTTCGATTCGATTTTGGTACTTTGATTATTCTCGTTTTTTTTTGTGGCAGCCAAATTTGGTAAACTAAAAGCCCACCCCCCTACTTCCGTGATGGCAATGTATTGGTATGATGATGAGTCGTTAATTTGCCACTGCCGGATGTGATTGTATAAGTTTGTGCGGAAACACTCACACACAGTAACACACATTCATACTGCTGTGCTTACGGCTAAGTTGTGGGCGTAAAAAATTAATGTCCTGTCTGCCTTCATTCGTTTGGTGTTTGTTTTGGTTATATAGCGTTTGCTTACATAACGTAAAAACTTATCCAAATTCAGACAGTGATATTCATATTGTTTGCGTTAGTTGGTTAGTGTTGATATTTGGATATAGCAACACAATCAACTAAAGAGCTACATATATGATTTATGAATGAATGAATGTAAATGTCTGGCGTTTAACTATTTCAGTGGATATTTGATAGCTGAAACAAATATTGATATAACGTGGAACTATATATGTATATACCAGTATTATTTTGTGAATGTTATCAAACTAGATTGAAAGAGATCAAACTAGAACCAAGTAAAATCATTTGTTTGTAAAATAATACTGGAGCATTCGGAAGTGCCAAAAACATATTAATCTCTAAAGCAACGCCTTAGCTAGCCTAGACATTAAAGAAATTTATGGCGTGATATTCCAACAGTTATGTCATCACAAACCTCCAAAGAGATTTTTAAACCAGGTGGAGGCAGCAACAAAGCAAAGAACAAAGCTGTAATTAGACGTTGGCCAGCAAAAGTAAACGATGGCTCGTAGTAGACACCTTGGTTGACCGTTCGGGGGACCTGAGCGCGATTTTCGCTGAAGTCAATATAGGAGCTCTGAAAGAAAAATATATATTTAGAACAAAGCAGTAAAAAAATATATATTTTTTTACTTTGGCACAAAATGTTCCTAAAATGAGCCCAATACCTTCTCAGAATAAGTTAAAAATGTTCATGGAACACAACATATGCTCTTAAAAATCCGTTCTCAAAATAAGGCCGTTGTTCACGAGTTAAGTCAAAACGTTACTAACAGACTTTCGTGCACGAATGTTCTCAATTTTGAAACGAACGAAGTTTTAGAACGATTTTTTCTTTGAGTGTACCCCAGGACTTGTTTCAGATATATATGAACTTCATGGAGATCAGGTGCACTGGAAATGTACACATCATGCTTCTCTATCCTTAAGGGTTCAGGGTTTTTTTAATCGCTGATCGCTGATCGCTTTTACATGGTCGCGATTCAGCGGCCTTCTAAATAAGATCTTTCTCTCTCACATTCTATTTAATTTCTTTCAAAATATCGACCATATTTTGTTTTTGCCGCTTACCGACATTCTTCTGGAATGTTATCCCTATGACCTCAACTCATACCTTCACTTTAAAACCACTTTTCCGGTACCAGTTGTTGTAGCTGATTTTACGTAATCTGTTTTAGTGATGTGATGAACCTCAGCTGTAATACGTCAGGTAAGTCCCTAACAATTGTGGGTGGCGCGTTTTCAGCCGTTTCCAGCGTTGTCCCAACTGCTCTAGTGCTAGGCCTATAATAAGCTTCGAGCAGACCAAGGGCCGCTTGCATAAAAGCCGATTTGACAGCTAACGGTACAAAATATATCAATTAACTCCACTAACCGGGTTGGAGAAAACGGTCCAACTTATCCAAAATCTTGTATGTGGTTTGTTCTCTTAAGAGACAATTGTTAGTAAAAAAGCATAGCTCCAGAGCCCTTACATATTTTGATCAGCCCTTATTATTCGCCAATGGGTGTATCCTTACCTAATTTTTGCATTTGTATGCCACTCTGATAACAGCCACATTTTCTGCTAAGCAGTGCAAAATCGTTATTTCGGCTGCCAATCACAGTGTTTGTATATTTTCACACCAACCACACATACATGTATATTTGTGTACACTTTACCAATATCAACAATCAATCAATGCAGTAAAATGTACAGAGGCATGATTCTTTGTGGGTTGTTTTTGTTGTTTGTGCTCCACCGAGATTGATAAATATTCGTGGAAAATTACTATTTCATGGAACTAAAAGAGTGCTTGCTTGCTCGCCTCTATAGTATGATTAAGTGCACTAGGTAGCGATGAATAATATGGGCATATGGTTTGGTTTGGACAAGAACGTGCGCAAAAATAATAATTTCTAAATATTTGAAAATGCATTATGCTGGAAATAGATTAATATTTAATTAAAAGAAGAGAGAGTTAGTATGACAGGTGAAAAATGAGAGAACATGAAAGTAATGCCATTTAAAATTATTATCCTTTAACTTTTTCAAAACTCTATGTGTTTTAAAAAATTGTATTGTAATAAAAGTTCTGAAAATTTGTATACAAATATTTAAGTATGCGCGGGAGATGGACAGGACATACCCCACAATATGGTTATCAAATAGGTGTTCAGGCCTAAAAGGAGTGCAAGTTTTATTTCGATATCTCAATCCTTTTCGGAGATATCGACCAAAATAAGAAGCGAACATGTAAATGTTGCTCATACGCCGTGTAGGCGTTTATTTAGCCTCACCTCATAAGAGTAAAATTTTTCACACGTCTTACGAGGAGTTATCACCTGATAGTTGGAAGACTTGTGAAAATTTCACCCTTATGAGCTGAAATATATTGTTTTAAAATTTTAAAACCTCAGTGTTTTAAATTCACCACATCGGACCTCGAGCCGGCTAAACAAAAGCTTTATAAAATAGAAAGGTCGCCAAAAACATTGATTTAAAATAAAATAAAATAAAACAAGTAAGGAAAGCTGTCTTCGGCTGTGCCGAAGGCTAACTACCTTTCATGAATAAGCGTCACGATTTTCACTGTTTGATCCCAGTACAACCTGTGTGAATTTAAATTTAGCTCATATCGAAATTATCGGAACTATCGATTATACGGGGGCGATGTGTTATATTGGTCCAATCTCATTGATTTTTAGTATCGACATTCTACATTCTAAAATAGTAGTAGCTACGAAATTTCACGTTCCTACCTATATAATTACAGGAGTTATCTACCAAAATCCGTTTATCGGCACAATCGATTGTATGGGAGCCATGTGAAATATTTATCCCATCTTAAGGATTTTCAACATCGATATTTCACATATAAAAATAGCGACATCTACAAAATTTCACGTTCCTAGCTCTTAAATTAAAGAAGTTATCTACCAAAATCCGTTTATCGGAACAATCGATTGTATAGGGGCTATGTGAAATATTTATCTCATCTCTATGATTTTCAACATCGATATTTCACCTACAAAAATAGCAATACTTACAAAATTTTACGTTCCTAGCTCTTAAATTAAAGGAGTTATAGCCCAAAATCCGTTTATCGGAACAATCGATTGTATGAGAGCTATATGTAATATCGCTCCGATCTTGCTGGTTCCGACAAATGATTCCTATATTAGAAAATGGTGGCCGCATACAAAATTTCAGCGAAATATCTCAAATACTGAGGGAGTAGTTTGCGTTCAAACAGACAGACAGACGGACAGACGGACATGGCTAAATCAACTCATCTCGTCATCCTGATCATTTCGGTATACTTATTGATCGGTCTCTTCTTCTTCTCATACTTACAAACATCGGACCAAAGTTATAATACCATTTCATGTTCATGAAAGGTATAATAAAATAAAATAAAATAAAATAAAATAAAATAAAATAAAATAAAATAAAATAAAATAAAATAAAATAAAATAAAACAAAATAAAATAAAATAAAACAAAATAAAATAAAATAAAATAAAATAAAAAATAAAATAAAATAAAATAAAATAAAATAAAATAAAATAAAATAAAATAAAATAAAATAAAATAAAATAAAATAAAATAAAATAAAATAAAATAAAATAAAATAAAATAAAATAAAATAAAATAAAATAAAATAAAATAAAATAAATAAAATAAAATAAAATAAAATGAAATAAAATAAAATAAAATAAAATAAAATAAAATAAAATAAAATAAAATAAAATAAAATAAAATAAAATAAAATAAAATAAAATAAAATAAAATAAAATAAAATAAAATAAAATAAAATAAAATAAAATAAAATAAAATAAAATAAAATAAAATAAAATAAAATAAAATAAAATAAAATAAAATAAAATAAAATAAAATAAAATAAAATAAAATAAAATAAAATAAAATAAAATAAAATAAAATAAAAAAAAATAAAAAAAATAAAATAAAATAAAAAAAAAAAAATAAAAAAAAATAAAATAAAAAAAAAAAAAAATAAAAATAAAATAAAATAATATAAAATAAAATAATATAAAATAAAATAAAATAAAATAAAATAAAAAAAAATAAAATAAAATAAAATAAAATAAAATAAAATCAAATCAAATCAAATCAAATCAAATCAAATCAAATCAAATCAAATCAAATCAAATCAAATCAAATCAAATCAAATCAAATCAAATCAAATCAAATCAAATCAAATCAAATCAAATAAAATAAAATAAAATAAACTAAAATAAAATAAAATAAAATAAAATAAAAGGGACTGTAGACAATCTGTGAAATTTACGTGTCGATTAGTCAGATCGAAAAACTCTTCCAACAACCACAAAATGTCCATTTGCTGGTTGATGGCGGTCAATACTTCCCCCAGTTGCCTGGACTTTTGTACGTGACCCCAACCTTCTCAATAATACTCACAAACATATTTGTATGAATTTAACAGTTATTTCATATGCAGAATGCTTACTTACATATGAACATAAGCAGTGAAAATAATTTGCAAATGTTAGATTACGAGAGACGCGCATAAGTGAGAGAAAACAGTAATTGGCGCTCTGTTCACCACGAAAGTGTGGTTAATAAAAAAATCCCGTTATCACAGTAGCATTTACTTAATTCACCGCCTTAAGGAATATTGGGCATTTTTGCAACATACTACATGCCTACAAACGAATAATTTGATAGAGCAAATGATAAACATAAAATTATGTTATTTTTCGCAACACTTGTGACACGAAACATTTTTTTAAATTCAAATGTTTAAGGTGATCAAGTGTTCAACTAAAAATAAAACACTTTCGAAAACACAACCTCTCATCATGCTATTTGACAAAGCTGACGATAGACAGACATTTGTATAGTTTGTGTGACTGACAAGAGACGTCAAGACGTCCTTTATGCAACCTCCGCTGCTTACGTTAGGAGGGTGTGGTGTGTTGAATGAGCATTTGGTTTAGTAGGTTTTTGTGTCAATACACCCGCTGTCAATGGCGCTCGAGATGGCTCTACACAGATGTGCAAAAATACTCGTAGTTAAGTCAGTTCAAGCTGAGGGATTGTGTTTTGTGTTTGCCTTGTGAATTCAACTGACAACTGTGACCTTGAAGTATGTCATTCGTTGGGTGCTAACACACAAAAGCAGAGAGGCGCAAGAAGAGAGTTACAGCGAGGAGAAAACAGTGAGAGCGTACAAGGTAGAAAATGAAAATAAAATAGAAGCAGCCAATTAATTTTTATGTAACTGATATGTACAAACATTTAGCCAAGAGCGGCGTCACAAAAATGGAGCACACGGACGGACGAGCGCGTAAATGTTTTTGGGCGTACGAGCCTTCGTTCCGTTCGTTTTCGTAGACAGTCAAGGGAGCAATTGTCTTGAATAATTTAGGGCTTCTAATATGAATTCTACATTCTATGTGAAGGAATAGAAAAAAGTAAATGTAAATTGAATGTTAAAAGTAAATGTTTGCTAAAAGTTGGTGACTTTTATTTATGTAGCCAATTTGCTTGAGTTTCAAGTTTTTACGCTTCGTACCGCGACAAAAGACCTAAATAAGCAAAAAGTTGGTAGCTTTTTACAATGTTGCCTCAGAAAAAGGTTTAGCATGCAATTACAGATTTCATTTGCTACTTTGTATACCCCGTTGTGGTAGAAGTTGGGATAACTTATTTTGGTATGACTTTCCGTAATACTTCAGCAATTTTGGTGTGTCTCCAATTAATTATTTCGACCGTACGTTACCTTATCCGTCTATATGTGTGCTCGTAGTCTAGTTCAGCCTTCTTATTTACTTTCGTTTATAATAAGCTTTCAAACCGAAAAAATCCA
>CAXKVI010000002.1:24157908-24160408 GCA_964058755.1 Campiglossa producta | reverse complement strand
GATACTTAAAGTTACATTAATATAATAAATTGAACATAAACTATCCGCAACTGGTTATAGATTTTAAGATCAGACTTACTAACTTTCTATCTATTTTTAGAAAACTTTTGGTAATATTACAAATGTAAGTTAATTAGAAATTTTGGTCAGCTAGTTTTCAAGGCATTTGCTTGGTAGAAATATATGTGGTTCCGAGTCACAAAAGTAGTTCCATAAATACCTACTAACTTTATATGTATTTATGCAAGCGAAAGTAAAATGCAACTTTCTAGGCATTGAGTGCGCGCCAACAAATGACACAAAATAGCATTGCGAGAATTTGTGGTTGAAAAGTTGTAAAATGTTTTTTGCAATCAATGCAAATAACTAGAACACGATGATTACTTTAAGTAAAAGATTTTCTGATTCTGTATGCCATTCTAGGTCAACCAACAGTGGAGTGCAATGAAATATGCTGGATGTATGTATGTGTATTAGTGGCATAATATGACAACAACAATAAGTAGTACTAGAAATGAAAGTGAATCGCGGAAATAAGGCGCTTGGAACAAAATCGCAGTGAGAGCAGTAAAGGGAGAGAAATAGGAAGATATAAACGTATGCAGACTGGGCATGTTTTGTTGCCAATAATGTCAACGGAAAACAGAGCGACTACGTGCGACATGGATATGGATTGAGATGCAGCATTTGTACAATGCAAGTGCTCGCGTTCACTTTCTGCACCGCGTTCACTTAGTTCAGCTTAGCTCAGTTCAGGTTGAGGTTGAATGGGATCGCAGCTAACAAAGACATGAATGAATGACTCTAAGCTATTGTACTACATTTTATTATTGTTGTTATGTTTTTTTTTTTTAACCAGTCATATTTTCATATAGGTACAATGTAGATTCATTCATATATATGTGAAAATAAATATAAATACACATACTCGTGTGTGAGTATTTGAGTAGAAACTAACAGCTATGTACAATTCAAATGGAACCAACCTTTGGTTTTTGTGAATTTTCTCGCATTTCTATGCAGGCTTAGTAGAAATATGTATGTATGTAATCTCGCGAACAAAAAAATTGCTTAAAATTTCTTAAGTCAACATCAGTCATCGGCCATCAAAGCTCTTGGCTCTTATTCGTTCAACTCTGAACTGACGCTCAGCTGTCGTAGATCTCTTCAAGAGATGGCCCAACAGAAAACCGCGTGAACCTCACATGGGTCCCGAGACATAGAAACATTCAGGGAAACTGTAAGGCAGACGAACTTGCCTGGCAGGGTACGACCAAGTAGGTTCGTCGGGATAAAGAGCGCTCAGGTATACCCTTTGCGACATGCAAGCTAATGTTGAAGGATTACACACTCCGTCAAACCAAAGAAAGATGGCAGCAATCCCTAGGGTGCCAGATATTGACGTGGAGAATCCCAACAACTCAGGGATTTTCCTTATGGCCGGGTCCCGGGCCTTCTTTCCTAGTGTTGGTGGTATCACAACGGGCCTTTCAAAACTGGGCTTAAGTGTGCCTCTGCGGCAGCCATTTGAACCCAACCTAACCTATAAGTCATCTTTCACCTGTTTTTTCACAAGTCAATGGGGCTGACATTTTTGCTGTTATCGAAATCGGGTGTCGGTATGAAACTAATCTTAGCCTCTATAATTCGGCCCCTTAAGGCTGCGATAATCTCCTAACTGCATAAATCATTTAATAAATGCAATATGAAAAGAAAGACTAATCCACATATTTCGGAAAACTTTCTCGCAAATACAAAAAAAATAGGTCAGCATCTTTTGACATTCTCCCCGACCCGAGTAAGATATAAGGCCACAAGTTTATGTAAGTTTTTATTTTTATAATTTTTTTTTTTTATTATTATTAGATGATACAGTTAAAACAATACGTTTATCTTCTAAAAATTCTTTGCCTCATTTTGTTTGTGAGCAACTGTATCGATATTTCTGTCTCTATCCCCACCTCTATTTTAATTTGGATTCACTTTTCTGCCACCATCTCCATTGCCAATATACCTTATTTACATTTTCAAAATCTCCATTCCTTCTCTCTCCATCTCTCCCTTTCCCGACCTCTCTCGCTTTTTCTCGACTCGTACCTTCCCACTTATTTTTGTTGTTGCGCTACTTTCATGGGTGCTTATTAAACACACCTTCATAGATAACTCTGTAAGGTCCGGCAGTTCAAAGTTATCTAAAGCTTCCTGCATGACTCTCTGTTGGGGAATAGATAATTTCCCAAATTCCGGTACCTATCTCGGTATTGAAAAATCATATCCTGAAAATGACGGGATCGCTTAAATAAAAAAAAATATAAAAAATTGGCATCCCTAATGTGTCCGCTATCGCATCCCTAATGTGTACGTATGCGCATAGCTTATATTTATAGCAATCAGTGAATACATGTAAACACATGTTGCTTTCTCTCAAAAAGTACGAGTGCCAGAAAGGAAAAAAAGTAGAGTAAGTTATATTGTAATTTTTAACAATACGTCAGCATAT
>CAXKVI010000002.1:24109269-24157708 GCA_964058755.1 Campiglossa producta | reverse complement strand
ATATGTAAACAAATCCACAGAAAGCATGTATTCATTCATAAATTGTAAGAAAATTTTCTTAGATTCTATGAATTTTTTCTTATATTTTAAGAAAAACCAGCGTGAACTTCTATGAAACTTTGTTCGTAAAAAACATGTACGTTTTTGGTTCAGTGTATTAAACATAGTTTTCCCCACTTTAGTTTTCCCCTGGCGCTGTCTGACGTTGATAGATGTTGGAAACTCAAAGAAGCTGCTGAAGCGTATCTGAAGTATACTCAACTACTTGCACTTGGAATTTGTGATCGTTTAACGTGAACAGTGAAACAAAACCACCAAACCAAATCGAAAGGCAAAAGCACATTCAAGTGGTCGAGGGGAAAGTACAAGTACCGGGTAGATACATAGCATAGGAAGTGGCATATCCGTGGATAACAAAGAAACGTATTGCGGTAACAAAATGAATGAATAAATGCTTAGTTTGCAATGCATGAGATAACAAAAAAAAAAGTGTACAATGCTTAAGGAGCTGAAGACGTAGGCAGATATTGAACAAGAAGTGCTCGAATAATAAGATAAAGTCTCTTGTTAAGGACCTACAAGGCGCATGAATGTAGCTGAGTGATTACAACATTGTTAGTGGTGTAGCTTGGAGCAGCACGCTTAAGGCTTCAATCAATAAGGCTTTCAACAATCAAGACAAAAATGCGGAAATCAAAAGTTTTCTTAACGCAGATAGAGACATAGAAATTTAATTCATGTTGGATTGCAAGCGTATGAAGACCTAAAAGCAGAAAGTATGCAACTAATTAATTGAATTTTCTCTTGTAATGGCGTGTGAAAACATTTTTCAGAATATATTTGCAAGTAATTTGAGTGTAATTGTTTTCATGACACAGTTTTTAGTTCTCACCACACGTAGGTTGAGTAAGAGGGGCTGCTGTTAGGACGGAGTTGATAATTGCGCTGATCAAATTTAATTATGTTCATCGTAGCTAGGTGGTGTGCAAAAAAGTTGAGAAAACCTTCAGCAAAGGAAGGAAAATAAAGGAAAGGAAAGGATATGACCAGTCGAATGTTCAAAAATGCCCCGCTTAAAAATGCACGGTGCTACACCCACATTTAATCAGTTCTGACCAGTCGAATTTTCAAAAATGCGTCCCATAAAAGTGGGTGGTGTCACGCCCACGATGAAAATTTTATCAAAAAATCATAATAGAATGAACAGGGGGAATCACATATAAAATTATATCATTTTAGCCATTTCAGCTACCGAGATATGCCAATTTATGTGACTTTCGAAACTTTTAATATAGAAAAAGGAGCGTGGTTGATGGTTGATTTTATCCAATCTTATCAGGTATACCCCGAACGATAATAGAATACTTTGTGCCAAAATTCATCGTTCCATCGTTATCAGTTTAAAAGTTTAAAAAATCTTCTAATTTTTATAGATATGTATGTATAGACACAGTATGGATTAATCAACATCCGAAAATATCGAGTCATAACCACTAATTTGCCGTTAGGGACACAAAAAAAATTTTACAGTAGATAGAAAAGTTTTTCTCATTCGGCGTACTTATTCTTTTCTATTTTCATAAAAAAACACAAGAAATTAGCACACTAATGCCAAGATTGCATGAAAGCTTTTCAGGGTACTCTTTGGTAAAAAAAAATATGTTCCTATAAAAAGAAACGGTTTCGGTTTCGTTCTTAAAACCTTTATATTAAGTCGCTTTCATGTTTGCACCACCTTTTCCATTCATTTAAAAATTGAAAATTTGGGACGCATATTTGAGGAACTTCCCGGTAAGCTAGATAATTGAAATTTTGAATACATATGAACAATTGAAGACAATACAACTTGTTGAACAAGAAATTCCGCTAGATGTCGCACTGGACGAGATAATTACAAATCTTAAAAAAAAAATTAAAAGACTCCTGGAATTTTGCGATCTATTTTTAGTAAATTCCAAGTTAGTTAGAGACTTGAGAGACTTGACACATCGAGAGTCTTGACACATTTGTCACAACCCGACGACAATGCAATCCCTCATAAGAACATTCCGGTAGGTGGCGCACGAATGGAGGCATTTCGAAAAATCGTTTGAAGTTGGGAATCTTGCAGTCGATTATTGACTAACTTCCTGGTAACCTAGGAACTTAAAGTTTGGCACTAAGTTGAGAGAACGGTGACATTACAAATAGTAAAAATCAAAATTCCGATAGATGACACGCTGATCTATATAATTGCAAATATTTAAAAAAATAATTAAAAGACTCCTGGAATTTTGCGATCGAATTTTAGTAACTTCCAGGTTAGTTAGAGACTTGAAACTTGACACATTTGTCACAACCCGATGACAATGCAATCGCTCATCAAAACAATTCCGGTAGGTGGCGCACGGATCGAGATATTTCGAAAACTAATTTGTAGTTGGAAATTTTGCGATCGACTTTTGACCAACTTCCTGGTAACCTAGGAACTTGAAACTTAGCATTTAGTATTGGAAACGGTGACAATACAATTTGTTGAAATTACAATTCCAAAAGGTGGCGCGTTCAATTCGCATTTCGGGTTGAACCAGAGAAAGGGGCCAGACACATGAAAATCGTGAATAGTTTCCTGAAACATACAACAGAGCTCTGTAATGTATCGTCGCTCGCTTGCCAGAAGCATGAATGTGCCAAAATTAAAATTTTGGGAAATCGTATTTGAAAGTTTATTTCTCTCACAAAATTTGAAAATTTTGTTTTTGACATAAATATATTTTTGCAAGT
The DNA here is from genome assembly GCA_964058755.1 of Campiglossa producta. Classification (NCBI taxonomy): domain Eukaryota; kingdom Metazoa; phylum Arthropoda; class Insecta; order Diptera; family Tephritidae; genus Campiglossa; species Campiglossa producta. The sequence goes on along the minus strand of CAXKVI010000002.1, from coordinate 24,154,945 downwards.
TATACTCGCGTTGTACTCTTTCCCTGATATAGATTTTACTTAATATTCCTTCAATTCGTCGAGATAATGCATTTATCTTTTAAAAATTTCAAAACTAAATTTTTAAAATATTTCTTTGCGCCAGAAGCATGAATGTGAAGCACATTCGTGTTTTTGGCGCAATAAAAAGGTCTAAGATTTGGATTTCTAAATTTTTTAAAATTTTGAATCAAAATCGTTACGTATACGCCGTGGCATCTCTTGTTGAGGGAATAACATTCATGCTTCTGGCAAAATTTAAATTAAAAAAATATTGGAAATTCAATTTTTAGACATTTTTGTTGCGCCAAAAACGTGAATGTGTAGCACATTCGTTTTTCTGGCACAATTTTGAGAGATTGAACTTCACATTCATGGAAATGGCATTGCAAGTTTCCGAGGGTTCCTTGTACTTTAGAAACCCAGGATTTTCGTGTAAAGAAACGAGAGGTTAATCACGTGAAACCTATTAACATGCGCGCGACGGTATGTATGTAGGTAGGTATGAATATTCAATAAATTTCCCTTTGTAGAATGGCCGACTTCGCAAGCTTATGATGCATATTTCAATTGAAGTTAGTATATAATTTTGTTGCTGGCGAGCAAACACAACAACAGCACAACAAAAGTATTTTTAAATTTAACTATTCATATTTTTCTATATTCAATTGATATCTTCAATTTGTTGTTGCCATTAATTTGCATTTAGATTTTCAGCTGTGTTTAAGTTTTGCTCTCATTTCGCTTTCACCCCGTTGGCAAATGCTCAATGACCGTAATCGAAATGTACAAGTGCATTTCCCCGCAATAACTATGAAAAAAAACATATGTACACATGTATGTCTGTATGTTTGTATACATTTTATTTTTAGCTGGGTTTTCCTTGCGCTCATCAACTGACCCAAATAAGCGAATATGGCGCTGCGATTATGATAAAAACCAAAGATAACATTTTTGTTTGCATAAATGTTGGAATTAAAATACTTTGTATAAATATTTATTTTTTTGCATAGTTACCTCGTGGGTAACTAGTTGTAAACTATTTCGCAACTAGTACCAATATCTCAAATAAAAAAAATTAAAATAAAATAAAATAAAGTAAAATAAAATAAAATAAAATAAAATAAAATAAAACAAAATAAAATAAAATAAAATAAAATAAAATAAAATAAAATAAAATAAAATAAAATAAAATAAAATAAAATAAAATAAAATAAAATAAAATAAAATAAAATAAAATAAAATAAAATAAAATAAAATAAAATAAAATAAAATAAAATAAAATAAAATAAAATAAAATAAAATAAAATAAAATAAAATAAAATAAAATAAAATAAAATAAAATAAAATAAAATAAAATAAAATAAAATAAAATAAAATAAAATAAAATAAAATAAAATAAAATAAAATAAAATAAAATAAAATAAAATAAAATAAAATAAAATAAAATAAAATAAAATAAAATAAAATAAAATAAAATAAAATAAAATAAAATAAAATAAAATAAAATAAAATAAAATAAAATAAAATAAAATAAAATAAAATAAAATAAAATAAAATAAAATAAAATAAAATAAAATAAAATAAAATAAAATAAAATAAAATAAAATAAAATAAAATAAAATAAAATAAAATAAAATAAAATAAAATAAAATAAAATAAAATAAAATAAAATAAAATAAAATAAAATAAAATAAAATAAAATAAAATAAAATAAAATAAAATAAAATAAAATAAAATAAAATAAAATAAAATAAAATAAAATAAAATAAAATAAAATAAAATAAAATAAAATAAAATAAAATAAAATAAAATAAAATAAAATAAAATAAAATAAAATAAAATAAAATAAAATAAAATAAAATAAAATAAAATAAAATAAAATAAAATAAAATAAAATAAAATAAAATAAAATAAAATAAAATAAAATAAAATAAAATAAAATAAAATAAAATAAAATAAAATAAAATAAAATAAAATAAAATAAAATAAAATAAAATAAAATAAAATAAAATAAAATAAAATAAAATAAAATAAAATAAAATAAAATAAAATAAAATAAAATAAAATAAAATAAAATAAAATAAAATAAAATAAAATAAAATAAAATAAAATAAAATAAAATAAAATAAAATAAAATAAAATAAAATAAAATAAAATAAAATAAAATAAAATAAAATAAAATAAAATAAAATAAAATAAAATAAAATAAAATAAAATAAAATAAAATAAAATAAAATAAAATAAAATAAAATAAAATAAAATAAAATAAAATAAAATAAAATAAAATAAAATAAAATAAAATAAAATAAAATAAAATAAAATAAAATAAAATAAAATAAAATAAAATAAAATAAAATAAAATAAAATAAAATAAAATAAAATAAAATAAAATAAAATAAAATAAAATAAAATAAAATAAAATAAAATAAAATAAAATAAAATAAAATAAAATAAAATAAAATAAAATAAAATAAAATAAAATAAAATAAAATAAAATAAAATAAAATAAAATAAAATAAAATAAAATAAAATAAAATAAAATAAAATAAAATAAAATAAAATAAAATAAAATAAAATAAAATAAAATAAAATAAAATAAAATAAAATAAAATAAAATAAAATAAAATAAAATAAAATAAAATAAAATAAAATGAAATGAAATGAAATGAAATGAAATGAAATGAAATGAAATGAAATGAAATGAAATGAAATGAAATGAAATAAAATAATATAAAACCTTCAGTTCAAATTAAACTAAATAAGGTAAAATATACAGAAACAAAAGAAAAAAAAGAAAAAAAAATAATAAAATAACAAAAAAAATAAAAAAAAATAAAAATTCAATTAAGTTATAAAAAAAACAGTTAAACTAATAAATATAAATAAAAAGCATAGACGAAAAATAACTATATTACAAATATTTAAGAATGTAAAACCAAAAATAAAAAATAAAAAAAAAAGGTGAACTAGTTTTGCTTCTGACTAGTTGGCTGTTTCATGTGTGTGCCGGTTGGTAGGTGTGTACCATTTCGTTGCAATCATCATGTTCTCATTTCAGCGCATGCACTATTCTTTATCTGTTATAATCATCATACATATTTTGCATAACATCAAAAGTTGTGGTCGTGTGTTTGTTGGCAATGAGACAAATATTTTAATTACAAAACAAACACATTAATGTTGTAGTATTAAGCTTGTAAAACTAAAAGTCTACTGTGAACTACGTTTTTAAAGTGATAAACATTTTTATGTTAAGTAAATATCGCTCATTTGCTGTAACGTTGTCATAACTAAAAAAAACCCAAATTTTGAGTGTGTGTGTTAGTCTTCGACGCAGAGAACGTGTGAGTCTTGGTTGGGAGCGACGATATGTATACTTTTATAGCAGGTGTGTCCCTATCATTCATCGCGCTTTGCATCGTACGCTAATGGTGTTGAAGTGTAATTCAAGTGAAGTTGCTCTTATCACGTTTGGCTTATAATTCTTCCAACTTGTTTTAAATGCATTATATGTTGCAACATGACGTATTAGTAACATTTGTTAATGAAATGGTGAAGGATGCCGTCTATGGTTTTGAGTATGCATCGCTTCTCCGGAAGTAGGCATTCTCATAATCATAGACGGCATCCTTCATCATTTCACAAATAAATGTTACTCATACGCCATGTTGCACCATAGAATGCATTTAAAGCAAGTTGGAAGATGTACATATATGCAAAACTATAAGTAATTTTGAGAAAAAATATTTCATAGGATAAAATGAATAATTCTATGTAATTAGAATTGGTAAATTAACAACCAAAAAAAGGTATGAACCGATAAGCCTCAAAAGGAATTTTTGAGCCGAGCGCAGTTTGTAGTGTGCTGCTTTGAATTTTTTCCTACAAACTGACGGAACTCCAGCTTTTCGCCCCCACCGAATAATTATGTAGGTATTTTTGCTGAAAAAACACACTGGGATAGTTTGCAAATCACTTCACAGGGGCGACCCTTTTTATCTAATCTTGGCTTGCGTCATTTATTGACGCTTAACCGCCTTGGCGATTTTGGTCGTTTCGTATCAAAGCACGCCAGTTATTCCTTTTTAGCGATAACTGACGCCAATTGGAAACCTCAAGGGAGTTCAAGTCATCCTTCACTTGTTGTTTCTATCTCAGTCGAGGTCTCTCCTTCTTCTGTTGCCGAATTCAGTGTCGATAGGAAAACCTTCTGTGCTAGAGCTTCTTTCCCCATTCGCCAGCAGAGTTTGGGCTTTAATTCGCCGAACTATGATCAGGTCTGCGTAAAGCTCGTACAGATCATCGTTAAATTTCCTTCGATACTCGCCGTTGGCATGACGGGAAGGACCATAAATCTTCCGGAGAACTTTTCTCTCAAATACTCTAAGGGCCATCTCATCTTCTCTTGACATTGTGCATGAATCAGGACAGATATGATGAGGACTTATAAGGGCGTGATCTTTGTTCTTTGAGAGAGGACTTGACTTCTCAATTGCGTACTTAGTCCAAAGTAACACTTGCTGGCAAGAGTGATACTCCGTTGGATTTCTAGACTGATATTATTTTCGGTGTTAATGCATTGTCCCAAATAGACGAAGTCCAATTGTATAGCTATCAACGGTGACTTGGTTGCCAAGGCGCAGGTGCGCCGATTCTTTCTTTGATGACAGCAAATACTTCGTCTTGCCCTCGTTGACCGCAAGACCCGCACTTTGCGCTTCCTTATCCGGTCCAGTACCCCGTTTCTGTAAAAAAATCGAAAAAATACACGATTGTAATGTCGTCACGCTCGACTCGATTCAAAAATGAAAAAAAAAAAAAAAAAATTTTGTCACCACATCAAAAGCAAGTGAGAAAGTAAATCCACAAAATAAAATATTTGTACAGAAACAAAAAATTAGTGTGACTTCATTATGACGTCAAATCGAGTATTTCAGTCGAGACGACCGATCGAAATGGGTTACAGACACGGGGTACAGAGAGAGGGAGCGCTTACGTCGCAGACGTTAAGGCCAATGATATCAATATAATCGGCAAACGTCAGCAACAGCAAAAGATTTTACCATTGCGGTTTAGCTCTGCTGCTCGAATTATCTTCTCCAGTATCAGGTTGAAGAAATCGCACGAAAGGGAGTCGCTCTGTATGAAACCTCCTTTGGTTTCAAATGGCTCAGAGAGGCCCTTCCCGATTCTGACAGAGGTAATGGTATTGCTCAACGTCATTTGCCAAAGCCGTATACGCTTAGCAGGGAAGTAAAATTCAGACATGGCGGCATACAGGCAACTCAATATTATGCGATTCGAACTAACCAATAAAAACAACCTAATTATAAACCTTGGGAAAGTATACCTTGGAACTAGCATTTTAGTTTGACCCTTAGCTGAGCAGGGTTGGCTTGGCTGCACTACATATAGTGCTTTGACATAACCCGACGTACCACAATCCAATTTATTAAACCGCAACATCAACTAAGCCCGCAAATCCCTTTTATATCTCGCGATTTCCTTTAGTAGGGTTAACCGCATCATTTATCAAACAAAATACAATGAAAATATTTTAGCACAAGATATTCTTTACTCGATACGCACATAACGTGCCACATACAAATAAACATCTCCAGTGTGATGTGTTCTAACAGGAAAGTGTTATGCGTGAACACGACCATACAAACATATATGTATACTTATACAACATACGTAGCTCCTGGCTTAGTTTGCATATCACTGTGTGGTTGGCAGTAAACCGCTCATGGGATATGAAGTAAGTGGTATTTGCATAATACTCAACAGTCTAAGGACTCCTCTAGTAACTTACTACATATCCGGCACTCTACATGCGTTCATAGACACATTTGCACATATGACGTGAGCATTTTTAGTAGCCTTAATCGTTGCGTTGTTGTTGTAAAATATGAGTTCATTTTACAGCATCCAAGTCTATCGGCATTTGACAGCTGATTCTTAGTTCGAGTTTTGGTTGATTTTTTTTATTTTGTGCCGTTTTTACACAATTTCATTTTTCACTTTTCATTTTCCTCTCAACCGTTCATTTTCGATATCTCCGTGTTCTCCCCTTTTTTTTGCACTATCCATCATGAGCACAATGCACGTTTCTACACTAAAGTATTTTAAATCAAATCTAAGTGAAGTGGAAAAAAGGAGCGAAAAGTGCAAAGCCACGTAAAGTACCGACAAAAAATATAAAACGAATTGGTGCTTTGAATAGATAAAGGCATCAATAAGTGTCCAAATCACTAGAAATTTGAATACGAAAAAAAAAAAAACTAAATAGAAAGACCAAGATGTTGAGTGTGGAAGAAATATGTTTAAAGAATTTTTAAAGTAGCAAAGCTGAATTTGGAAAGATGCGAATGAACCTTGGAAGGCAGTGTAAATTTAAGTACCCTGCTTACCAGCAGCGGATAAACATCTGGGAAAACACTGGGTCGCTTACGAAAAAAGAGGGTACAAAATTGGGATATTTTGTTCAGCGAACTTCATTTGCTGACCATGTTGAAATTGTTTAATCGTGTCGAAAATTATCGAAATATCAAATTATGTGTTGGTACTTCGATGTCTACTTTTATGCACAGCCATGTAGAACTGACCGAGTTTTTGTTGATCAAACAAAATTTTGTGTTGAAACAACAAACTTCTGCAATTAATCCAACAGCGAAGTAAATTTCATTTTAATAAAAACAGACTCCTGCAGTTAACCCAACAGCGAAGATACTGCCAAAGAACAAAGCTTTAATTACAAAATGGCATCATGGTAGACACTTCCGTTCAGCAGAGTCAAATAGTGTGAGCTCGCTGGCAAGCATAAGTATTCGATAGAATCATGGTAGACACCTGAGTTTGATTCTCGTCAATATAATTACTCTGAAAAATACTTTTTTATTTTTATTTAGTTACTTTGACTCCTTTTGGTGTTAAAGAAACGCTTATTTTAGTTTATATTGAAATTAAGCCTTTTGGGAATTAAATTTAAGTTTTAATACTAAATAGTATTAATTTAAGATTAGAAAAAATTTTTAATTCAAAATAGTTTTAAAATAATACCAAAATAATACTAAAGGGCTGTCTCTTTAGTGCTCTCTTTCATTATAATGTTTTAAGTACTTTTGGTTTAAAAACAAAGCCGGAAAAGTATTAAATTAATTACTTGTTAGCATTAAGTTAAGTCCGCTGGTTTGTTCTTCAGAGCACGCGTTTGATCGCTATCATTTAGAACAAGGCTGTAATTAGTATTAGCTGGCAAGCAAAGTACTCGATGGCTTGATAGTAGACATCTCCGTTCAGTATTTAATAAATTGTGAGTTCGACTCTCGGTGATGGCAATATAATAAATTTTTATTTTTTTTTTTACCTGAGAGAATCTTTGTCTGAATTCATCTCTCTCTTAATTAGACCGAACATTGTATTAATTTAATATATAAAATATAAAAACCTCTCTTTAAGAAGCCAACTCAATATCTTTTTCACAACCACATAACTACGCATGTGGCTCTAGACTTATGAGTGACATAATCTGTAGTTTATGATATTACACTTTTCCATAGCTTAAAGTTAGTGCACACAAATATGCAAACTATGTTTTGTTAAATCTCGTCTCATCTTACAAAGCAATATGAGTTCCATATCGACGTGCCATACGAAAACTAACACTTTCAATTTGTGCCTCACGAAAACTAACACTTTGATTTTATGTCTGAAGAAAATGTACTACCTAATAGTGTTAGTTTTCGGCAGACACAAAATGAAAGTGTTAGTTTTCTTTCAGAATTTTAAAAATGTTACTTTTCGTAAAAAATTCAAAAAGTGTTACTTTTCGTATGGCACGTCGATATATAGTTTGTATATAAAAATGCATGCTTTTTTATACATCCACAAATATGTGGTAGATAAAATCTGCTCCTTCATATTTTTTTGCTTAGGTATATGTATGGAAAAATCACGTGTCATATACAAGTTGAGTGCCCTTTGTGGTATGTCAACAACAAAATTTGTTTACTCACTCAACATTTACGTTATAATATGAAATTATAGTGTTATGAGCAACACATGCACACACAAATACATACATATACATTAGGGTGATTAAAAAAAAATTGGTATTACATATTAAAAGTTGTGTATAAGAAAAAAATATTGAAATATTGTTTGATTACTTGAATTATATCCTAAGGCTATATACCTTTCATAAATAAGCGTCACGATCGGTGTATGGGAGCTATATGTAATATCGGTCCGATCTTGCTGGTTTCGACAAATGATTCCTATATTATAAAATGGTGGCCGCATACAAAATTTCAGCCAAATATCTCAAAAACTGAGGGACTAGTTTGCGTTCAAACAGACAGACAGACAGACAGACAGACGGACAGACGGACATAGCTAAATCAACTCATCTCGTCATCCTGATCATTTCGGTATACTTAGTGATGGGTCCATCTCTTCTTCTTCTCATACTTTCAAACATCGGACCAAAGTTATAATACCATTTCATGTTCATGAAAGGTATAAAAACATTTACATTTTCTTGAACCCACATAGCAAATAGAAGATTGCTTTTGACAACTATAAACTGTTCAGTCAGTTCGGCGATTGAGAGAAGATTCGAAAATGACTCTCCATTATGAGTAAAACATTTCTCGATAAGGAGTCATAAACGCTTTAAAACAAACTTAAAAATTATACCAACAAGATCATAAATATGACACGAACAAAACTAAATACTGATCAGAAGAATAGGTGAATAAAAGCTTGCCAAGAAAAGTCGCATAAAGGGTAACATTTTCTCACGATGCACAAAGTGGTATTTAATCAATCTGTACTCAAAAAAAAATCGTTCTAAAGCGAACGAAACAACTCCAAAACTGAGAATATTCGTGCACGAAAGTCTGTCAGTAACGTTTTCACTTAAGTCGTGAAAGATGGTCTTATTTTGAGAACGGATTTTCAAGAACATCTTTTGTGTTCCATGAACAGTTTGGACTTGATTTATGAACATTTTTAATTTATTCTTAGAACGTATTGGGCTGCTAAACAAACATATTAGCTAAAATGAAATGTAGCAGGGACCCCTTATGAAAAAATGAAATTTAACAGGGACCCCTTATGAAAAGAAATTAAGTTGGCTGGTGGTGTGGAAAATTTGTTTTAACATTCGCAACATCACCCTGTGCCAACTAAGATAACATATCCGTGTCTGAACCTATAGCAAATCTGTGCTAATAACGGACAGAAGGCAAACTCATGTACTGTCACCTAAACAACCATTGACACACATCGCTATATTAAGATGTTAAAATGGTATTTTCTTCATTTTAGCATTACAATGTATTTTATGTTGACTATCGCAGACATATTTATCGATGTTTATGTTAGAATCATGTTAAAGTAGATTAAACTCTATTTTAATTCATGACGATACACTGAGTCCTTAAAACTATTCATCAGAGGGTATGTAAAGCAGGTCATGGTCACTACATCGAAGCAAAGAAATGGTTTCGCTTGCGAAAGGTTGCGTTATTTTCTTTCTTTGTGGTCTCATACCTGTCAGCAATTGGTCTGAATTCAGGAGTTACCCGTAAACATTATAACCTGTTAAAATTAAATTATCCTTTTATTTATTTAAAAATCTAGTTTTACCTCTTCAATATATTCCAGTTGCAGGCTTCTCGGCAGAACTTTCTTGCAAAATTGTCTCTATATAATAGAATATATGTGTTGTTCTGCTGCCTCCTCTGTCAGTTGATCTATGGGCGACAGAGCTTTTTCAATTACCTCAGATCCATGTACAAGAATCTTGTGCAGTATCGTAAAGTTTGCCTGTTTCCATGGCGTAAAGAAAAAATTTGTCTGTATCGATCTCATATCCACTCGATATTACCTCTAAAATTATTTGGATGCGCTATATGAAGTCCATGCCAATGCCTGTAATCTCAGCAGAGAGTTCATAATTCGCAAAAAAAAAATTTCGACTAGTGTTCCTATCGTTCGTGTTGCCGAAATTCGCTTTCGAAGCATCAATTTTGAGGCCCATCTTGTTCTTGAATTCTTCTTTACTTAATTACTTAAAATAGCCTTTAACCGCCTAGGCGATTTTGGCCGTCCAAAATATTTCGCAAGTTGGCTCAACAAAGACTGGATACACTGCGTGTTCTCAGATCTGCCTCCACTTAGTCCTGTCATCGGAGTGGTGGCCTCCCTTTTCCTCTACTTCCACCGGTGGCTGCCGATAAGAATACCTTCTGGGCCGGAGCGTCTTCGTTCATTCGCACCACGGGTCCTAACCAGCGAAGCCGCTGGGTTTCAGTACGCTGAAATATATCGACGTCTGCGTAAAGCTTATACAGCTCATCATTATATTTTCTTCGGTACTCGCCTTCGCCAACTTTTGGAGGTCCATAAATATTTCGATGCTTTTTGCTCTCGAATACTTTTCTTCTTGAACTGAAAGGTTTTTTTTTTCTTTTTTTTTCCACTTTCGGATCTTAGTTGCCACTTCTTTAAGCTAGATTAAAAATTGATTCAAACAGTCGATTTCAAGTATGTAAAATTAACAGACTAAAATCGAAAGCCTCCTCGTTAATTTTTCCTTTTTAATACTTATGATAATCAGAAAATGTAATTTATTTGGAAAGTTTAGTGTTTCAACTTAAAAGAGTATGTTAAAATTTTTTTAAAAACACTTTCGAAAATATGAAGAAATTCACTAAAAAAAATAAAAAAAGATGAGCGACCTCTAAGGTTTAAGTTACAGCGATTTTCTTAGCTTATTTCCTTTTCAATTACTAACTCTTGAGTGGGTAAGACCTAGAAGAGATTTTTTGTTTTGAATCACTCTAATATACAGCCATATGCAAAAAATTAAAACACATGCAATATATGTTTACAAGTATACCTATTTTCTCACAGAAATTCTATAATACTTCCTTGCATACTTTTGTGTGCGCCCACATTCACATAACCGCATCCTAGCTATGAAAGGCTTGTATGAATTCCTTTTAGTTTTGTTCTACAAAAATGGGGAAAATGTCAAAAATGAAATGTTTTGACGTTGGCATGTTTGCTTATCGCTCCGTTGAGTCGTTGCTGAAGTGGCATTTATGCAAATTAAGTGCGACATCACACCATTCCTTCGCTCTCTCTTTTAAACTACGGTAAGCGTGTGTGACTGACTTTGTATTTTGCTTTCTGTGGGTAATCTTAAATTGATTGCTTAAATGTCGAATGGCAGCTAGAGTAAATTAATTATAGTACTTATAAATGAAGTTGAACAGACCTGTGCATGTATTTTGGATTCTAGGCTTTTGTTAATATTGTGTGCGTAATTTGTAAACGGGGAAATCGCCCAACTAGCGGTGGATCCAAGATTTTGGGAAGGGGGGTTTAATTTTTTTTTTAAAGATATTTTTGATACAGTACCCCGATTTTGGAAAGCAAGTTTGCATCACGACTTGTTCTAACTAAAAACAAAAATTGTTAGCATTATTTTAGGCATTTAATTTTGATATATTTTCCTAACTCTAGTGATGTAACATGAGCAGAAGAGAAAACCTATCAAAATTCAAATCGTCCTTCCATCCTACCAACAGGAAAAAAAAACCAACCAGTTTTGGAAGGAAAATATCACAAATCACATCCCTGGACACGACCTCAATCAGCCTTATAGCTTCGTCAGAATCAAGCAAACAATCTGCGTCCATAGTTGGCTTTAAGTGGTTGCGCCTGAAAGTATGCAATAAATATAGGTATATACGCTTAAAATCACTGCTTTGGCTGACGAATAACCATAGTTATGCAAATATCTGTTCTTGTCTGAATGCTGACAACCAACAGTATCATCAACATCAACAACAGCTAACAGAGGTTTTTAAACCAACGAATGCCAGGAAAATTGTCACTCCGTACGTGGTATGTGTGACATCTCCTGCAGAGAAGTTGACATCAAAATAAGGTAGCAATAAGGATAAAAAGCAAATTAAAAGGCGTTATAAATAGGTGGAGGAATGAATTATTGCACTATGCGAATAATTGCATACAGCGATGAATAAAAAATATATCTGAAAACAGGTATATGTTGGTAAGAAAAAAATTTAAAATTCAATTATAAAATGTAAATATCCCAAAAATAGCAAATAGCATTAAATAGAGGTCAGATGAAGAACCAGATATTAATGTCTCAAGCTTTTTGAAGGAACATATAGATGCAAACAAATATGCACTGATAATAAAATAAAATCAAATCAAATGAAAAAAAAAAATAAAAAATTAACAAAAAAAAAAAAATAAAGTAAAATAATATCAAATAAAACAAAATAAAAAAATAAAACAAAATAAAATAAAATAACGAAAATAAGTATATACATAAAATTAAAAAATCAAAACATATATAAAATAAAAAAAAAAAAAATTTAAAAAAATAAATAAATAAAATAAAATCAAATGACACAATAAAATAAAACAAAATGAAAATAAAGTAAAAAAAAAATAAAATCAAAACAAAATAAAATTAGAAAAAAAAAATAAAATTAAAAATAATAAAATAAAAAAAAAAAAAACAATTAAAAAAATATAAATAAAATAAAATATATTATGTAAAAAAAAAAAAATAATAAAAACAAATAATAAAATCAAATGAATATACATATGTAATATAACATAAAATAAAAGAATAAAACAAAATAAAATAAAATAATATAAAAATAAAAAAATATTAAGAAAAAAATAAAATAAAATTTAAATAAAATAGAATAAAAAAAGTAAAAAATAATATAAAATAAAACAGAAGAACATTAAAATAAAATAAAATAAAATAAATTAAAATGATTTAGTTATTTTCGCAAAAAAAAAAAATAATAAAATCAAATATGTATATATAATATAAAATAAAATAAAATAAAATAAAATAAAATAAAATAAAATAAAATAAAATAAAATAAAAAATAATAAAATAAAATAATGATTTAGTTATTTTCGCAAAAAAAAACTCAAAATAATGATTTGATAAAAGTTATTCGACTGGTCAAAACTCCACAAAAATTTCCAAAATTTGTAAATATAATGACCAATAATAACAATTACTAAATTATAATAAAAAGCCGGGACACGGGCAAAAATGTCCCATGAATAGCTTAAAAAGGCTTAGGTAGAATGTCGCTTTGGGTATGTGCACTTAGGTAAGAATAACAATGTTAAAATAAAAATAACAACAACAAGTAAGGAAGTCTAAGTTCGGGTGAAACTGAACATTACATACCCAGCTGTGCACATAAAGTGGGCGTGATCGTTCACCGATTTTTCTTATTTTCTGTGGTAGTACTCTACATAAACATAACATGCCTGGTACCTAGTTTCGTAAATCTATCTTACACCGTTCTGAAGTTGTTAGCAGTCGAATTTAAAAATTGCTTGACTCATAAGTGGGCGGTGCCACGCCCACTTTCCAAAATTTTGAAAAAATTATGTAAAGAATATGAAAGTTGATGTATGTACCAAATTATATTATTATAGCGAAATCAGTTAATTAGATATGGACTTTTCTATATTTCCACCTCCTTTCAATATAACTTTTATGAAAAAGTAGGCGTGGTCGCTAAGCGATTTCGTTTATTTTCTATAGCTGAATTTACCACAACAATAGTATGTCCTCTACGAAATTTCGTTATACTAGCATAAACTGTTCTGAAGTTATTAAGAGTCAAAATTTTAAAATTTCTTCAAATATACGTGGGCGGTACCACGCCCCCTTTTCAAAAATTTTTATAAAATCGGCCTTAGAACATCTAAATCAATACATATTGCAAATTTTATCATTGTAGCTGCTTCTAATATTGAATTAACCCATTTTATACGTTTTTCGAAATTTTCGATATCGAAAAAGGGGGTGGTTATGGTCCGATTTTACCCATTTTCAATAGCAATCTATTCTGAACCCAAATAAGTACGCATGCCAAATTTGGTGAAGATATCGAATTATTTGCTCAAGTTATCGTGTTAACGGACAGACGGACGGACATGGCTCAATCAAATTTTTTTTCGATCCTGATCATATTGATATATGGAAGTCTATATCTATCTCGATTCCTTTATACCTGTACAACCAACCGTTATCCTAACAAAGTTATAATACCCTGTGTACAAGTACAGCTGGGTATAACAAAAATGTGAAAATATAGTTGCGATTTGCCTGCAGGTACACTGAGCAGTGTTTGGTGTAAAGAATGATTTACATGGGTCGATTTTCTGATCGATTTTTGTCGTTCCACTGCGTTCTACCTTCAAATACAAGGTGTGAATCGATCGTGTAATTGAGCCTTAATGGTTCGGAGTGTGTAACCTATCTCCTTGCGCTCGATGATGAAAAATTTCTAAGCAACAATACAAAGCGGCTTGATAAGATCCTTCAGTAAGATCGAAATTCCAATCATCGTAGTTGGTATTGTTTGTAGAATTTTTCAACTGGTTTTCGCCAAAAAACCCCAAAATAATAATTTGATAAAAATTATTCGACTAGACAAAAGTTCACAAAATTTTCAAAGTTCGAAAAAAAAAAAAATAATATCAAAAGTAAAAAAAAAAAAAAAAAAAAAATAAAAAAGTTTGTTTTATGGCCATTTCAGTTACAAAATAGAAAATTTCATAGACTATGTGACCGATCGAATAATTTATTACTTAAATTATTCTTTTATTTTGTTACTAGCTGGTGCCCGCGTCTTCGTATGCGTATTATTTGTGTTTTTTTGCAGATGGGTTAGCAAAGAATAAAATCCAACAAAAAGCCTGGAGTTCAGCACTTAAGGGTACCATAATGTACTAACACATTTTTGTGGAAATATTCGTCGATACCTCCGAAACCGGTCGAGCTATCGAAATTTTAAGATATCTCCCAAACCATTTCAGATATTTCAATGAATCACATCACACCTTTCGTTGGCCACCCATATTGTACTAAAACATTTTTGTTCACCCCTGGTCGACATATTGGGCGATAACCCCAAAACCCGTTGAGATATCGCAAAAAGTAATATCTTAAATTTTAAGTTGAGCGTCGATCAATCCAACGAAAAAAGTTTCATTCAATTCCATTCATTACTTTCAGAGTGATACGGCCACAAACATACGGACAGACAGACAGACACAAAAAAATTTTTTAAATGGTTGATTTGGATTCTACTCGCTTAATAATGCTTCCCCCCATCAATTTTTTGTTGATATCTGCCATGTACAGACATCGACCTGTTACAAGTTATCGAAAGACGGAGAATCAAATATTGATTAAATCATTTCGTCTTCATTTTGTTACAATTTATCTCGTTTATTTAAATATTTTTATATACATCGCTGGTAATTAACAAGGGGAAGGCTTATCCATCTCTCTTAAGCCCTTTTTATAATAGTCACCAGCGGAACCTTTTAATTGTGTATCCATTTTATCCTGTTCTTTTTGCTCTTTTCGCTGCTGTTCACGCAACTTGTAAACATTAGAAATGTACTTTTGGCCATCATTCGAAATGCATGGACCAGCACCACTGCAATGTCGTTTTTTTTGTACTTTAGAGTCCAAGCATTGCGCAATAGTTTGTTTTGTCACTGGTACCTTATGGCATAATATTGGTCCTAAACAAGAAAGGCATTGGTGATCGACAATTGATTTTTGCTGTCTCTCCGGTATTCTGCAATCCAATTTCAACGAGATTTTATCTAACTCGTTTTCTAAACTTTTTACTTCAATTTGCAAATATTTCTTCATTAGCGAGCTTTCGACTCTTTTTGATTTCGCTAACATCATCTCGTAAATTTCATTAATTGTTTGTGTAAATATTTCTTTCTCTTTTTCGAAATCTTGGCGCAATTTTTCGCTAATTATGCATTGTTTATACATTTTTGTAACTTTCGAACTCTCTTCGCTAAAATATTTTTGGAAATCGAGCAGTTGTTTATGTTTCGTTTGCATTTTGGTGCGCATTGAATTCATTTCGTGAATTATTGGTATTACAGCCGTGGCGATTAATTTCATTATGAAGGATTCACACTCGCTCAATTTGCAAGTGAGCGTTTTTTCCGTTTCCCTGACTAAACATAGACTTTCGCAGGCATCGGCGAAACGTGACCAGTTTTCTGCTCTATAGTATCCCTTCAATGTAGCATTGCATTTACGTAATTCAGCCAAATGATGTTCTAATTTAGTTTGGATGATGTTTAGACGCACTTTAAGCTGCTGCTCTCTTTCATTATTATTTGGGATTATACTTATTTCGTCAGACTCGAAAGGATATGGGGATATTCGATTGTGTCGTAGAATTTCCTGCAAACAAGCGCTTGTGTCAGCCTCAATTTCAACCTTCTCATTTTTGCAATCCAGTTTCTTGAGTATGATATCGAAAAAGCTTTGTAGTAAAGATAGATGAACTGAACTGATTTTTGGACAACCTAAAGCGATTTGTAGTAGCTGTTGTAATGTTAACTCAATATGTGTAGTAACCATTTTGGTATGCAATTTTCGAATTTCTGCTATTTTTCAATATAAGCGGAGCGAAACTGTTTTTTCCGAAATATTTGATAACTGATTCAAATTTCTTTAAGTCCTAAACATTCTGGTGGGCAAATTCATGTTCTATGAAGTGATCAAGGCGAATTCATTACAGGTGGCATCCTCCCATCATATGGTTTCTTCTTCTTCCTTGAAAATCGAATCGTAGCTGTCAAATTGCTTATGTTGTTGCTTTGTCTGACATTTTCAGTTACAAGGAGTGTGTGCGTGGGTGTAGATCTGAATTCGCTCGAACCCACCTGTATGAATTCGCCTTGGAAGTGATAAAATTGTATAGGCATTGTAGTTTCGAGAGTGTTTCGGGTTCGTTTTGGGATCGTTTTGAGAACGTTAAGTGATCTTTTGGGATCGTTTTGGAATCATTTCGGGATCGTTTCGGAACCATTTACGGGATTATTTCGGGATAATTTCGTGATCGTTTCGAGATTCTTTCGTCGATCGTTTTGAGATCTTTTTGGGATCGTTTCGGGATTGTTTCGAGATCGTTTTGGGATCGTTTCGGGATTGTTTCGGGGTCGTTTTGGGATCGTTTCGAGGTCGTTTCGGGATCGTTTTAGGATCGTTTTGGGATCGTTTCGGGATCGTTTCGAGATCGTTTTGGGATCGTTTCAATTAGCTTTTTCGCAAATTTCCGTACAAATGCACAATTTTCCATGAAAGTATCCAAGCAAATGATAAGAAATTTTGCCTATACGACTTTTATAGGGTCTATACACAGTTCGTCTGACTCGCGAGTCATCTGTGTACATTTTGACTCGCAGTCATTCTACAATATATCAAACTCATTTTGATTTTCTTGAGCCATGCTAGAGTCATGTCGGTGTAACTACTACATACACATTTTCACTAATACACCTAAACTGACTCTTGACTCAGACGCATCGTGTATAGGACCTATTAAGCATTTTCCTCTGACATGAACCGGTTTTTTCGGTCACATGACCAGGTACTTTTTCCACTTAGCTCCATACAGACGAAACACTGTCGGGCATCTAAACAAAAATAAATTATGCAGCAAGATATGCCAATATGGGAAACAAATGAAAGGTATTTTCGCCGACATACCAACCAAAATATGTACCATTTTATCGTATTGTATTTGTATATTTTGAGGTCATTTTGGGATCATTTAGGGGTCACTTTGGGATAATTTTGGGGCTATTTTGAGTTTATTTTGGGTTTAATTTTGGATCATATTGGGACAATTTTGGGATCATTTTATGGTCATTTAGGGATCAGTTTGGGATTTTTTAAGGTCATTTTGGGTTCAATTTTGGATCATTTTGGGAACATCTAGGGGTCTTTTTGGGTCGTTTTGGGATTATTTAAAGATTATTTTGGGATTATTTTAGGGTCATTTTGACATAATTTTGGGGTCAAATGATCCGACAATTTTGGCAT
This sequence comes from Campiglossa producta, assembly GCA_964058755.1. Classification (NCBI taxonomy): domain Eukaryota; kingdom Metazoa; phylum Arthropoda; class Insecta; order Diptera; family Tephritidae; genus Campiglossa; species Campiglossa producta. Next base: position 24,136,962 of record CAXKVI010000002.1, on the reverse strand, counting down.
ATTTAAGGGGTTTTCTGTGGTGATTTTGGAGTCATTTTGGGATAATTTTAGGGTTATTTTGTGGTAATTTTGTCTTTGTGGGGTCGTGTTGGGATCATTTTAGGATTTAGGGTAAAAGTTAGCGCTTAATTTCTAGCATCGAGCAAGCGCAGTCACCCAAGTACTACATACATAACTCTGCCTACAATAAATATTCAGTCATAATTTGCTTGAAACATTTTAGCTAAAATAATTTTATTTCACATATTTATATAAAATAAACCTCCGTTACTGTTTTATAATTTTTTCGCTACATAAAAATCTAAAAAAAAGTTAGGCCTTGCGATAAAAAACGCCATCAGTACCTAAAAATTGTTCAAAATTATCTGATAACTTTATGCATGACTGCTTCATTTCTCTAGCAATTTTGGCTTCCTCCGTTTTATTCTCAATCACTTTGAGACGTTCCAACAACTGCTGCTCCATCTCGCTGCCCAAACATGGTCCAAAACGGCTACATGCTTCCGCAACTTTACGTTTTTTCACATCCTTCACTTGAGTAGCACGTTTCGTTGATGGAATCATTATGGGTCGCTGTGTGCACCTCAGCTTGCCAGTGCACGAGAGGCATGTGGAACCTTCACCTGATAACTTTTTCGCTGCAGCACAGCTCGGACGCTTCTTGAGCATCTTACAGATTTCTTTGATTTTATTACTTTCAGTTTGTATATACTTTTTAAGCGCTGGCAAAACCACTTTATACATTTTACAATCGATCATGCTCTGCAGCTCTACCATGGCTTGATTAAATGATTCCTCTTCGATTGCGATGACTCGACTAAGTTGTTCGACTTTTGCAGCTATCTCATCAATCGACGCCAAACGTTTACATTGCTGTTTTAAACGTCGCTTGTAATCGATTACTTCAACATGCAACAATTCTAAACGGCGACGCATATCGATTATTGGTCCAATCAATGGTTCTTCCACAAATTCTTTGATTTTTTTAATGAAATTATAATTTTTTATTAGTTTGCAATAAATACCAGTTTCACTCCTAGCCGTTGTTAAACAAAACTCCTCACAGGATCCGGAAAATTTCTCCCAATTTTTAAATTCGTACCTATCATTGTTCTTATCATTGCATGCACGTATGTGGGCCATGTGTTCGCGTAAAACATTTTCCAATTTTGTATGGTGTTCTTGTAGTTTTGCCACTTTTTCCAATTTATTTGCAATTATTTCGATTTTTTCCTGGTTAAAGGGTAATGGTGAAATGTGGCTTTGTCGCAATATGGTTTGCAAACATGCGCCATCCAAACCATCGATCTCAACTTTTTCATATTGGCAATCGAGCTTCTTCAGCAGTATATCGAAAAAGCTTTGCAAAATCGATAAATTTATATCGGTGATTTGCGGTGTACCCAAAGCCATTTGTAGCATTTGCTCCAAGGTCACCTCTATATGTGTTGTAGTCATTTTATGAGCTGTATGATTGGTCTCTGAACCTTTGTATAAAATATAAAATATATATTTTTGTTCGTTTGCTGCTATTTTCAAAAAGAACTTTACTTATTTATTTGAACGGCAACTGACATACAACTTGCTGAAACATGAAGCTTACACAGGGTGCTTAGCTTGAAGCATTTTCTCAAATTCTGAACATTTTCGATTTTGGTCCGACTGCTACTCGATTGTCACTATACGATTAGTTTACTTTTTCGGTAAGCATGCTTACACCAAGGGTAAATCAACAGAACTGCGCTTCACAGCCTAGTCTCTCTCATTGAAAGATCGTTGGGTGAAAAGGATTACTGTCTTGTGGTCTTCCTTGACATTGAAGGGGCTTTCAACTATATAATTCCAGAGGCTATTAACACCGCTCTTACTTATCTGGGCATAAGCAGATCCCTAATTGGACTAATCGATGAAGTACTACGGGGAAGGAGGATATCTTCATCACTTGGTACGGTTGATTTATCACGATATGTCACAAGGGGAACGCCTCAGGGTGGTGTTCTCTCCCCGCTTCTATGGAACCTCTCTCCCAACTCATTGCTACGAGACACATACTTGGGAGGTTGGTGGGAGGGGGAGGCTGGAAGATAGTGGTATATGCAGACGAAATAGCCCTTGCATACAGGGGCAAATTCCCACAAACTCTGTGTGACTTGATGCAAGTAGCACTGCGAGAAGTTTCGTCATGGAACTCTCGTTGCGGACTTAGTAACAACCCGAAAAAAAGTGGAAATCGTTCTTTACATCAACCGGTACAAAATACCACCGCTGGACCTTGGCCACAGTTTTGGACAGGAAGTTAAACTGGAAAGAGAATATTCTTCAGCGGAAGAGAAACGCGTCTGTTGCATTTTACACTTGCAAAAGAGCCTTTGGAAAAAAGTGGGGTCCCAGCCGCAGATATGCAGATGGATCTATACTGCAATTATCCGACCTATCATGCAATATGGAGTCGTCGTCTGGTGGTCTGCGCTGAGAAAGGCCACAAACCTGAATCTGTTAGGTCCATATCTGCTGCAGCTGCTTCAAAACGAGCATTCCTAGCAGGGAGGAATGGGATAGGACGGATCGTTGCCCTGCTACTAAAGGCGGAATTTCTGTTTACACTGACGGCTCGAAGCTAGACGGCAGAGTTGGAGGAGGTGTTTATTCAAGGAACTTGAGCTCTCCTTCAGACTACCGGATAACTGCAGCGTCTTCCAGGGTGAAGTCTCAGCAATCTTGGATTCCGCGGCCTGGATAACTAAACGCGCTGTGGTGAGGATATCGTTACTTTCAGCGACAGCCAAGCGGCCATCAAAGCTCTTATTCGTTCAACTCTGTCTGTCGATCTCTTCAAGAGATGGTCCAACAAAACCTCGAGAACTTCACATGGGTCCCCGGAACACAGGGACATTGAGGAAAACTTGTAAAGCAGACGAACTTTCCAGGCAGGGTACGACTAAGCAGGTTTTTCGGGATAAAGAACGCTTGGGTATGCCGTTTGCCACATGCAAGCTAAAGCTAAAGGAGTACACACTCCGTCAAGCCAACGGAAGATAACAACGATCCCCAGGGTGCTGGATATCCAAACAAACCTGGCCAAAATGGGATCATAAAAGATCTAGAGACATTCACGTCCTAAGAAGGATAGAAATCTCCATATTAATAGGTGTTTTAACTGGGCATTGCCTTATTGGTAGTCACGTAGAAAGGCTAGGTGTGCCCTAGCGACGATGCTGTAGGAGCTGCAAAGATGATGAGGAGGAGAAAACGGTAAAATACCTCATCCGGGCAACTGACCGGCTTTAAACGGTGCTATAACGTGCTTTTTGGGAGTTCCCTTTCTTGATAGCCTACGCGAGATCGCGGAGCTGGACATAAATGACTTGATGGCCTCCATAAATTCATTTAAGTGGTTCGAGGAGGAGTAACGGTGTAGGTTTAGAAGTGTCAGTCCCGGGAATCTGCTATGTTAAGAATCCCAACAACTCATGGATTTTCCATATGGCCGGGTGCCGGGACTGACTTCCCTACTGTTGGTGGTATCACAACGGGCCTTTCAAAGCTGGCCTAAGTGTGCCTCTGCGGCAGCCACTTTAACATAACCTAACCTACTTTCGCACGTGCTTTTCGCACATGTCAAAATTTACCTTTTCGTTTGGCACAGCAAAATGGAATATATTTGTAAACCATGGGAAATTTGTTCACCCTATTTTACTCTGGCAAAAATTGTTCTCAATTTACACACAGCCAAAATCTAAAAAAATTACATTTGTCAAAGTACGGACCTACTCGTCAGTTTGAAGAGACAAATAAAAAAAACAAAAAATTCAAACAGCACCAGAGAAGAAACCAGCTAACCAATGGCGCCGAATGCACAATTCACACTCGAAGAAATCACCAAAATCGCCTTGGGGGCACCAACAATGACCATGGCAAGCGTACACGCTCTACACGGCCTAATCAATATTATACTCAAGAAACTTGGCTGCGAGCAGGACATAGTTTCGATACAAGGCATAGAGGCCGATTGTTTGGCGAAATTGTTGAAAAAGTCCAAAAGGAATCCGGTCGCATTCAACGACAAATACTTAACCCTTATAGCGCCCAAATTGGATAAGATTACACAGCTTGAAAAATCGGTGGACGAATTACAGACCAAACTTGAGCAACATGTAAGTACAGCAAGAAAGTTTAGTCAGCTACCAGCAATGAAATTCAATTTCAAAGATTGGGAGCAATTCAAGGTGCAAGCCGAGAGTCAATGTATACCATGTGAGAAGGAGCACGAGCTCGCTTGTCTACTCACCGCTGATATGGATTTTCTCAAGAAATTACAACGCCGCCTCATAGAACCAATGATACTAAATTTATTTGAATTTGAGGATGAAATCAAAATGTTGAACGCTGATATGAATGAGTTGATTGAAAGTGCCGCAGCAAATTTGGAGAAATTAGCCACAATCGAAGGTTGCTTGAAAGCGGTGGAAGTATTGCGTGAAGAGATTGTCGAGCATAATTACAAATTTCTCGGCACCATGGAGGAGGTGCAAGATATTTTAGATTTCAAATTAGATAAAATACAAATACCAGCCCTTAAGCGTTATGTTGCAATGAATTTAGGACAATTGGAATCACGTATAAGAGCAATACAAAACACTGTGGATTGCCCGAAACCACCTGGCATTATAACGAGTGGTGTGCGTTGTTTGTCGTGTGGCGATAGTAATGTTTGTGTTGATAGGGGAGTTCACTCGATGGGCCTTTTACAAGATGCGATTCCGCATAAAGGCGGAACGCGCTTGCCTAGAAGATGTAAATGCTCAAGGAGCACTAAAATTGAGGATATGGGTAAGCCAATGACGGTTTTGGGTAGCAATTTACTACCCGAATTCGGGAGAAACGTAATGAAATCAAACGAGCGCACATCACATGTTGACGTAAGCAATGTCTTGTTAGACAATTGTGATACAATTTGTTTGGACAATTTCGAGTTATTGGAAGGTACTGATGGGAAACTGTATCGTAAAGGCTGACACAATATTACAATGATATAAGCGCAGTTGTGAGGAAGAGGAATATAAACTCACCTATATTTTTGATGTATCTTAACTTTTTCGTATATCTCTACATATAATAAAATTGTAACAGGTCGATGTCTGTACATGGCAGATATCAACAAAAAATTGATTGGGGAAGCATTATTAAGCGAGTAGAGTCCAAATCAACCATTTAAAAAATTTTTGTGTGTCTGTCTGTCCGTATGTTTGTGGCCGTATCACTCTGAAAGTAATGAATATAATTGAATGAAACTATTTTCGTTTGATTGCTCGACGCTCAACTTAAAATTTAAGATATTCCTTTTTTCGATATCTCAAGCGGTTTTAGAGTTTTCACTCAATATGTGGGCCATGTCTGTCGTATGTTTGTGGTCGTAACACTCTAAAAGTACTGAATGGAATTTAATCGTTGGACTGCTAGACGCTCAACTTAAAGTTTAAGATATTATTTTTTGCGATATCTCAACGGGTTTTGGGGTTATCGTCCAATATGTGAACCAGGGGTGACCAAAAATCGCTTAGTACAATATGGGTGTCAAACGAAAGGTGTCAATGAGTGCTATAATATGCGATGTGATTCATTGAAATATCTGATATGGTTTGGGAGATATCTTGAAATTTCGATAGGTCGACCGGTTTCGGAGGTATCGACGAATATATCCACAAAAATGTGTTAGTACATTATGGGTATCAAACAAAAGGTGTTTATGAATGCTGTCATATACCATTTGATTATTTTCAATACCTAAGCTACCCTGGAGATATCTCATAAAATGTGTACCTTCTTAATACCAAAACGCTTAATATGGCTATTAAGGGAAATGTACTAATTTCTGACCTTATAGAAATAAAAATTAGTTTATAATTTGTAATTTGGGTAGAACTTCAAATAATGTGTAGTTACAAAGAAATTCTATAATTTATGTTCTTTATATTGGAAAACGACCCTAATTTTAATAAACTTCAAGCTTTATCAGTCCGATGAAACACTCTTTGTGACCGAAATTTGGGTTTATCGAGCAGACAAACTTTAAAGCTTACATGACAACACGACCCTTAAGTGCTGAACTCCAGTCTTTTTGTTGGATTTTATTCTTTGCTAACCCAAAACAAAAACAGAAATTATACGCATACGAAGTCGCGGGCACCAGCTTGTTTGTTGATGAAAAAGTAGTAGTTTATTAAATGGTTGAAAATATGCACATTTTAGTTTTTACTAAAAATTTTAATCCCTTCTATAAGATCGCAAACATGTCATGTTTAGAATGCAGTTGTATAGGGCGTATAACAAGAGCGGCGACCCTTAGTCTCCAACAATACTTGCACCCGCCTATTATCAATACGACTAATACGATCGATTAACTTTTGTTCACGTGCAGCATGTAAGTGCACGCCATCACATTCGCATATTATCTTACGTTTCTTAACACACTTTTGCGAAGTAACAATGCCCTTTTCAGACTCTCCGTCGATGAGCACAGCAGCAGCACGTTGGCAGCGACCCTCAAGTTGCAATTTACTTAAGTTATCCCAAATGCGATCATAGCGTTCGGTTATATATTCTTTTAGCTGGACCATTTGATATTTATTAACTTTGGCATCGAGTATATCTTGTATTTCGTTTAGGGCTTTCATAAAGCTTTCATGCAATGCATCATATTGCATGCTACACCATTCAAAATCCTCTGCCAATTCAATTATATAATTATGAACATTAAATTTCGCATCCAAACGTTTCATTAATTCACACAGCTCATTTTCGAGCGTGCTAATTCGGGACTCCAAATCGAAGTATGTACTAACCACCGGATGACAAATACGAATCAAAATCTTGCGTAAGAAAGATGATCGACTCAGGGCATCACACGCTTCCTTTATATCTGGATCGAGTGTACTGCATACATCCTCGCATAGTTCAAAATAATCATCATCGCTAAAACGACATGGTACCAGCTGTTCAAGCCTCTTTAGATATTGTCGTATGCCCAGTAAATGTTCATTCAATTTAGTTTCAGTTTCAACAAGACTTTTTTCCATCTCATCCAAATAGTCATATCTCTTTAGGATTACATCAAAGCTTTCTTCTGTGAAAATTATTGGCGAGACAGTTGATGCTTTGAGCATGCGCTCCATTTGTATAGCTTCATAGCCATCTATGGAGACTTTCTCGTTTTGACAATTCAACTTTTTTAGCACGAGATTAAGCAAACTATGAAGAACGATTGTATTGACGCCGCTCATTTTTTCAGTGCCAAGCGCCAGATTCGCCAATTGTTGCAATGTAAAATGTCCTGAGGGAAGTGTATCCATTTTTTTTGTTGCTATTATTTTTTATTCAGTTTATTTTAGGTTTTACGAGCGTTTGTTGTAAAGGATTACAAAAAATATTTTTTAAAGTAGACGTTTCTCAAAGACAATTAGAAAATATACCCAGCAGATTTTTTTTTGAAATGCTTTAGGTATAAAGGATGATTTACACGGGTCGATTTTTCTAACCTTTTTTTCCAATCTACACGGTCGAACAGCAATTCGATCGATCTTCACCTTGTATTTAAGGGTTGAACCCAAGTGGTTCGATAAAAATCGACCAGAAAATCGACCCGTGTAAATGAGCCTTAAAGCTGCCTGATTTTTTAATATAGCTATTCAATCATGTAAAGTGTTTCCCTTCCAGAGAGCGATCAACAACCTGAACTGAAGGCCTAAGAGGAGGCCTAGCAGACGCTCTTCAGAGAGGCTGCTTAATATGTGAAGGTATTTAATTCCAGAAGAAAAAAAAGTGAATACACTTTTAAATCGACCTTGTAGAGATTTTTCATCTGGTCTAACTATGCACGAAACACCTTTCAAAAAATGTGTAACACCCCAAAATTTTGGTTTTAAGACCAAAGTCCGTTTTTTTCAGTTTCTTCGTGCAACAAAAATCATTAAAAAACAATTTCTCCACCGATTTCAAAATTCTCACCGTTTTTGAATAAAGAAATGTTGACACTTTCGAAATATGTTTAGTGTTTTTTTGATTCGGCAAGAGTGTGACATGTTTTTCGCGCGGAAAGTTGAATTGTTTGCAAAATTTATCCAGTTTTCAGATTTTTACTTTTTTCGGCACTAATTTGCAAAGAATGAAATTTTTTTTATATATCATCGAGAGGCATTATGCCAATTTAATTTTTTTGGAAAGGACTTTAAGTTTTCAAGATATGCAGCATAAACCTAACTACTTAAAGCCACACCAAAAACATTTCAAAAGGACCATTTTTGGCACTTTACATAAAAAACTCAGCGAAATGGCTCCCTTCTTTTTCTTTTTAAAGTTAATTTATCTCATTCGAAATGAATTGGGTGTGTGTCGTGGTGGAAACGCTAACGTTATTCCAAGGCTAATATTGCAATGATTTTTCGTACTTTTCTTGCGAATCTCGTTTGTTTCTGTGAGCCACAAAAGAGCCACATGTTGTTGTTGTAGAGCCACGGCGAGCCACTCTTTTGGCTATGGCTGATATATGCCGATATTGATCACTCGACAACATTGTGTTCCCCGTCGAATTATGTGGTGAAATGGTATTGGAATTGGTATTTTCAGTTCCTTTGACCTTCTTTGTCGACAGGTCCACTTATAATCCCTATTAATGCAGCCGACTTCATAAAGTGCGCACATCTCAGACACTGGACTTATGCCTGCCATTGATCAGAGTGAACAGCTGGGTATAACATTTTTGAAAAAAGTAAATTCTTTGCTCACGATTTAATTCTAATTTCACGCTCAGTTAAATCGAACCATAACAATCCATATACGAAAACTGACATACATCTTTATTTAATGCAAGAACATGATTTGCTTATGTGTATGCGAATATGTTATTCAATATATTTTTTTTTTCAACCTTTCGGCCTAAGGTACTAGCCAAGCCAAATTTTGAACTTCATTAAAATCTCAAATTTCACTTACTGCGAAATGGTCAAAAAAAAAATGTTTGTAGTTGCTTTGGTTTTCTTGTTTTTACTGTACATACATATATAGATATGTGTTTTATTCTTCTTCTATTTGAAATTTGATCTGCCCGTCAAATGTGTCCTCATCGACATCAATACCAATTTATTTATTTGAACAATTTTGGACTACGAAAATGTGTATAAAAGGAGTTAAAAAAAACACCACATTAGAACACAAACCTATGTGTGTTTCCTAAAGTAACCATTTCTGGTTCCTCATCATGTTTCAATGAACGGCTGACGTCGGCTAAATACCTTTCTATACAAACCAATTTTAACCTGGTTCTTTAGACAGATTACCCTCCGCATTCCTACTGGGTTAGATTAGTTGTACATAAATGTTTATACACAAGTGGGGATATGCACGAGAGCTTAGCAGCAGCTCGAAATACTCAATTCATTAGCTTTCAATGTTTAAGGTCGCGCAAAAATCTTTCAATTGCAATGCTTATGTTATGAGTGGATCTTAATCTGAAAAGGGCAACTTTTCATGGCACTAATCACATTTTCGATTGATTTTTGAATGAGGCAGGATTTATGTATATGAAATAAAGGGTTTTTTTTTTGTGAAAAAATATGCAAAAATTGTAAAGCTTTTTTTCGATGTATTCGTATGCATGTGTCTTCTTCGTTTTATAAACTTCCTTTTATAAGCTATGAAACCCATTCAAAATTTACTAACATAAAGAAATAAATACCTAGGGTAAATGCACTGATAATCGGACCGCACCATGTTCTATGAAGTGATTCATACAAAAGTAACTTCAAATACTGTGGGCAGAGCAAATGCACTCTGTCAAACATATATCTTTGCACCAGGGGCGGATACACGGGGTGGGTTTTCAGGTTCCCCCCTTCGGGATCATTCACAGGGTATTTCAGTTTCAAACCTACCCAAAATATATAGTAAGTCACGCTAAACAAAAAAAAAAAATACAAAAAAAAATATAAAATAAAAAATATAGTAAAAGTAACGCAAAAAGTAAAGTAAAAATTACACAAAAAATATAGCAAAAATTACACAAAAAAGAGCCGATAGCCCTGGCAGCTAGCGCTCACTAGTCTATTTAACTAGTTAATTTATTTAATTATGTTAATAAAACATAATAATAATACAGAAAAAAAAGAAATATTTACACAAACAAAAGCAGTAAAAATTACGCAAAAAATATAGAAATAATTACACAAAAAAAAAAAAAAAAAAAAACAGAGTAAAAGTTACGCCAAAGAAAGTAAAAATTACACAAAAAATAAAGTAAAAATTACAAAAAAATATAGTAAAAATTACGCAAAAAATGAAGTAAAAATTAAACAGAAAAAAAAACAGGAAAAAGAAAAAAAAAACTGCCAGCAAATTAAACAGAAATATGGTAAAAATTACGCAAAAAAACAGGAAAAAGAAAAAAAAAAACTGCCAGCAAACTGCCAACTCATATTCTTTCGCTTACGTAATACACATTCGGTAACTTTTTAAACGATTTACATAAGTGATACCTTGAATCTGACACTGCCCATACTAACAAGTGTAGATATATATTTATAAACATCAAAGATCAGCTTTGACAAAAATGCCCCCGTAATTGAGAGAAGAAATTTGAAACTCCCTTCCCAAAATTCTGGGTCCGCCACTGCTTTGCACTGTATTATGGAGTGTTTTAGAAAAATATTTTTAAATACGATGACCTTCTACTCAAACGACAATATATTTTCTTCTCTTAGGAAAGGATAGTCTGTGTTTAAATTCCATATTTTACTGACTTGTCTATTAATGAGCTCTTAAGGTAGCAGACGTGAAACGGGTTTGGTCGCACCTTGCTCTCTCATATTATTAAACCTGCTTGCTTCCTAGGCCTTCAATAGGAATGGATTTATGATTAGATGTGGGAAAGTTCTGATACAACAACACAAGAACCCGTCTAGCGAAATTTTCGGGACTATCGAAAATATCAATATATCTTTATTAACTTCTAAGACATTTGAGCCTGAAAGATACGGCGGTAAGTTGGTGATTTAGAAAAGGGTAATTTGGGAAAAAAAATTAATGAGCTCTTCTATTTAGCCATCAGTGTCCATTAAAACGTTTCGGACCAAGAGGTAGCCGCCTCTCGGCATTTTTCACTACTCTCTTTGGTTATCATTTCTTTTCAAGTTGTGGTCGAAAGCTGGAAAAATATTGTACTCGTCACTATGAACCAATTGAAGGAGAGAATGATTGTGTAAGTAATAGGACTGATACATTAGGGCAAATTCGGACAACACTCTCCAGATAAATAACAAATTGAGAGTATCAACCGCAAGATGTCGCCGGTAAATCCACAAAAACAGCAAGAAACACAACCAAATGAAACAAATGTCGTTAGTGTGTGTGGATAGTGACCGCTGGATGCCGTCGAGATTGCGGATTAACAATGTTGTTAATCTTCAATGTTGTGTGTATCAGGATAAAATTTGGATCTGATTAACGAAGATTTATTGGCGATAATCTCCGTGTGTATATCCATAGCATAAGAAGGAAATAGAGATTCTGATATTACTAACTATTAGATTCTAACCTAACTGAATTCGAATTTAAGATAAGTTAAGTTTCCGGTTACTCAGACATCTACCCTATATTTTTTAACGCCTGGAAGTTATCACCTACGTGAGTCAAATTGGGCAGCGTCAAAATTTCAATCAAAATTATAGCATATGTATTTTAAAAATGCATACATATAAACATGTGTCGATACACTGGTAAATATGTTATTATTTGCATTTGGCTTAACACTTCTCTGAATTGAAGTTGCTCGTCCGCCTTTTACCAAAATCGGCTCATTTCGAGTGTAAGACTTTTCGTGAATCTGTCATGTTCTTATTAGTTACTTTTGAATATTGTTGACATTTTGGCACTTTGCCGTTGTTTGAGTTGACAATGTGACACTGACAATCAGCACACCAGGAGCAGGAGTTTGTTTCATCATCTTTGTTATTATAAAAGACGTTATGGATCTTATCGGCTTTGTCGATTATTGAAGCGTAAAGGAGCAAATTTATATTTGAGAGCGTTGTTGTTATATGTAAATTCATTTTGTTGTAGCAGAGGTTCTGAACTAGGGTAGAGTGGGTTCGCCGCCGAAGTTGGGGAAGTACACAAAAAAAGGGACCAGCGTATTTCGAGCTGCATTCATATATCTGGTAGGAATTACCTAAAACTTAACTGATATGCTTCGACGCAAGTGTATTTTTCAAAAATCTATGTACTGTTGTTCGATACTGTGCTTCAAACCTTGCTTCTCGTGCTCCACGCTCCGCCATTCAAATATAATGAAAACTAAAAAGAATTCCTGTAAAACTAACTAAATGCATATTTTTGACAAAGGCTCACATAAAAAGTTTCAGATTTTTCAGCAAAAATTTCAGTGGCACAAAAATGTGTCGCTTGCGCAACAAATACCAGATTTGCCGTTGATCGGTGTATGTGAAGTGAAGTTTGGTTGAAGGAAAATACTCGTACTCGTAGTTGTCGAATTTACGTGCCAGCCTATCAAAGCCAAGTGTGGCAATACTCTTGTTCCGCTATTTTAGTTGCTAAAATGCTTTTTTCTTTTGTTAAGGGAAGTGGGGTAGGATTGTTGCAATTTTTGTTAGTGCTTTTAACTTTTGTGTTGTAAGCAATGTGGCAGAGGGCAGAGCATGTTGCACCAAACTTTCTACAACTCGTTTAACGCGTTGCTTTTTTAACATTGTTTAAGGAGGTATGTAAGTATGTATTGCCTAAATACGAATAGGTTGGAGATGTGAAGTAGGGTTTGTAAATAATAACGGTACTACGGTATAGCTATTTTATTATTGAAAGCAATAATTTTACCCCCTTATTTATAAAAAATATAAAAGTTTTACTAAGTTCATATCAAGGCGGATTCATACAGATGGGTTCGAGTGAATTCAGATCTACACCCACGCACACATTCCTTGTAACTGAAAATGTCAGACAAAGCAACAACATAAGCAATTTGACAGCTACGATTCCATTTTCAAAGAATAAGAAGAAACCATATGATAGGAGGATGCCACCTGTAATGAAATCGCCTTGGATCATATAATTCATAATTTGTATGGAAATGTCCTTTTAAAAAGCTTTATAACCCATTTTTTTATTTATGAATAAGGGGGTTACTTTTTACCACCGTTGTAACTCTTAAGAAAATGAACTGCTTTTAAAAGATGATGCATTTCTCCATAGAACTGTCTGTATTAAATGCTGATAGGGATCTAGTGAGTGGGCGAGAACAGAAACCTCAACACAGGAGTTAATTTATTACGGTTTGCGAGTCGAACAGATACATATATGAGCGACTCCCCGACATTTGTATTACCGACTCCGAGTCGCCGGCAACATTCGCCTCAAAGTTCAAAAGTAAGCGAATGTAAAAGATGAAGCGATTACTGTTTGCGACTCGATCCGAATTCCTTCGCCGGAGGTGTCAAAATCTGGCGAACAGAATTTGCAGGTGACTAGGAGGAAAAATTTGGTTTTGTGGTCCAATTGGGATCATTTGGGGAATATTTTGGTGTCATTTTGTGGTAATTTTGGGGTTATTTTGTGGTCATTTTTTGGCGGCCGCCGTTGTGTAGTGGTTAAGTGTTCGGCCTTCTACACCAAGTCGTGGCGGTTCGATGCCCGACAAAAGTAACATCAAAAATTATTTAGAAAAATAATTTTTCTAATCGGGGTCGCCCCTCGGCATACTCTCCGGGTGTATTTCTGCCATGAGAAGCTTCTCAGCAAAAAATTCATTTGCTTTGCAAGTGCCGTTCGGAGTCGGCAAAAAACTGTAGGCCAACTCGTAGGAATACTGAAAAGCAACACATTTTAGACTAATTTCGTGGATATTTTGTTGTTATTCTGTGGTCATTTTTTAGATAATTTTGTGCTCATTTTGGAGTCTTTTGGTGGTCATTTTGGACTAATTTCGGGAATATTTTGTTGTTATTATGTCGTCAGTTTAGAAATATTTTGGGGTCATTTTGGACATATTTTGGGCTAATTTTGTGTTTATACTGTTTATAAAAAGTTTATCATTCATCCTACCAAATAACATCATTTTAGCCCTTTTCGTTACCGAATTATGTTAATTTAGGTGATTTTCGAAATTATCGATATCGAAAGTGGGCGTGGTTTGAGGGCGATTTTATGCAATTTCATCACGCATACTCCCAACGATACTACATATGTATAATGCTTTGGGCCAAATTTCGACTAGCCGAATTTTGAAAAATGCCTCCCTTTGTGTATCAAAAAATCATAATAGAATGACTAGAGGGTTCATCCGAACAAATTATATCATTTTGGCAATTTCCGTTACCGAGATACATATGTCAATTTATATGATTTTTGAAAATTTCGATATCGAAAAAGGGGGCGTGTTTACAATCCGATATCGCCCATTTTCAAAAACAACCTACCTTGACCAGAAAGTAACATGTATACCAAATTTCATGCAAATATTTAAATTTTTATCAAGTTATCGTGTACTCGGACGGACAGACGGACGGGCATGCCTTAATCAACTCCTCTTTTTAACCTAAGAACTTTCTATAAGCAACTCTATATCTATCTGCATTATTTTGTACCGTTACATAGTACCGTTATGTGGAGAAAGTTATAATACCCTTATATTAGTACTAGTACGCTGGGTATAAAAAGAGTAAAAGAAAGATTAAAAAAATGAGGTAATAATATAAAAAATAAAATAAAATATTGTCGATGAATTTTAGTCTACTTCAAACTAGCAGGGATACTCATGAACAAGTGTAAAATTTTTCAAACTGGCTAATTTGGAAAACGTAGGAAGTTATTTGAGAGGTCGTCGACTGGAAGGACATTCCAGCTCGTCCAAGGGCAAGGGCGTGGATTCCGGCCATCCCTGACGAACCCGAGAGAATTCTCGGGATGCTACGGCTAATGAATCCGTCCCTGCCAACGCATGACTGGAGTGTCAATCTGGTCGGGGATGCGGTAGGGCCCGACAGACAGGTGGTGTTCACCATGAATAAAGAGTCAGTCGAGCCCCTCAAAAGGTGCAATGGCCTAGTACACTACAGCGTACGCCAGATCGTTATCCACGTATATCGTGGTGATGCTCAGCGCGCTGCCTTCTCGGCTGCTCCGGGGGAACCGGAAAACGAATTACCAGAAGAGGAAGCGGAGGATTCCGATGCGGAAAGCATGTTATCCGCCACGTCCCTTGGCGATAGTGCTGTGAACAACTCGGAGATGGAGGACAGCCTACAGGACGAGGAAGCCCTCGACGTCACGGTGGTAGCAGCCAACGCTGAGCGATTAACATCTAACGCTGCAGACAGCAAGACTCCTGCAACGCCATATCGGGCAGTTAATCGGAACAACTCGTCGTTGATAGGCAACCTCCGGGATGGGGCAAACCTCGACGATATGGGGACGGCAGGGAAGTCTGTGCGCTCTCATGTTGGTGGTGCTTCAGATTAATCTGCACAAATCTAAAGTAGCTTCGGCTGCTTTAAGTAGTCGTCTTTCTAAAGGCGACGTGGATGTGGTCCTCATCCAAGAACCCTGGGTCAATAGCTCGAGAATCTGCGGATTGGGGACTAAGGGCTTCAAGCTCATTCGAGCCAGCGAGGAGAGCAAAGTCAGAACGTGTATTTTGGTCAAGTCTGAGTTGAACTCCTTTCTCCTACCTATCTACACCAATGGTGATATTACCGCTATCAGTCTAACGGTCGACAGCACCCGCCTGACGGTGGCGTCGGTCTATATGCCCTACGACGCCGAAGAACCCCCACCACAAATGGAGGTGAAAGACCTGGTGTCAAATTTCTGCACGGGTAATCTTATTATTGGAGCGGACGCTAATGCTCACCATGTCCAATGGGGGAGCTCCGACATCAATGCCAGGGGCGAGTCTCTGTTTGATTACCTCTTAACAACCAACCTGGTGATTTGCAACGTGGGTAATGAGCCTACTTTTATCACTAAGACCCGCAGGGAGGTCATAGACCTCACTCTCTGTAGTGAAGGCGCTTATGAGTGGGTCAGAAAATGGCGGGTTCTGGAAGAACATTCTTTCTCCGACCACCGTTACATAGAAATGGTTTTAGACTTTATTGTAGAACAACCAATCATGAAACGCAATCCACGTAACACTGATTGGCAGTTACACAATGAAATATTAGACAGAGACCTCCCAGTACTGCCCTCGCAAGCCCCCTCATCAGTAGAGGAGCTGGAGGATCTTGTTACTACATTTACATCGGCGCTCTCAAATGCTCTAGGACAGGCTTGTCCAGTGCCAAAACCACGCGGTAAACACAGGCCACATTGGTGGTCCTACGATTTGGACTCGCTCCGAATATCATGCCGGAAACAATTTAACAAGGCCAAGAGCTTCGGCTCTGAGCCTCATTGGCACGAATATAAAGCTAAACTAAGGGCCTACAAAAAAGCTCTGAGACAGGCGAAGAGAACCTCGTGGAGAAATTTCTGCACTGGCGTCGAAAAGGTCGACGACACAGCGAGACTTAGACGAGTCCTCTCGAAAAGTCAAACAACCATCAGCTATTTGCGAAAGCCTGACGGATCCTGGACCAGCACGGAAGAGGAAACCCTTG
Organism: Campiglossa producta; assembly: GCA_964058755.1. Taxonomy (NCBI): domain Eukaryota; kingdom Metazoa; phylum Arthropoda; class Insecta; order Diptera; family Tephritidae; genus Campiglossa; species Campiglossa producta. Next base: position 24,120,304 of record CAXKVI010000002.1, on the reverse strand, counting down.
AGCTGCTCTTGAATACACATTTTCCGGGGAATCTGCATGATGCACCACTAGCACCTGCAACAAACCTGGCAGTAAATATACCCATCACTGAGGAAAGAGTAAGGTGGGCAGTTAAGAGCTTTGAACCGTATAAGGCTGCCGGGCCGGACGGGATTATCCCCGCGCAGCTTATAAACACGTTGGAGACATCAGCTAAATGGCTGGTATTTCTCTTCACAGCCTGCCTGGCTCTCAACCACATTCCGGGCTCCTGGAGAAGCGCCACGGTAGTGTTTATCCCTAAGGCTGGGAAGGCATCCCACTACGAGACAAAAGACTACAGACCGATCAGTCTCTCGTCCTTTGTACTAAAAACCTTTGAGAGGATATTAAGCGACTACCTCTTAACGACTATTGATAGCAACCTTATCTCTAGCTATCAGCATGCATACACCAAGGGTAAATCAACAGAAACCGCTCTGCACAGCCTAGTGTCTGTCATTGAGAAATCGCTGTGTGCAAAGGACTACTGTCTCGTGGCCCTCCTAGACATTGAGGCGGCTTTCAACAATATAAGCCCGGAGGCTATCAACTCCGCTCTAACTAATCTGGGAGTAGATAGACCTCTAACTGGTTTAATTGACCAACTTTTAATGGGAAGGAAAATAGCTTCTTCACTTGGTACGGTTGAGTTATCACGCTATGTCACAAGGGGAACACCCCAGGGTGGTGTTCTTTCCCCGCTTTTATGGAACCTCACAGTCAACTCGTTGCTACGTGACACAAGCTGGGGGGGCGGGAAGATAGTGGCATACGCAGACGATTTAGCTATTGCATTCAGAGGCAAGTTCCCACAAACTCTGTGTGACCTGATGCAAGTAGCACTGCGAGAAGTTTCGACGTGGTCCTCTCGCTGCGGACTTAGTATCAACCCAGGGAAGGTGGAACTTGTCCTCTTCACCAACCGGTACAAAATACCGCCACTAAGCCTACCAGAACTAGATGGCACGCGCCTGGGCTTGTCGGATAAGGCCAAGTTTCTAGGCATAGTTCTGGACAGGAAATTGAATTGGAAGGAGAATGTTCTTCAGCGCCAGAAGAAAGCTTGCATCGCTCTTTACACCTGCAAAAGAGCCATTGGCAAAAAATGGGGGCTCAGCCCTAGAGTATGCAGTTGGATCTACACGGCCATCATTCGCCCAATCATGCTTTATGGAGTCGTCGTATGGTGGCCTGCGCTGAGCAAGGCAACATACCTGAATCTGTTGCGGAAAGTCCATAGATCCAATATGATCTGTATAAGCGGTGCGCTAAGGACAACGCCCAACGAAGCCCTCCAGGTCATTCTGGGCATTTTGCCACTTGATCTGGAAGGGTTTCGGTCAGCGGCGGCATCAGCTCTGCGCCTAAGAGAAACCTCCAGTTGGGCTGCGGGGACTATTGGACACTCCAGTATTCTGGAATCTTACAGCTTTCTCCCTCTAAGCACAGATCGTTGTGCGACTACTACAGTCGGGGATAGCTGTTTCAAAATAAACATTCCCAGCAGAGAAGACTGGGAGAGGACGGATTGATGTCCCGAAACAAATGGTGGCACTTCCATATACACCGACGGCTCGAAGTTGGACGGCAGAGTTGGAGGAGGCGTTTATTCAAGGGATTTGGACCTTGAGCTCTCCTTCAGACTACCTGATCATTGTAGCGTCTTCCAGGCGGAAGTCTCGGCAATCCTGGACGCCGCGGCCTGGTTAAGCAAACGTGTTATCGGAGAAGATATCGCTATTTTCAGCGATAGCCAAGCGGCCATCAAATCCCTTGGCTCATACACGTTCAACTCTGAACTGACGCTCAGCTGTCGTCGATCTCTTCAGGAGATGGCCCAACAGAACCGCGTAAACCTCATATGGGTCCCGGGACATAGGGACATTGAGGGAAACTGTAAGGCAGACGAGCTTGCCAGGCAGGGCACGACCAAGCAGGTTCTTCAGGATAAAGAGCGCTTAGGTATGCCGTTTGCCACATGCAAACTAATGCTGAAGGAGCACACACTCCGTCAAGCCAACGAAAGATGGCTGCAATCCCCAGGGTGTCGCATATCGAAACAAACCTGGCCAAAATGGGATCTTAAAAGGTCTAGACGCATTTATGCCCTAACTAGGAGGGAAATCTGCATATTGATAGGGGTATTAACCGGTCACTGCCTCATTGGTAGGCATGCAGAAAGGCTAGGTGTGCCCTACCGACGATGCTGCAGGAGTTGCAAAGATGATGAGGAGGAGGAAACAGTGGATCACCTCATCTGCAACTGTCCGGCTTTAAGCGGCGCGAGAACGCGCTTTTTGGGAGTTCCGTTCCTGGATAGCCTAAGCCAGATCGCGGAACTGGACATAAAGGACTTGATGGGCTTCATAAAGTCATCTAAGTGGTTCGAGGAGGAGTAACGGTGTCGGTTTAGGAGTGTCAGTCCCGGGATTCTGCTATGTGGAAAATCCCAACAACTCAGGGATTTTCCATATGGCTGGGTCCCGGGACTGACTTTCCTTGTGTTGGTGGTATCACAACGGGCCTTTCAAAACTGGCCTAAGTGTGCCTCTGCGGCAGCCACTTGATTTGACTTCAAAAAATGTTTTAGTTCATGAATACTTGATTTTGGTTATCTTGATTGCAAAAAGTGTAACTTTCTGCCTTATAAATCATCCCGAAATAACCACTGTTACCGTAATAAATCTCTCATCTCTGATCTGCAAATTCCCGCCAAAGTATGCATGTTTTCAAGAGTGCACACTGTGCATGCATCGAATCTGAAGCGCACCAACAAATCGAGTGCAGCACATCAGCATTTTTTTTTTTTTTTTTTTTTGGCTACCCGCATTCGTGCCTCTATGAGCACAGATTGGAATCCAGCCAAAGGGTCTAACATGTTAACAATGTGTGTTCAGTTGAGTAACAATTGCTGTTAGCAGTGCACATGTCCGCATGTACATAGATTTTGGTTATTGTTGTTGGCTTCATGTTGTTAATGTTGCCATTGCAGCTTTTACTATTTATTGTTGTATTTATTTTGCTATTTTTTTGCACTCAAGCTAGTTTTACACAATTGTTGTAGTTATTTGGATGCGATATTTCTAACTCTCGCACACAGCTGTGAGTGTAGTTTGAATTGTCGAAAATGTTGTTGTTCTTGTAGCTGTTGTCCACCTTCTACACAGTTGGCAATTTGTTTAAATAACTTAATAAAGTTGGTTAAATCGTAAAGTAGATATGGCTTAGCATTGAGCCAGTGACCTAAAAGGTCATGCGGACACAAAATCAATAGAGCGATTGGATGTTTCAATTTTGTTTGTAATTTTTTATTGTATGAACAATGGCAAAAGATGAGAGGAAAATTTAGGACTCATCTTATATGATGGACAAATATAAATAAATAATCTGGAAGCAACGATATAACATGGTTGAACTGTTCTTCTTTTTGGGTCACTGCATTTCGGTTGTATACAAAAAATGCTAGGGGAAGAGAAGATCATCCCCGAGAATGGTAAGGAAGCGTGGCGATTTTGAAGTAATCTATGGATTGAACTGGCTATATAAATACACCAAGCCCAACTGGGCAGATCAGAATGCGGTCCATTAACCCGGGAAGTCAACAGATCATTTATTTTACACCGTTTCCGGGTATACCAACATACAGAGTAACGAAACCGTAGATGAGTTGGCTCGTTTTTGATCAGATCTTCTTGCCTCAGAAGCGAATAAGGTTCAACCTTTGGTTAGCTGGAATTTATCAGATCCCATATCTCTCACCACTCATTTAACGAGGCTTATTATAGTGTGTGGCCACCTAAAAAGAAGCCCCATCTTCGTAAATTCCCAAGACGAATAAGGGGCATACTTGCGGAATTCATGAGTGTTGGTATCCAAATATGTATTCCAAGTGATTCGGAGTTATACATGCCGATTTTACGGATATGGACCGGCTGCCACTAGCACCTTTTGGTAGATGCCCGATTGCGTGTAATATCTTTTTTTGGTCACGTGAACCTTCGAGTCATGGAAAATATGCACCTACTGCTTGGTTACATCCTTACGTAGAATATTGCTCCTCAGAAAGCAATAGGTCGCACAATAGCTTTCTACTAGCTTTGATTTTTTGGATCAAAAGACTGTGAATTTGATTCGTTTATCATGGAACATGGTGTTACAGAATGCCGTCTTTTCTTCTTCAATGCGAATCTATTATATATAATGATATATGAAAAGCTAAAAAAAATAAGTAAAGGAAATGAATGGAAAAGAAAGAAAACTAAAGGAGTTACGGTAAGGAAAACAAAGAAAGTAAGGAAACGGTAGGAAAGGAAAGGTAGGAAAAGGAAAGGTAAGGGAAGGAAAGGTAAGGAAAAAAAGTGAAAGAAAATAAAGGTAAGAAAAAAAATAAAAGAAAATAAATGAAATGAAAAAAAAATGAATAAAATGAGAGGAAATTAAGGGAAACGAAACTAAAGCAAAGGAAACGAAAGGAAATTAAAGAAAAGGAAAATAAAAGGAAGAAAGGAATGTAAAGGAAATGGAAAGAAAGGTCAGGTAAGAGAATAAAAGAAACGAAAAGAAAGGAAAATAAAAGAAAAGAACAGGAGAGAGAGAAAGAAAGAAGGGAAATAAAATGAAATGAAAGAAGAGAAAGAAAGAAAGTAGGGAAATAAAATGAAATGAAAGAAGAGAAAAGGAAAGAAAAGGAAAAGAAAAGAGAGGGAAGAAAAGGAAATGAAAGAAAAGGGTAGGGAAGGAAAGAAAAGCAAAGGAAATAAAATGAGATGAAAGGAGAGGACAGGAAATAAAAGCAAAGGAAATTAAAGGAAAGAAATACGTATGAAGATTACCTAAGAAGAATAAATAATAATCAACATTGAAACTATATTACTGAATGGTATAGGGAGGGAGGAAAAGGCAAAATGAACTGGAATGTATAGAAACCAAAAATATAAAAAATATGAAAAGAATGGCAAATTTAAGAAACAGCAAAAATGTAGGAAAATAAAATAAGCTTTTGTGGTTGAATTTCAACCACTGGGCGAACTCTAGTTGGTATAAAAAGGAGTTCCTTAAATCCTTTTGTGTAACTGACTAACAAAATTCTGTTTCTATTGACACACAAATTTTAATTTTTATTTTAATATTTATTTATTTTATATACTTGACTTAACTTATTTACATATTTTTATATATTTAATTAACACAATTTTCACATTAGCTGATATACATATATAAATATAATAGATACTTAAAAATTATTTTTTTTCATTTTATTGCAAGAATACTTTTTTTGGAGTTTTGTAAATGGAAGACCTTAAGTATACTTTTATATATATGTACAGAATATCCTTATATGCATACAACAATTTCTCTTAAAGAGACTAGAAATTAATAAAATTTATAATGACGTTAATAACAGTTAAAAGGAAGCACTGACAGTACATATATGCAATTAGAAAAAAAGACACGACTTGGATCCGTAACTTTTTTAAGGGTTTAAAAAAAAGTCCGGTATGTGTATGTCGACGGCTGAGTGGAATATCACCCTATTTCAGGCTAGTGCAAAAACGAAATATCTCTTTGTACACTGAACCAAAAACGTAAATGTTTTTTTTTTTTTTTTTAAATTTCCTAGAAGTTCAAGCTGATATTTCTTAGAATAAAAGAAAAATTCATGGATTCTAAGAAAATTATTTTACAATTTATGAATGAATTCATGATTTCTGAGAATTTGCTTACATATTTTAAGAACAAGTACTTATATTTTAAGAAATATTCTTACATTTCTATGAAAAAGTTCTTTTGAAAGGTTTTGATGTACAATTCTTCAAATCCATGTACTTTTTCTCTGGAAACATGAACTTTTTGGTTCAGTGTAGGATAATAATTAAAATGTATGGTATTTACGTTTAGTTTTTTTTTTTAAATAAGTCGTTCTTCAAGCAAATTATTTAATAGACCGAAAATGATAATCGTCTACAGGGTTTTATGGTTTGTAAAGGATGATCCTTCAAATCAAGTCAATTCTAGAACGACCTAGTACCCATATATTTGTCGATATGAAACTCACAACCCATTAAAGTTTAATATTGCAGCAGGTTATAACCAAGGCATCAAACCGATTAAAATAACGTTCCAGTTTCGGCTTTTTAATGTATTTCGTTTTTGGTTTCGTTCTTCAACATTTATTTCGGTTTCGTTCCGGGTTCGGTTTCCAAATAAAAACACAAACAAAAAAATTGTCCTATTACAAATCTCAAGTATGTACCTAGAGGCAAAATAAGTCTGAATTGTTTGTAATTTTTTTCTGTGGCCATGATGGATTTTCTCTAATATAGTAATACATATTAGTCGCGCTATTTATGGATACAATTTTTGCAAAATGAATTTTAAAAACTTACTCTACTTTTTTATTAGAGAAATTCTAGAATGGTATCAAGTGATTTCTGAGACGGGCACTAAATACTTTTTTTCGGTTCTAGTACATTTTTTTCGCTTTCTTCATTCAATTTTAGTTCAATTTTCTGTCTTGAGATTTTTGATGGTTAGTTCAAAAGCAAGGTCTGAAACCGATTAAAATAACGTTCGGGTTACGGTTTCGGTTTTGCAACGTGTTTCGGTTTCGGTTCCGGTATCGTTCTTCAACATTTATTTCGGTTTCGGTTACGGTTTCGTTCCGGTTTCGGTTACCAAATAAAAACACAAACAAAATAAATTTTACTACTAAAATAGTCAAGTACCTATGTAGCTTCGAAATAGATCTGAATTTTCATAACTTTTTCCTGCTGCCATGATGGGATTTCTCTAATATAAATAATAATAAATTTTATTAACGCTATGCATGGATGAAATTTCTGCAAAACAAATTCCTAGAATTAACTCTACTATTTTATTAGAAAAATATTAAATGAAATGTATAAATCGCCAAAAAACATTAATATGAGTGGTGCTTTCTGAGTCAAGCCTGAACATTTCGTTTTCGTATCTCGTAAATGTTTTTCGGTCGCTTCATTCAACTATAATCAAATTTCCTCTTTCAGAATTTTTATACTAAGGTTAAAACGCGTAAAGTTTTCAGAGTACCTGTTTGTGCCCACTTAAAGAAGTGATACATTAAAAAAATTCAAAACCGTTTGGAACCGGTTCCGGCTTTTGAAACGGTTTCGGTTTCGTTCTTTTCCAGATCAAAATAACGGTTACGGTTTCGGTTTCGGTTTTGAAAAATGAATCGGTTTTAATCGGTTACGGTTACGGTTTCGGTTTCGGTTTCAGTCCTTGTTCAAAAGATGTCATTTGTAACCTTGCAAGACCATCTTCCATGCAAATTATTCAGGGTACCCTTTCGCAAAATAAAATATGTGCCCACAAAAAGAAGACATTGTAAAATTCAAAACCGTTTGGATCCAGTTACGTTTTCGGTTTCGGTTTTAAAATAATTAATGGGTTTTAATCGTTTACGGCTAAGGTTTAGGTTTCAGTGCATGGTTATAACCTATATTACAGATTAGAGTGATTCAAATGGGCCTTACACCCTAAAAAGTTAGTAACTGATGAGAAAATTAGCGCTGTAACTTAACCCTAATGGGTCAGTTACATAAAACTTTATTTTGGCTTTACCTCAAACTTTGACTTTGACAGAAAAGTTCAGTATACGTATTTAAACCAAGCATGGCAAATTGGAGACCTCAAAGTTGAAGCGAGGTTGAAATTTGGCAAACTCTCAAATTTTGCTTGCTTTGCTTGCTTTGACAATCAGATGTTGATGACTTTGCTTCAATTAAAGAAAAAAATGTTGGAGAAAATAAGAATTCATTCATTTTTTCTCTATTAAATTAATAAATTAAATAAAACACTACGAATGCAAAGAAAAAAATAACGAAAACAAATGTATAAAAGAGAAGCCTCAAGGCGTTCATTGTAGCATACCTCTGAAGTTGGACGCAAAGTTTTGAGGTAGCAAATGCCAGGCGAGGTTAACAAAGCTTTATGTATTCGACCCTTAAGAGGTGGCTATTTCTTTTAGCACTTTTTCTAAAAATTATTGAAGCTTTTCCCAAAAATATATTCTTAAAGTTGAGGCTTTGAAGTTTCCAAAGTCTCGACTTTAAAAATATGAAAAGCTTTTTGAAAATTTTCTCGAAAATTTTTTTTTTTCAAATTTTCAAAGCCTTGTCTTTCAGAATATGTATGTAAAGTTTTTTTGGAAAAAGTTTCAAAAATTATTAGAAAACTCATTTTGAAAAAATTCCATACAAAATGTGCGGGAAAGGGCGTACAGAAATTGCCACCCTTCGATGGCTAATACAAATACAGCTTTGTGGCGTTGCATGACATTTATAACTTTGAACGCAAAAATATACAAGCAAAAATCAGCTGAATATGTCATCGCACGAAAAAGATAGAATTTGGCCAAGACTCTGCATTAACGTGCATTAAAAAGCGATTATGAGACAAGTAGCTTTGAACTATGTACATTTTATCTCAGCTGTCAAAAATGAAATGTCACGCGCCGCTACGCTAAAGTTGTTACGTTTTCGCCTTAAGCGTTAAGTTACTGCGCTAATTTTTTGCAAGGCTTATTTTCTCATCAAATTACCTACTAATTTGTGAGGGGTTAAGACTTAGTCGAAATTTTTTTGAATCACCCTATTACAGATATTATATAAAGATTAGATATTTTTATAGTTATTGCTTTAGTAGCTGGTATTTTTAAGCAGGGACCGTAATGGTTACTATTTCATTTAATTTTTTTAACTCAGTTATTTTCATGATTGCTGGAAACAGTAACTGCACAGAATCTTAGCTTCAAATCTGAATAATCTACAGCTTTGATTAAACAAAAAATTGTCAGTTAAACATTTTTTAAACGATTCATCAAAAATTCGCAGTTTTTAAACCTTACAATTACCATTATTACTTTTCGCTATTCAAATACAAAAAAAAAACACTTTTTTTATATAACCTTTCGCCTTATACCTTTGAAAATAACCATTATTCTCGATCCCTGATTTCCAGCTTTGATAATTTCCAATCAAAATATTGCCTTCTATTTAAATTAATTGATTTAACTTTTTTTTCACTTTACTCAACTCCCAATTTTTTCACATTTCTTTTTGTATTTATATATGTATCTTAAATTCTAAATCACAGTTTTGAGTTTTAATTACAAAACTTAAGCAAGCTTGCTTTGTAGACTTTTTGCTATTGTTTTACATACATACATATAGCTCTTTAGACTTGAAAGATATTTTACAAACGAAATACTCTAGTTAAACTATTCAAACTTCAAGCGAATTTATCATCTTGGTGGACAAAAACTAAAGTATGGAAACAGTTTGCAGTGCAACGAATAGAAGCGCTTCGGATCTTTTGCTAGATCGAAGCCATCCACTTTGACTACATTCCATTGATTTCGCATATGCGCATAACTAAATGAAACTTGATCTTCGAACGTATCTGGACGTATGTGCTCCATGGGCTCCAAGTGTGAGTGAAAATTTTCAACAATGCGCAGAGGCACTTTGAGTAGATGTTCTGAAAGAGAAGAAAAAAAAAAAGAAAACTATTAGAGTAAAACCCAATTTTTAATTTTTTATATAGGTATGTATGTATAAAATCATCTGCAATTCCAATTGTTTAAAATTTTTCTAATTTTCTTTCTTACATATTTTTATAGCCAGCGTACTAGTATTAGTGCAAGGGTATTATAATTTTGTCCACATAACGGTACTATGTAACGGCACAAAATAATCGAGATAGATATAGAGTTCCATATATGAATGTTCTTAAGTTGAAAAGAGGAGTTATTAAGTCAAGTCCGTCTGTCTGTCCGGGTACACGATAACTAGAGTAACAATTTAGATATTTGTATGGAATTTTCTATACAGGGTACTTTCTTTCCCCCTTTCCCGCTATCTAAAATTTCGAAAATCACATAAATTGACATAATTCGGTGACGGAGATGGCTAAAATGATAGTCATTCTATTTTTTGAAAAATTTTTAAAAGTAGGCGTGGCATCGCCCACTTTTCAGGGAGGTATATTTGAAAATTTCACAGGTCATAGGTTTTAAACGAATTACGTTAGAACGATGAAATTGGTACAAGGTATTTTAGCATAATAGAGAGCATACCTGATGTAATTGGAAGAAATCGCTTCCAGATCACGCCCACTTTCGATATGGTAAATTTCGAAAATCATATAAATTGAAGTAATTCGGTAAGATAAATAGCTAAGATAGTAAAAACTTTAGGTAAATCCTCCTAGGGCCTATATCATTGTTATCCCGTTCTGAAAATTACCGCTGGGTATTTAATGTTCCATTCACCCGAACTTAGACTTCTTTACTTGTTTTATTTCATTTTCTTTAATTTTTTTTTATTGTTTTTTTTTTTTTTAATTTTATTTTATTGTTTTAATTTTATTTTATATGTTAGGCCATTTCGATCTTCTAGTCCATCAAACTCTTAATATTATTCCCATATATCTACTTACCAATTATGAAGCCCATTGTGACATCATCCGGAAAACGTATTTTACGTCCAATACTTATAAATTTGCCACCACCAGCTATTGGTAACATTTTCATAGTGAGCGCACGACTCAAACAAAAACCAGCACCACCTGTGGCGAACCAAAAAGAAATCTTCTCACTTGCAGTCTTATTTTTGTGTGATGTTGATGGATACTGTATAGGATGAAGAGAGATATTTATTAAAATTTATTTAAAAATATTTTAAAAGTCTGGTACAACTTACACTATCAAGATGTATCTCGAGTGGTGAGAATATGCTCGGCTTGCCCAAATACCAATCAACTGAAGGACTATACTCATCCAAAAGTTTGACTAAACGAGGAACGTTGACATAATTGTCATCATCAAAGTGGCAAAACCATCTAGAAATAGAGAGAAGAATGTATTTAATAAAATGTACAAAGATGAGTTAACATGTGCTTACGACTAAATCAAGACAATATGAAATAATAATCTTTTTTCTAACTAAAGTACTTTCTAGTTGCTAAGAAAAAA
>CAXKVI010000002.1:24076769-24104269 GCA_964058755.1 Campiglossa producta | reverse complement strand
AATAAAATAAAAAAAATAAATGCAATTGCAGTTGAATTTCCACCACTTCACTCAAATATACTCAACTTATGCGAAGTGCCAAAATCAGTGTGAAAAACTGTTGCTACATAAAAACTTGCGCCCATACAGTTTAATGATCTAGACAGCGATCGGTTGGTTGGTTCTCCAAACGACTGACTAATAGCTCGGCTGGACATTCATTTGTCGTATTGGGGCAGCTGAGTTGGCAGCTGGCAGCTGTATTGTATCTGCATGCCATGAGCTAAGTGTTGGTGAAGCGGTGGCAGCTATGCAACAATTAGTTGGATGTGTTGCTGTAACAGGGAATGGTAGCAAAATATTGCAAACGAAAAAACAGCTGGAAATTCGAATGTAATAAAAAAAGTTGCATACAAAATCAGCGAGCTATATTCGTTAAACTTTTATGTTGGAATTTACTTTTTTTTTTACAGTGGTGTTGCTGTTAATGATGTCGCTCCAATTGCTGTCACTTAATTTCCTGTTTGTAAATTTTCCCGTTTATTTTCTTATGTATGCACTACTACACATAGCTACATATGTAGGCAAGTACTTAAGTTCCAGAGTTGGGAAAATGGTATTACCGTGTTAATCATGTTCCAAGATGGAATGGTTACGTCCAGAGGTTCTCTTCCTAAGTTGGGCCCTGCATGGACCTGACATTTTTTCATTGATTTTCTAAAAATGTTGTTTAATTTATTTTAATTCAGTTTTTTCTAAATTTTTATTTTATTTTAATTCCTTTAGTTGTCTTAAATTAAAATTTTTTTAATTTTATTTATTTTTTATTCTATTTTCTCGTACTTTAATTTATTTTTTATCTATTATGTATATAACTTTTTTTATTTTTTTGCCTATTTTTATTTAATTTTACTTCATATTTTTAATAGTATTTTTTTTCTACTTTTTTTCGCAGCTCTGGTAAGTTCATATGTATATAGTTATGTAAACTTGTTTAATTAAAACAACAAACATTGTTGTATTAGCTTTAAAGTGATTAAACGCATTAAACTGGGCGTTGAATGGTTTAATGCTTTTATGCATACGTATGTACATTAGGGTGGTCCTTATAGTCAAATGTAGTATTTTTCCGGGCTCATCCCCTAGATCGGTTGTACCACGGTCAACTATATCGCACACATTTTTTTCCCCCCATTGGAGATGATTTAGGCGTGTCACAGGGAGGTCAGATTTCTCTATGGAGACTCAAAAAATATAAATTATTATTTTTATTTAATGCTCGGAATCGATAGCACTATCGTGTGGTTCTAATTTGAAACACCTAAGGTGTGTGTCGCAGGCGGTAGTCTGAACTTTAACCCCCCTGCGACACGTCTTAGGCGTTTCTAATCGGGACCAGTTTTCGCATGTGTTATCTCTGACCATAGTGCTGCCGATTTCGAGTATTAGATCAAAAGAAAAATCAATTTTATTTTTTGAGTCTTCATAGAGCAATCTGAACTTTGACCCCCATGCGAAACGCCTAAACCATCTCTAATCGGGATACACATTTTGGTGTGATATCTTCGGCTATATTACTATCGATTTGAGGGTTGAGCCTTTGGAAATCTGATGATAAAATTGTCTCCATACAAATAAGGACCACACTAATGTACCTATGTTAGTGAAAGCATGATTGTGTGAGTGCGTATGTGCAATAAATAAGCGGATAAGTACTCTCATGTAAATACATATGTAAGCTTTGTTATAATACATTTACACTGCAATAAATTTGGTGAAAAATTGCAAATTTGGCACTTTTTTCCATACAAATCTTATTTTCCAAATTTGGAATTTTATCACATTTGACCAAATTTCCCACAGTTCATCCAAGTATTGTGGGTCCCCCTAGAACATAGTCTCAATAAAATAAAAAAAGGCTGCCGTCACGGCCATATTAAGTTTTATCTTGAACACGCAATTACTGTGAAATCCCCATTTTCTGCCATAAACTGCCTCGTTGGCTGAAATCTCAATACACTCAGAAAAAATTTCTTGTAGAATTATAAAAGCCTAGATTGCATATCTCACGTTGTATACATTCGAGGATGAGCCAAGTTTCTAATATCCCCCTATTCGATATCTAACTGTCATTTTATTCTTCATTGTGAATGAAACGTAGTGGTGGACAGTGAAAAAACTGTGCTGAGCTTTTAAATTTAACAAGGAAATATTTTGCGAGATTAAATTAATTTATTAAATTTTTACCGATTTAAGCGTTATTTTCACACTTGCTTCGATGAAAATGCGCCTATTGATGGAAATCATCACGAAAAACCATTCTTATTATCCTTAGTTAAAATCCTTTTTTTTGGGTGTATTTTGCAAGTAAACTTTTTCAATATTATTCTTAAATATGCGTTTTTTTAATGTTTTCCTCTTTCGCAAAATTAATTAATTAAGTTTTAATGGTGTTTAATCGCTATGAATATTAAGTAAGTAATTTTCAATGAATTATTCACAGAGGAGACTTTTAATTATGGCATTTTTTGAGTAGTTAATTGAGTAAGTAAATATATAAGACGGAAAATCGACAATGTATCGCAAAAAGCTATCTACGCCACTGGTTTCAGCTAAAAGGGCTAAGCTGATTGCTCCTAACAGCTGTACAAGTTCTAATAAGAACCCAAATCGAATGATTTACTCGTTCACACACACACACACATCTAACACATGTATAAACACATAAATGAAAAATTTGAAAGTGCCACAGTTAATGAAATGAACCATAACTCAGTTTACCCAAATAACCTTTTTTAAAAACTTTGCTTTTTTTTCCTTCATTTTTTAATTTTGGCTTTTAATAACTCATTCTCTGAGCGGATTAAATGGACATTCCAATTTAAAAGTTTTAGCCCAAAAAGGTGTGGCTGAGTTATTTCTCAACTTTTTTTTTCTCAATTTCTCAGCCGCAAACTCAATTTAGTTGAGCTATTTTTTGTTGGTTTTTTCTTATTTTCTAAAATTGTTTTTTACCTTTTCTGCGGTAAAAACAAAGCTGAATTAAAACGCATCTGCATAAGTAATACTCATATGTATAAATATACATAGCTATGGTTGGGTGAAGCGAAATAAATAAATCTCCCAAGTGAACACTCTTTCCTTAGCCGCTACACGCTTACGCTTTAATTGTATATTTTTCTCGAATTTGTTTCGTATTCGAATGCAACAAAAACAAAACATCAATGAAACGATTGTCCCACACAGTGGGTCAGCAATTATTATTTACCTGCTAACGTATTTATATGTAAAATCAAGGAACGGAGGCTTAGTTAGAGTGAAGCCAATTAATATATAACCAGATGTGGCTCTAAGGCCCGGCTTTTCATTGCATCTTTAAACCACTGACAAAGTTGACAAGAGTTTATTCCATACAATTTGGCCGTTTAAACTAAGCTAACACTGGCGATGTGGCTTAAACTTGCACTGAAAACCCGGGCCTAAGAACGGCATACCACGCCCACATGAGAATTCTAGCAGTAGCTAATGATTTATAGATGAGCAGAGTACTAGAAAGTAAACGCTTATATGGATCCTACTTTGGCCCTTTTTAAAAACTTCGCGGTGACCAAAAATAAGTTTTGAAAGATAATAAAAAAAGTATGAAAACTGAGTTTGAAAATTTCACTTGATTACGGTATTGACAAAAAATAGTGCTTAAATAAAATTAATTCCCACAGAACTAAAAATATTTGTAGGAAGCTAAGGCTCATCTTCAGGAAGAAAACTTTAAAAGTCCCCATTGTTCCTATGTGTGCTAAAAAGCTATTCGGGGTGAAATATTAAAATTTATGGACTTTTCTCGAAAACGAGTTTTCCAAAAAACAGCTTGGCCTCTACAAATATGGCCCTAGCATTTTTAAGCTATTGCATAGATTTTATCGCGGGCTTGGCACCTAAATAAAAAAAAAAACGGAATACGGAAACGGATATTTGTGAAAAAAGTTTCGAAAAGGTTCGGTGTTAGCAACAGGCCGAATACATAGAATTGGATCTCTATCATAAAGTTAATGTTAAAGTTAACCTTAACTTTAACTTTAACGTTAACTAGCAACATTTTTTTGTGTTGGTGTATTTATTTGAAAACCGCAGCCGAAACGAAACCGTAACCGAAACCGAAATAAATGTTGAAGAATGAAACCGGAACGAAACTGTAACCGAAACCGAAATAAATGTTGAAGAACGAAACCGGAACCGAAACCGAAACCCGTTACAAAACCGAAACCCGTTACAAAACCGAAACCCGTTACAAAACCGAAACCCGTTACAAAACCGAAACCCGTTACAAAACCGAAACCCGTTACAAAACCGAAACCCGTTACAAAACCGAAACCCGTTACAAAACCGAGACCCGTTACAAAACCGAAACCGAAACCGGAACTTTATTTTAATCGGTTGCATACCTTAGTATTTTTTTGGAGGATCCTTGAATTATAGTTAAATTTTTTTTGGCTTTAAGTGGTGCAGAATCTATTTGAAATTGAATTTGCAAGTTAAAACAAAGAAAAGTGCTTAACCAAAAATTTTCTCTAAAATTTTAAAAAACAAAAAGTAATTAAAGATTTTTTTTTATAATTTTTGTGCAATCGGGTATAAAACCAAGCCTCGTTTATGCATGTGATTTCCATTAGTTTCAATACTAAGCTCATTTATTTATCTAAATTTTAAATTTTTTTTTTTGTGTCTGCTTCCTTTCTTAAATAATACCCATTTGCTTTCTTAACCATCCACAAAAAAATATTAAGTATTCTGCACTCTATTGCCTGTTTATTTGATGTTTTACTTGATTATTTTTGTTTTTGGCCTGCGCCCATTTCTGCTTATATCTCGTGTGATATTATTCATCACAACAGTCTGGCTCAATCTGTTTGGTGTTAATCTTCACTGTTGAACCGCATTTTGGGTGATTACGTTGATGATGATTGATTGTTATTTGAACAGGGTAGCGTGTAAATAAGTGAATTTTCGGTTATGTGCGGGCGGACATTTTTAACAAATTTGGTATCTCCTCAATTGCTCTTCTTCTACATGTTTGAAACGTTGTTCTTGTTTTTTTTTTGTATTGGTTTGATGTAGTTGCTTGTTATGATTTATTTGAGGTCTTCACAAACATGTGTCAATAGAGAGAGAGATAGAGGGAGGCGTCATTAAAAAACACATTATGAACTTAGTTGGGGAAAGAAATTAATGAAGTCTACATGAAGTGAATAATTTAACATTAAATTTTCTCGGTTGTATCGTTAAGCTCACGCAATCACACACAAATATTTACATGGAACTGTATTTGACGGTTGCAGAAAAATTTATATTCCAATTTTTTTTTTGCTTTACAGAGTCTTCGAAGTTTGTGTGTAAAAATTAGGACCCTAGCAACCCTAATCAAAAAAAAGTTGATTAAAAAACTGTTTGAAAGTTTTTCTGTTGATACCCATCTTAACCTTCTCAAGTACCTGGGTGACCGAGCTTGGTCGGTGTTTTGGATTTTGTTCAATAGTCTTAAACTTTACCTACATTAAAATACGTTAAAAAAATTCAATTCTTTTTTTTGTTTGTATTATTTTCCGTAATGATTATTACGATCTGATGTCAAAAGGGTTTTCTAGTATTAATATTTTTTTTATTTTTGTTTAATGTTTTGAGATGCCTATCTTAGACAAAAGTACTTAAAATATATTTGGTGATATACAAAAATATTAAAAATAATGTTTATAAAGATATTAATTGAAAAACTAGGTGAAATACCTTTTTAGAAAGGTGGTGTGGTAACTTTGAAAACTCTTAAAGAGCTTACGGTAAAATATTGTATCATTCACTTTTAAATTTCATAAAATTCCGGAATGACAGCTACATATATTATTATAAAAATATAAAATTAAGGTTATATGGCATCTCTAATAGAATAATAATTTTCGAGAAACCAACTGCAAATCGAAAAGTTCGACACTACTATAATTTTTTATCTTAAGTTCATCTAGCATAGCATCATCACCTATTTTGAATATAAAATACTGGATACCTCTTTCTAAAACGGTCTAATGTACGAATTTATGTTCCATTGTACTCATACGCACAGCACGACATGCGTTCGGATGTGTTGAAGTGCGTCGAATTGTATTCAGGTATTTAGCAAAGAGATTAATCACTTATTTGAATGGTTATGAATAGAGAAGCACAATTAATTTTCAAATTAAAGAAATTGATTGCTGTTAAATCGTATGTGCTTGAAATTTATAAACATTATAGACTCAATAATGGCTTAATTTGTTATAGGGTTAGTTTAAAAAAAATTCATTTGATTTCTTTGCAAAGGCTTTTAAGGAGAACGGTAACGCTCACTGCCATTGTTTTCCTATTGGGTTAGTGGGCTGACTCGGAGGTCATGTGAACAGAAAAGTCCTTCTGCAATAAAACTAAAAATATTGGCTGAAGGAAGCTTATCCTTGGGCATTCCCTGTTCTTTTAGTCTATCTTAAGGAACCTCATCTAGAAATACCACCGATGACAGGACAAAATTTGGGAAAGCCCTTGCTTAGCTTTGATACCTAGGAGCCCCTGCGGGTTAGGGACTTAGAATATGCCCGAGGTAGGCATACCGGTCGTAAGAGGCGACTAATATGCACATAGGTAATGACTTGATAACTCGATGGTTGATTTACGGATATGATGATTCTCACCTCTCATTACCCATCTTCTCCTTCCAAGGTTCCATTGGTCATGCCAAATCACTCACGAGAAAGTGGGGTAGTACCGCCAGGGAGTACCGGAGCGTACCGGGTTCATATCCGGCCAAGGACTGTCAATTTTGACAGCACTCCCCAAAAAACTTCGGGGAGTATTTTTGTCTTAACAACAACAACAACAACAACAACAACAGTAGCTAAAATATTCTAAGGGTTCGAGGCCCAATACTAACCTACTGCAATCAAATTTACGTTTACTTTTTTTCTATGCATACTTAGGCTTTTATTGCTCATGGCCAGATTTTCAATGCCAACATTATGTCAACGACAATCACATTAGTGACCAGTAAGTGGATAAGTAACAATGCAACTTGTAAAGGCTTATTAATGAATTTGTATGCACGAGTGTGTGTGGGCTGGGTAAATGCTTACATGTAACTGAATGTAAGTGGTAATTGTTTGAAAGTGATTCAATTCTGTGCGCTAACAAAGTAGCTCGCGCTCATACACACTTACACCCACATACACCCCCCCTAACAGACACACCTTTTAGTGTATGTGGAGCACTTATTTCATGACAGAACGGATGTTGTGTCAACAACAATAAGTTCGTTTACATATAAATATATTGATGCGTAGAAACATACATGGACACACACAGTGGCGGAGCGAGGGTTAAAATAGGGTTTTAAATCGGCTGTCCTAAAATTTTTAATAACTTCAAGATATCACATTTGTTGAAAGAAAATTCATTTTGCATACCGCAAAAAAGTGGATTTTTTAGCCCATCCGGCTTTAGTTTCGGTTCGTTTTCCGTTATGTTTTAGCTTTAGTTCTCCGAAACGTAAATCAGCTTCTGTTTTGTTTAGGCTGTTTCAGTTCAGGTTTTAATTTCGCTCGTTTCAAAATCTATATTGTATTCTGCTTTGTTTCTTCATAGCTTTTTAGTTCCACCTTTGTTTAGTTTTTGGAAATTTATTTGACTTGTAGAGTCTTTTGGTTCCGAAAATCATTTTGGTTCTGCTTTTGGTATCCTTTCTCACAATTTATATCCGATTCGTTTCCGTTACAGTTGTTCGGTTTTAATTTAGTTTAGCTGTTCAAAATTGATTAATGTTTCTTGTTTGTATTTCGGTTTAGTCAAGTGTTTCGGCTTAAATTTTGTGTAATGTGTTAACATTTGTATTGGATTCTTTATCGTTTTATATTTTGTTTCGTTTTTGATGAAGTCAAAGGACCCTAGAGAACGAAATCAAACACTGAAGATGGCAGATCGCCGAAACCGGTTTGTTACAAAACCAAATTTGACAAGGGATGACGGAAAATCGTTCCAATATACATCTAGGACCCTAGTCTTTTAGACTTAATGAAGGGTTCAAAATTTTTAATAGAGGATTTTCGTCTAACAATATTTAGAACAACCCCCACTCTCTGAGTAACGACCCTGTACGTTTACATGTTCTCACATTTGTTCCTTTGCTGTGGATTTCAGTTTTGACTTTTCAAAATTATGTGCTTCTTCCCTCACAAACAGCAACACATCCCATAATTTATACAAAGAATAACGGTAGTTCTTATTTGCGACTGTTTTAGCTTCCACTTGTGTCACCAATACCACCACCACCATCACCACCTCCACCGCCATTAAACTGTAGCTGCAGAAAATCTCAAAACATCATTAGTTGTTGCTGTTGTCAACATTAGCGGTATCATTAACCGTTCACGCCACACACCCGCCTCCATATGCCACACCAGCAACAACTTGATAGGAAGAAGACTAATTTCATAATCATTTGTGGTGGCATTGATGCTGTGGGAGATTTGTTAAACAAGTTTGTTGAAGTGTAAGAGTACAATAGTACAGGAGGGGGCGATGTGTGCCTCCATATGTGGCATTGTGCGGTGCATGTGAGACAAACGAATTGCTGTTGACAACCTTACCGCCACTTATTTAATTCAGCTATTTAATATTGATGCGCGACAGTGGTTTTGGGTGTTGTTGTCATTGTTTGCTGCATTGCAGCTGTATTGCATACTTTTTGTATATGTTTATATACCCAGTAGTGGGAATAAATGAAATACTTCAACTGTCCGCGGAGGCTTTATATTATTTTATTTTTATTTCCATTTAAGTATTTTTTTTTATTTTGTACTATTTTATTTAATTTTTGTTTGTTTAATTAACTTTGCATTTTTTAATTCATTTTATTTATTTTTATTTTTTTTTTCCTTTGTTTTTTATTACCTACACCCAACCTTTTTCATTATTTTATTTTTTAATTTTGTCCAATTTAATTTTCTTGTACATATTGTAAAAAAAATCATTTTTAACAATTTTTTTCAATTTATTTTATATATTTTTTTTTTAATATTTTTTCGCATTTTATTTATCTATTTAATGTTTTTCCTTTCTTTTCCATGATTTTAATTTTATTTTAAACTAACTAGGATCCTGCCCACTTCGCTGGCGCCAAGTTTTCACTATTTGCCCATAAGACCTAATGCTTGCTAATATTAAAGGTACAGTTATGGCCACAGCACTTTCCCACAGTGAAGAAAAATACTCAGCAAATTACACTGTACAAGAAAATTGAAGTTTTTGAAAATCCCGCCGGGTTTCTCAACGGTTTCAGAAGATTTTAGGTGTGCTGAATCCGAATCTGAAGTCAGATTAAAACAAAAAAAAAATTTTTTCAACTAACAATAATTTTAAAATTTTTTCTGGGCTCAAGGAACCATAATTTAATAATGCTTTTTTTATATTTGGCGGCATATAGATGTTCCCTAGTGCAAAAGGCATAGTTGTCCAGAACGCAAACGCAAATTAACGACGGTTGTGATTGAATGGTTTTGCTTCCCCAGTCTCTTGCGCTTTCGTTGTATTACAGCATAAGCTTATTCGTTTTTTTTTTGTATATGTATTACAGAGAAATTGTTACCAAATGAACAATAGATAGCTTTCTTTTGTTGTATTTATATTCAGTTTGTTCGTTTGTATTTGACAAACAACCTGTCGCGTTCAAACAATCGTTGAGTGTATAACGAAGAAATATATATACACACCTTAATACAACACAGACGCTGAGAGGCAATACAGGGCGCTCTTATCTTTAGAATGTGTGAGTTATTAGAGAGTTGACATATGTGGTAAAGTCTGGTTTACATTAGGTCAAATTTTATCCACGAAATTTGACACGATTTGACCTAAAGACCAACCTAAAAACCAGCCTTAACACGAACAAACGTAAATTTTTTATTGTCTCACTTCTCTTACTTGCACTTTTCTCATTCTATTGGGATTTTGGACGATATCTCAAAAACCATTCCCTTTCAAAAACCCCAAAAATGATCAAAAATCGATTAGGTATTTACTTAGTAAGAGGGATACGAACAAAGTCCAACTTCATTTTATATAAAAGGTTTCAACCCATTACTGGGTATATAATAATCATCTCCGTCCCACCGAGGTCTGCTCCACTTTTCATTGCAATTCGTAACTGTTGATGATATCTTTTTCGGTAGTGACGTTGTGATACTTTAGAATAATCAATTGTACGGGAACATACAAACATACGAAATATGTTTGCTGCATGCTGTGCGCTTGTACCATGGACAACATCCGTTTCACACACAATGCTGCTAGTAAAAACTGTCACCAATAATAAAGCTACAGCTAGATATAGTTATACGCATAAG
Organism: Campiglossa producta; assembly: GCA_964058755.1. NCBI lineage: Eukaryota > Metazoa > Arthropoda > Insecta > Diptera > Tephritidae > Campiglossa > Campiglossa producta. The sequence goes on along the minus strand of CAXKVI010000002.1, from coordinate 24,093,875 downwards.
TGTCTATCCAACATAAACCAGACGATTGCGTTGTGAGACAAAACGGAAGAAATACTTGAGTACTACAAAATACCGCGAAATAGATACAGTTAGATGTGCATTTAATCGCATATGCGTACCAATATGTCTATGCAGCAAATGTGAGATGTACAAACTTAACCGGTTGATTGCTTGTGAATGATGGTTTGTAATATATCATATTATAGCTGTGAGAATCATTTGATGGGAACCAATATGAAATCCATCATCCATCATCATAACTAAGCGTTCATTTAGTGCTAAATACACATAAACACACAAGTGGACTATTAAAACCACTTTTTTCATTATTGTTATTTATTAGAAGCACGTACAATTTAACCGTTATTAGAAAGAAAATGCGCAACTCAAGTGTTAGTTTGTTATGGCAAATACTACTTTTCTTGTGGGCATAGATGGCAGGAAAGAAGACGCTGGAAATGAGTAGATACTGGAGATGTTAGCAAATTCCAACGCATAAGTTCTCACTGAGCCATTTTCTTATGACGTATGTTTTATTTTAAAGAATGTATGTAGGTGGTAGCGGTTGTAACTGCAAAAGGTACCCCAGACTCATTACTCTCATTATTTTTACAAAAATATTTTCGGAATACAGAAAGTCTAATAATCAATGACAATGGGGCATAGTCATAGTCGAGATAAAGTGGGTACTATAGTTAGTGTCAGCTTTTTGAAATCATTTCCAACGGCCTATCTGTCAAAAAAGCTGACGCTAAATTAAGTACCCACTTTATCTTGACTATGACTACGGCCCTATGTGTTTATAACCTCGTTGACCTTACCAATTTAGATACCTACCAATTTTTTAAGTAAACTTCTTAGCCGGCGATATGAAGTTTTGATTGAGAGTAAAATTTGAGAAAAAGCCTGATGATGCAACGGAAATTATGCAACGAAAATAGAAATTGTAGTCGACTTTCAGGCGTATGTAGCAGACTTTTAAGCATAGGCGATTTTCGCCACGATGTTTAGCTGTGCAAATCAAATAGGAGGTGAAACTCTAGGATCTAGCTAACATTGCACAAATTATAATATGTAGTTAGACCGAGCAGAATTCATTGGTGTTGCCACTTATGGCGGTTTAGAGGGTTGCCGTCTATGCCATTTTTTTTAATATAGAGCTAGATATGACAATATGGTTAACAAATGAAAGGTATTTTCGACCGTATTCCAAAAAAGATAATATTAAGCACGGTTGCCACTTAGGGTTGCCACCTAACCGCAATTTATTTATTTTTTCGTATATCTCGGGAGCTGCTTAACCGCTTTGGATAAAATTTGGCATATAGACAATTTGATTCATTCTAAGATTATATACATGATTGTTGCCACTTAGGGCGCTTTACAGGGTTGCCACATATCCCTTTTTTTTTAATATAGAGCTAGATATGCCGATATGGGTATCAAATAAAAGGTATTCTCGCTCGTATTCCAATAAAATAGTCTGAAGCAGCATTACCGATTTGGACAATTTTATTGATTCTAAGTTTATATGCATGGGTGTTGCCACTTAGGGCGGTTTACAGGGTTGCCACCTATCCCAGTTTTTTTAAATATAGAGCTAAATATGTCAATATGGGTATCAAATGAAAGGGATTTTCGGACGTATTCCAAATATTACAAGTTTATAAATATAGTTGTTATAAATCTGGTACAATAGGTGTGGGTAGGACTTTCTAACGTTTTTGAGCACCTCTCTGAAAGCAATAATTCATGTGGAAAACCATATACTTCTTTTAAAAGTAAAGTGAGCTTACGATTTACTTCAGTCGACAAAGAATGCCTCATCTGTTCATCGTGTATGTAGGCGCGTGGGTGCATGCGAGGCTTTGTCAACGCGGTACGTGCTCACGGCCGTTTATCGCATACAAAATTCGTCGGCATAGCGTACTTTATAAAGCTCAATGTTTAAATAACAATAATTCACAAGTCAGTTGAATATATCACCAATTAAGCGAAAACGTGCGGCTGACAAATAAATTTTGCAAATAAAACGCACATTGTTGACTAGTCGTACGCCTCAATAAGTGATCGAGTATAGAATACAATAGACATAAGTACGGATAATTATTTAGTTCACTAACATAAACGGCAACGGTGAAATGATCATCAGGGAAGGTAATGAGGATTATGACAATTAGACACACAGAATAATTTTTTTGTCTACATGAACCATGTTAAACTAACAAGAAAGATCCTGTTAAATTTGTATGAGATAATGTCGTTTTAACAGTAATTAATGTTAATTTAACAGGAATTCATGTTAACTTAACAGAAATTCAGGTTAACTTAACAGGAAATCATGTTAATTTAACACGAAGTCAAGATTTTCAACATCAGCTTCATGTTAATTTAACAGGAAGTGAAGTTATTCATCATGAGCTTCATGTTAAAATAACATGATTGATAGTGTTGAAAAATAATAACCTGAAAATCTGTTAAAAAAGTTTTTATTTTACATGAACATTTTCCTGTGTGTAATGATGAGGAGATCATTATATCAGAGCAGATAGATTTTCTTTGGAAGGAAAATTTTTCAAGAAAACGAAACAAAGCTAAAAAAAACGGACGTAACTTATTGTAGTTGGCATCCAGAAATCTTTTTGAGACGCTGAGAAAAATGGAGCCACAGACAAAATATACACGAAAGGAATAATTTTTGGTACAAATGGACCAAAGTGGCAACCATTAATGCTGATCATTTTTGTATGTATTTGGATCAAAATGGCAACAGTGAGGGTAGGGATGATGGTAGTTGTGATATTCAGCGCAGTTGTTCACTGGCGATGACTACTCATGACTTTCGGTGAACCACTTGCGAGTATTTTTGTACATAAGTTAATGTGCGGGTTGTGGGTATATGTGGGACATATAAATACATGTATTCCACGCGCCACAATTGTACATTGCAAATTTGTTTCATTAACAAACAATAAATTATCTTGAGCTTGTATTAGTGCGGATGTCAATTGTTGTTTTGACAAAATGATGTATGTATGTTTTCGCATTTGTTGTTTATATTTAGAAAAGCGAACGCGCTCTAAAGCGGTTTGAAAGAGGTTAGACATTATATGCATCTTTTTGTTGAGTAAACTCTATAAGAATTTGTATAAATATTTGTTGTTGATTTTTTTTTACGTTGAATATACCAACATTTCTTTGTTGTTCTCGTAAGAGGACCTTGAAGTTGACTTATGATTTCACGTACACATCGAACCCTCCTCAAGTAAATCCCATTTTTCAGACGTTCAGTTGCCACTGAATAATTACTATGTACCTCATATGCATGTTTTAGGTTTTATTAAAGCAAAAATATCAACAACATTGTTTTCATGAAACCCCGTGCTTATTGCGAGCTAGCAGTTCCTTCATTACCAACGCTTTCTTGCATCTGCTTGTGCGCTTTATGTTGTTTTTTTTTTTGTATCGATTAGCTTGCGCACCTCCTTGTCGGTTGTTTGACTGAGACACATCTGGCAAACTCATAAGATAAAATGTAAGACACCGTTTCTCATTAATTAGGATTTAGAGCAATGTGTCGAATGTGGGATTTATTTTTTAGATTATGTGTGGCGGCATCTGTAGTTTATTGTACAAACAGTCCTCCAGGCCTGGTCTCAGCAGAGTAACCTGTAGAGCTCCAGCTATGTAAAAAGCACACTCAAGTTTTTGCCACTGCTAGCATCTAAGGTCATGTAATCTCGTTTTGCAAGATGTACTCAGCAGAAATAGCCTTGTCAAACCTGACAAACTACCTACAAAGAAGTTTGACTTTGTGGGGCCCAAAAGCTTTGGCGACGCTACCTTAGGTAGGCTTGCATAGCAACAACCTTTTATAGGAAAGGATCATTCCGACAAAATAAGGCTTTGCTGTGAGCCCGCATTAAATTACAGTGACGCCCTTAATACCATCGGGAATCGCTGCGTTAGAACGTCCAAATAAAACAGCCATCGGATAAGTCCCCCAACGAGAAACAAGTAATCCTCCACCCCGCTACTTCCTATGACAAAAGCTAAACATCTAAGCATGATAAACCACGGAATTTACTCTGATTTTTCAGCTCCGCGTAAGAACCCCGATTACCAAGGATAACTTAATCTTGGTGAACGCAATAAGCTCCAAAGAAAGGGCGCGACTCCCAACTTCTGAATGCAATTATCGAATCACAGCTCTCGTCAAGGGTGAAAGGATGATCAGCGATCATGGCGTTTGATTAGGCCACAAGATTGACCGAGCTAACATGCTCATTTTACACATTGTCGTAGATAAATTTGAACTTTGTACCATAAAAACTTTCTCAGCCATTTTTCTACAGCTTTCTAAAGCCATCTTGAGCTTTTGAGAGCGCCAATTGCGACAATGGACACGTTTCGAGTTCAAATATTTCATTAAAGCTCATCGTCGCATATTTCCTCTTAGACTGTGCTTTAAATTAAATGTAATTTTCTTAACTGGATCTGGTGGAGAATTTTGCCCTGCAACTAAATAAATGCTACTTGTCCTTACATACAAGCAACGTAACAACTACATACAACAAACAGTGTAAAGGAAAGTAGCAATAACTCAGCAAGTACAACATGCAATCTTAGAAACCATTGCCGCCCGGACCGCTCCTACTTTTGTCACCGTCTTAGTCGACGGCATCGTCATCTTCCTACTGTACTTTACTCTGCAACAAAACGTAATTACTGACTTCGTACCAGCTAATTAACCTCTTTTTTTCATGCCATGCTTACGTTTTGTTATGTTATGCTGTTTATTGTTGTAGTGTTGTTGTTGCTGACACTTGAGCAACAGCTTCTTAGCTTAAAGCATAAGGAAGATGTGTAGTGACTCAGTTCTTCAGGGTTGGCAGGCAATATAAACGAACTAGTGCTACAAAAACAACAAGTGCTACACTTAAGCGAGTTGTTTAAGTTGCATACCACTTGATGCCTCAAAGAAAAAATTAAGGAAACAACAACAAAACAACCAGAATTCACCTACAGTAAAGTTGGCTTAAAGCGACTGCATACTAGCGACTGGTATTTAGTTACTTACAAGTTTAACAGCTCTTTCTACATATGGGCGTAGTGTTATTTGTTTGTTGGTAAATGCGGGTATGTGGACACTGCTTCCCTGGTTCAGCACTGAGCTCGACTTTAAGATGTTACAGTTCATTTAGCTGTTGGCATTTAGGTATATGTCATTGCCACCGCAGCTAATGTAATTTCTCTTAAAAAATTGAGCGACAAACAATCAATTTGAGGTTGAACATTTTAAAAGCAGAAGTCTCTAATTCCTCCAGTGTACAGCCTACAGTGGAGTTGCTAACACATTTACAGAGAGTTCCCAATTTCGCAAGACCGTCCTAAGTCGGTCGTCGCGTCCGAGCCACCTCCTATCGACATTCTTTTGTTTTCGGGTTCGGAACTAGGTTCCCGGCTTCAATTCTATGTTACATCTTCAAATTAATTTCGGGTTATGGACAGACCCCCACTTTCGCAAATAATAAGGGTCGGACCTCTTTCCAGACTTTAGTAAGTCTCTAACTCACAGTGGGGTTGCTTAAAAGTTGAAAGAAGCCTCTCCTAACTTAACAGGAATGTTTTCGAGATTTTACCTTCTTTATATTTTATTGCTATTGTGTTCTGTACTATTTTTAACTTCAAGTATACAGCTGACCCCCTTCATTGTTGGCCGCCTTGCCGTGGCGAAGGGGCTTAAATTCTTTATTGGGATCACTCCTGGAGGGACGGGCCCTAATGCGGAATGAACAAAGAGGAAGACCTTACATCTCATGCAACCTCGGGCAGAGTGCACATAAGTGCACAACGCCGGCTGATGTATGATATGTGGGGAGATCCGCGTCAACGCCACCCTAAGCCAAGGTGTGTAGGCACCGTGCCGATGGCTGAATGGTCAGCGGGTGTATATCGAATAGCTGATCGCTTACGGTCCCCTCCGATGCCCGGGCAAGGTCGGTTGTATAAGTGCCTTACCCCGGTACACTGGCTATGCCGGGGTGGACCAACCCCTTCCAGTTTACTCGTGGGAATTGTATGGAGAAAGCAAAAGAAAACAATAAAAAAAGGAAGAGTGGGGAAGAGAGCGATCTGGGATCGCTCTCTGAGGACGAGCTCCTGGCCAGCAGCCAGGGGAGCGCGCAAGCAAAGGACGGCGAGGGTACCAGCCATAGTACCCCTGTCGTCCCGAATCAGTCAAATAGGGGCGCACCAGCCAAAGTGGGCCCCAAAAAGAAATCGAAGAAGTCCTCAGGGTGCCTAGAGAAGGCTAGATACCTTAGGGCTCAGTATATTCTAGCCAAGATTAAAAAAAATGAGGAGAGTGGCAAGGCGCATGAGAGGGACGCCGTGGACAAGGTTTGGTGCGAGGCAGTAGTCAAGGAGTACGAGACCGCCCTTGCAAACAAACCCGTTGCACAGCCACAGCAGCAAAAAACTAAGTCGCGCTCGAAGCGCAATCGTTCACTGGAGGTGAACGAGGGAAATGGCAAGAGGGGCAGGTACCAGCAGTATGATGGCCCTTCCACTAGTGCTGCAGCATTGGCCAGGAACACCTATAGTGAGGTGGTCCGGGATCACCTCCAGGTTGCACTGGTTGATGCTGACGGGGCTAATGGGAGGCGAGTACTGGCGGTTTGGAACTCCATAGAGGGACGACTATCTGAGATGGTCGTCCAACACCTGATGAGAACCGAACCCCGGTCCCCGCCTTCAACTGTGAAGAGGTATGCCACGGCTGTAGGGTGATAAAGTGCGCGGAAGGGTTTTCCAGGGACTTTCTCGAGAGAGGCATTGCTAAGATTAGCAACGCCTATGATGGTCTTACTCTGAAGATCATCAGTGCTTCGGAAATTCCCCGGAGGCCCCGTGCGCTTGTTTGGTTGCCGAACATGCCGAATATGAAACTGGATGAGAAGAACATCATCCAGTGTCTGAAGATGCAGAACTCGGGCGTCCCGATGGACGACTGGGAGCTGCTAAGAATAGAGGAGAAGCAGAAGAGTAGCCACCCGGTGCTACTGCTCATAAACAACGAGTGCCTAGGGGAACTCGAAAAGAGGGGAGGCAAGTTAGTTTATGGCGTCAGGCACGCCAGAGTTAAAGTTTTCCCAGCGGCGGTAGCACCGGATAACAATCTGGAGGAGGTCGACGATGCCAATAAGCTCCTAGAGGAGCTTAGGCTGGCAGCATCAGCCGGGGCTGATGCATTGTCGAACCCCGACAGTCAAGCGGGTGCGTCCCCCCGGTCCGATGATTAGGGTGGCGCAGATTAATCTGCAGCATGCCAGATGTGCCTCGGATAACCTGCTGGTTCTCCTGAGGGAAGAAGATATTGACATCTGCTTGGTGCAGGAGCCTTGGGTATGGCGCTCCAAAGTCAGGGGCCTAAGTACCAGAGGCTACAACTTATTTTATACACCAGGAGAAGGTAAGCCGAGGGCATGCATCCTCGTTAGGGATACTATTAATGCTTTCTTTTTACCTAATTTCAGCACATTTGATTTGGCGGTGGTCAGGATTGAGTCAAGGGGCGGACGCAGGTTAACGGTCGCCTCTGCGTACATGGCTCACGATCGGCCGGCACCTCCCGAGGAGGTACAGCTGCTCACCAAGCAAAAAAATGAGAGGATCCTGATGGGCTGCGACGCCAACGCAAGGCATGCGTTATGGGGGAGCAGCGAAATAAACGAACGGGGTGAGTCTCTTTTTGAATTTCTATTAGCAAATAAATTATGTATATGTAACAGGGGAAGCTCTCCCACCTTTGTTTTTCCGGGGTCAGTAAACTTCGCCGGGTGGGAAGAAGTCCTTGATATTACAATAGCATCTGACTCCCAGGAACCTTCGATAAGGAACTGGGAGGTTTCGCAAAAGACCTCCATGTCGGATCATCGAATGATCCTTTTTGATATTGACTGGGAGGGAGAGATAAAACAACCGCACAGAAATCCTAAACGAACCTCGTGGGGTCTATTTGAAAAGATAGTCAGTGATAGGCTCGGTAGGATGAAGACACAGATACATTCGACAGAAACTCTGGACGACCGAGTTAGGTCTCTGGAAAAAAGCTTCCAGGTTGCCTATAAGGCTTCCTGCCCAATAACTAGAAGCAAGAAGACCTTCCCCCCGTGGTGGGACAAAAATCTTAGCGAACTAAGGTCGAAGATGAGGAAGGTCTTCAATGATTGCTATGCCAAGAAAGACTTCCAGGAGTACAGGAACGCCCGGAGGGATTTTAAGAAAGCCGTACGTGTTGCAACGGCGAAGTCCTGGCAGGAGCATTGCGAATCTATCGAGTCCACGAAGGACTCAGCAAGGCTCGGGAAAATACTTGCCAGGGGGCACTCCAACAGAACCTTTGTAAAGCGCGCTGATGGCACTTGGGCGGGATCATCAGCGGAAACCCTAGATATCCTGATTGAGGCTCACTTCCCAGACGACCCTGTAGGGACGGAGCAAAGGGGAGAAAAGGCGCAACGGGAGGCACCTAGTGAGCTGATAAGCAAACTCTTAGCAGAAGACAAAATTGCCTGGGCAATAAATAGCTTCTCACCATTTAAGTCACCGGGAGTAGATGGTATACTCCCTATCATGCTGCAGAAGACTCAGATACCTCTGGTTAAGGAGTTAAAGGAGATCTTTACGGCCTGCATTTCTTTTAATCACATTCCGGACACATGGAGGAAAACAAGGGTGGTTTTCATTCCAAAGTCAGGAAGAAGAGGGCACGAAGTGGCCAAAGATTTTCGACCAATAAGTCTCACTTCCTTCGTGCTAAAAACGTTTGAGAGGCTGCTGGACATACACATACGGGAACTCCTGGAGGGGTCCCCTCTGTCCGGTGCGCAGCATGCTTACTTAAGGGGGAAATCCACGGAGACTGCGCTGCATGAAGTAGTGCGAACAGTGGAGAAGTCCCTTCTATATAAAGAATTCACTCTAGCAGCGTTTGTTGATGTGGAAGGTGCTTTTAACAACGTGAAAGCTTCAGCAATATCAACGGCGCTGGTTGGGTTAGGGGTGGAAGAACCAATACGGAACTGGATCTCATGCCTACTTCTAAATCGTGAAATAACAACAGAGATGGGGGGAGCAAAAGCTAGCAAACAGATTTGTAGAGGAACACCACAGGGGGGGGTTCTTTCGCCTCTGCTATGGCTCCTTACTATGAACGATATACTATTAAAACTCAGTACAAATGGAGTAAAGGTTGTGGCGTATGCCGACGACGTGGCGATCCTTGTCTCGGGTCCCTTCCCTTCCGTGATGAGCGAGATCATGGGAAGAACGTTGGCAAAGCTAAGTAGGTGGGCACAAGAGTGTGGCCTAGGGCTGAATCCGGACAAAACGGAGCTTCTTCTCTTTACGAGGAAGTACAAGCCACCTACGTTCGAACTACCGATGCTGAATGGTCAGCAACTAACTCTATCTACCAGAACCAAGTACCTGGGGCTGATAATTGATTGCAAGCTAAATTGGAAGGAGTGCATCGAGGAGCGGGTGCGGAAGGCATGTATCGCCTTCTACGCTTGCAAATCGATGTTTGGTAAAAAATGGGGTCTAAAGCCGAAGATGGTGCTGTGGCTGTACGAGGCGGTGGTCCGGCCTGTGCTGACCTACGGCTCGGTGGTGTGGTGGGAAGCTCTTCGTAAGAACTACAATCTCGCCAGCTTGCAGAGGGTACAGCGCACTGCGTGCGTCGGCGCCACCGGGGCCTTGCGCACCTGCCCCACTGCGGCTCTGGATCCTATTTTGAACCTACTTCCAATTGACTTATATATACTTTCTACATCGGCACAAACCGCACTGAGACTCAGGGAGGCTGGGTGCTGGAAGGATACTCAGCATGGGCACAGTAGTATCCTTAACACCCTCCCAGAGGGAATAGTTAATAGCGCAATAGACTACTATCCTCACAAACTGAAGTTTGAGAGGAATGCCACCACGGTCCTTCCAAGTAGGAATGAGTGGAAAAAGGGCAGGGTCACAACGAATAGCAACTTTGAAGTGTATACAGACGGATCCAAGATGGATTCGGGGGTGGGAGCCGGCGTATTCTCGGCAGGTCTGAATATTTCAGAAGCATTCAGACTCCCGTCGTATAGCAGTGTGTTTCAAGCAGAGGTTCTTGCGATTGTTCAGGCGTGCAAATTGCTTGAGCAAAGGAACACTACTGGGAAAGTGGCTATCTTCACCGACAGCCAGGCGGCGATAAAGGCAATCGCATCGCCATACACAAGCTCTAATGCAGTTCATGCATGTAAACAAATTTTGGCTACGTTAGCTGAGGTTTTAGAAATATCCATTATCTGGGTCCCGGGTCATAAAGGGATCGAGGGTAATGAGAGGGCTGATGAGCTAGCACAGGCAGGCTCATCAGCAGAGAGCGAAGAGATATCTAGACTGGAAATTGGGGTACCCCTGGCAGTAGCCAAGGGGAATCTCCAAAAATATTTTCTCAATGAAGCGCAGCGGAAGTGGAAAGCTACTACTACATGTGCAATATCGAGAGCCACTTGGCCGAACTACAGCGAGAAGAGGACAAGGGGACTTCTAAGCAGGTCGAGAGTAGACACCTACAAGCTTGTAGCAGTCTGCACGGGCCACTGGACGATAGGTACGCATGCGGAAAAACTGGGTATTCCGCATAATGACCACTGCAGAAGCTGTAAAGACATTAATGAAAAAGAGACCGTTGAGCACTTACTGTGTAAGTGCCCCGGTCTAGCCAGAACACGACTGAAAGTGTTTGGGACCCCTTTTTTGGAAAATCTAGGGAGAGTGTCCGAATTAGGGATCCCAAGCATCCTGGAGTTTATAAACAGCTCTGGGTGGTTGTAGCATATACTCACGGCAGTAGGTTTCTACGAGTTTTATGGCATCAAAACGGCTTTTAAAGCTAATTGGGCGACTTTGTCGCAGCCATTCCACCTACCTACCTACATACAGCTGAAAGTGAAGTTATTCAGAAATTTATAGAGAGGCCGCAAATTGCGCAAGCGTGTTCCAAGTATCTTGATCGGTGGCGACTTGGTCAAAGTTTCCTGTTAACTTGCCATTATCATCGGGTTCTGAACTATTTTCCAGGCTTCAAGTCTATTTCCTAAATTGAGAAAAGCACTCCCCAATTACTCAAGCATTTGATGAGCCTCTCGACACGTGCGCCACCTAGCGATATTTTAACAATTTATATTGCATTTTCCTCGTATTTTGACCTCGTTTAAAGTTTGATTCTCTGGCTGGAGAAGTTATAGGCATACTCCCAAATTCCATAAGATTTTCCCATTTCTCTACATCCGCTTGCCACATCGCAACCATTACTGAACCTAGGACTTTACCCTTTCTCACCAGTCCTAAGTTGACGAAGAAGGCGTTCCTACTTTTTTTTGGTATGTACCTAGGGAAGAAAACACACCCTGATGGCTTTAGGCTGGGTATCAATTCTTTACACTCATGTTATTTATTTCGCAAAATTTTGATTTTGGTACATTCATGCTTTTGGCAAGCGAGATACGATATCAAAAGCTAAGAGTCCCAGGTAACCAGAAGAGTTTGGAGATCAAGAGATTTATAGTGATGTCATATCCGTAGGATATCCATCATGTTGGGAGCATTTATCCCAACTGGAAATGTCAGCTATGCTGAATAGCGTCAGTCGGTTTTGTGTTTATGAGTAGAGATCACTCATCAGGACCCCTTGCCCTAGTCCTTGACTTTTCCGGGTCCCCAAACGATATATAAAGCCAAAGACTACCATCTATAACAATAAAATTGACGGGGAGCCAACTGTCTAAAATTCTTGAGTGAGTACTTATTTCGTAAATTGCATCTAAAAGTGAAAAGTAACTGTAAGAACATGCCTGTTTTAGACAAACCTGGCCACAGCTACAAAATCCACTACTATCTAATCAAAGTAAATCGACTGCGCCACTTCTCTACGGTCATCGGCTTGGATGTTACAAGGAAGCACGCGAAAAGCATACAAATCACACACCTGTTTTGTTGCAAATTCTTGTTCTATGTATTAGTCTTCCTCCACTACAGCACCACTTAAAACAAGCAAATTGTTGTTGGTTCTTGAGTTTTTTCTACAGTTGCATGTGCACTGAGACATAAGTGCCCATAATTATGGTGACCACCAGTCAGTTCATGAGCTAATTCCTCAAGCGTATATTAGACAAACTGGCTGTGCGGAAGCGAAAAAAAACGATCAAAATGGTATTTATGAACTTACATTCTTTATACCAGATCCATGTACCATGAATCTATGCAGTCATGCAATTTCATCTAAACAACTAGAAAAAGCAACAGGAGTCTTGCCCCGTTCGGCATTGCGTGCACGTTACAGCGCCACATAATGGCAAATTGTCAACGACTTTAAATTACCCAGCCACTTGGTGCTTAGATGGAAAGCGGTTTCTTTGGGATATTTGCTTCGCGCTGTAGTAATCAGCTCGATTTTTTGTAGCAACATTCTGTTCTTTGCTTGTGGCAACTAATTGCAGTAGTTCGGTTTGCAAATCTCCAGCAGCGGTAGCGGCTCAGAATGACCAGTTGCATGCCACACAATGTTCTTGTGTTGTGCAGTCTTTCAAGTGTGTTTGGCTATTGTTTTTTCTTCTTGTTCTTTGTTATTATTGCACACATTAATTTGCTTGTCGCAGAACGCGTAACCATCGATCGCTGGCTACACCGTTACCCTCAGCGTAAGCAACGTCAAGCTCGCCTGAACGCAGTACTAATTACAATTTTATGCTTTCCTTGTGGCAGCCTATATTATAGGGGACTCCGTCCTTCTTAGATACTGCTTTGCATGCGTCGCTACTCACTTGACCGGAATTTTGTTTATTTACTTTTTTGTTTCTACTTTCCAACACTTTACCCACCATCCGCCTATAGTATGCACAATTGGAGCGAGCAAACATCGCAAATCGCACCACAAACCACACTCGCCAGCAGCCACAATTGTGGGGTACACATATTTGATTAGGGTGGCCCATAGTATTTAAGATTATAAGACGAAGTCTTGATTGACGCTTTTGCCTCTGTTTCTTCTACGTGCTCCACTTCATCTTATATCTCTTGATCTTTCTACAGCTATTCCCATATCCTAGTCTACCCTATCTGGATCTCTTGCGGGCGCTGGTTTAAATCTTATAACTTTAAACGAGCTAAATTTGTATATTTGTATATCCGGACTATCTCGGGAACCGCTTTACCGATTTAGATAAAGTTTTGAATATAGATAGTATGATTGATTCTAAGACTATCCACTTGGGGGTTGCCACCTGGGGCGGTTTACGGGGTTGCCAAAAATATGCCAATATGGGTATCAAAAGAAAGGACTTTCAGCGACATGCCAACTAAAATATACTCAAGTAGGGTTGCCACCTTACCGCAGTATATTTGTATATCCGGACTATCTCGGGAACCGCTTGACCGATTTGGATACAATTTTGAATAGAGATAGTATGATTGATTCTAAGACTATCCACTTGGGGGCTTTCCACTAAGGGTTGTACAGGGTTGCCAGATATCTCTTTTTTTAATTATGGAGCTATATTTGCCAATATGGCTATCAAATGAAAGGTATTTTCACCGACATACCAACTAAAATATTATCAAATAGGGTTGCCACCCAGGGTTACCATTTAACATATCATATTTTGGTTATTTTGATATCATTTTGAGATCATTTAGGGGTCACTTTGGAACAATGTTGGGGATAGTTTGAGATCATTTTGGTTTCAATTTTGGATTAATTTGGAACAATTTTGGGGCCATTTTCGGATCATTTTGGAGTCGTTTTGGGGTCATTTGAGAAACATTTTTGGATAATTTTGGGATCATTATACGGTCATTTTGGGGTAATTTTAGCATCATTTTTGGGTTCAATTTCGGATCATTTTGGGAACATTTGAGGGTCTTATTGGGATTATTGTAGGGTAATTTTGGGATCATTTTGGGAAAGTAAATTTAGCGGAAAATTGATAGCACCGAGCAAGCCCGGTCACCTCGGCCCTGGATTCTATAACTGTGAGTTTTGAAATGTACATTTTTATCCCATATATTTCAAATGGTGAAAAAGTGAAAATTTCAAAACTCACTCTTATACGGCTGATACATTAGCGCAAATTCCGAATTAACTGCGCTTTTGGGAGTTAACCTGAGCATAATCTTCATTATAAACTCCCAAAAATTAAGAAGATTTGAGCAGTTTTAAAAAATTTGCACCGGCAACACTCTGTACATAAATAGACAACAACAGCAAGAAACACTAGGAAATTAAAGGTAGCTGGCAGATAGGCGTCGCGCTGGTTTGTAAAATGTGACTTTCGACAGCTAGATGTCGCCGAGGTAGGTAAGAATATGGTTTTTTACATATCCTTGCTTAAGTCATCATTAGGATATAGTGAAGGGTTTTAGGTGAGCTAAGCTCTTCCCATTTAAGATTAAGAAGTAAGTATTGAATGCGTGCCTCCCTAATGTAAAATATTTGCTTCACTGATGACGTTTCTGACGAGTCAGCGACGATGTTGACGCAGATTACGACGACGACTCTGACGATTGTGACTTTTTACATAGTGGTATTCACTTTTTATAAAGTAATTTAATTTTTTGTCTCTTTCTCTTTTTTTCTTCTTCTGTTTTTTTCTCACTTGCCTCTGTTTAATGCCTACAGCTGTAGCTGTTCCTGTTTTTACGCGCCGTCAACTGTCCATTGTGGCATTCACACGCATTGCCACTTAGAATTGGAGCGGTAGCAAAAAAGCCAACAACGGACACACACTCAACCACGCACACCAACCAACGAGCGACAACAATCAATGTTGAAATGTAAGCAATGGAGCTGCTGTTAAAGTTGATGGCTAGGAACTTGGTCGGGTTGTGCGCTTGATTTGATGGCCACCTCTTCCGGTTGAATATTTGTAATAATTGAAAAACATAAATAAAACTTGTGAAGTATATGTAAAAAAAGGGGTTTAACGATAAAACTCCATTTAAATTTAGTGCACAAATGGACGTATGGAGATGGATATTAACCAATCAAGTTTAGTGCGATTAAGCTGAGTAGTGATATGTAGGAAGCTTGCTTACAACTAGCAGACATTTCCTTTCCTGCTTTTTGTATGGGAATAGTAAACTGATTAGGTCTACTCTACTGAAAAGGGACGAGAAATTTGCAAAAGCTTTTCTAAACTAGATATCACATAGATTTCCAAATTGTGCGTCAGCGTCCGAGAAGTGTTTGCTAAGGTATGATATCTGCCACGTGCTTCAATGTCAAAATTTAAGTACCTAAGAATTGAATCAGAGTAACTAATACGAAACCTTTAAGATAGGTTGTCGGGTAGAACAACTCCTAGGCTAGATCATCCTTTGATCATATATCGCACCAAAGGAAAGGTGAATGAAATGAAGAAGATGAGAGTAAGGAGGAGGATGGATAAAAAGGGGAAAGAAGGAAAACAGTAGAATGAGAAATTGAGAGTGTGGAGGAAATGGAGATGAGATAAGAAAAGAAAGGGAAGAAACGTCAGGAAATCGGTGAATGGCAAGTGATAGAGATAAGAGAATGCGAAAAAGGAATAGGAAAAATTAAAATAATGTAGCAGAATGAGCTGAGCAAGTGAAAGTGTAAGAGAAAGCTTATGAGGAAGGGAAAGAGGCAGGAACTATGACTGAAAAAATAAAGGGATGTAAAGAGAGACGATTGGTTGAAGAAGAAAGAGATTTAGAAGAAGAATAAAAAAGAATACTGAGAGAAATATTAACCAAATGCCTGGAAAATAGAAAATAATTGATAAAAGACGAAGAGAAAAGAGGAAGACGAAAAAGAGGAAGGAACGGAGAGAGAGAAAGAGAGAAAAGAGAATGTAGAAGAAATAGGAGACTTCGAAGGCAGAAAAGTATGAGAAAGTGAAGAGAACAAGGAATACGACTGGAAAGAAGTAAAAGTAAACGAATAGAGAAAGAGAAGTGAAATTAAGAAGTAAAGGAGGAACACAAAAATAATTTTTAACCAGATAACTGGATAAACTAGCTGGCGTAAAAAACTGCTTACATGCACACAAATCACACCGTATAATCATATAAAGCAACAACAAATTATAAGCCATATTTCACTTAATGCAACAATTTCTCTGAAAAAAACATTTCTCCATCACGTACTTTAGACTTCATATTTTTCGCGCTCTTGACCTCAACCGTGACTTCAATCGCATTTGTAACACATTCATTCATATACTATATCAAATGGTGATGTTTGTGAGTCGTAGCCAAGAAATGCAACTACACAACACGGTTGGCAGAATTGGGACAAACAAAGTCAAGTCAAGAACAGTCATGGTTGCAACAAACAATTCCATGCCAATTACCAAGTTTCATACATCAATACAGATAATAATATTTTTGTAAACATATAGAGGGATATATGATAGCGCTGCAGTTAAGCAAGATAGTTGTAAACGAACTCGAAACTAGTTAACCTTTAAACAAATTTGAATCCCAAACTAACTTACTAGTCTAAAAAGTACACACTTGTTCCAACAAAAATTCAAAGTTATGTAGTGTCTATATTGGGAAAGATTCGCAGTAGACCCTTTTCTATTACATATTTCTTTAGAAAGTTTTTTCGAAGCCACGATCTTTCCTATGCAAGTCAAGTATATTTATACACTGTGCCCAACTACAGGAATTGAGCTGGTAATATTCTCGAGAACTTAAATTTATTGCCGGTATATATTTAGTCTATTTCGGATTAATTCCAATCTAATATATTTTCGGACTAGTTTAGTGTTTCACATGTGCCGAACATATGATTTTGCATACATCGTGATATGGATAACATTCATATTTGTGACCGTATGACCGCTCGAGTGACCGAAACCCCAAAGCTTCCTCATCGCCACTGTCGCTGAGCACAATATAGCCGTACTGCAAATGTAAACTAATGCAATAATTTGCCATGAAATTATTATTTTCAATGGCGATGTGCATGCAACTTGTTGCACAAAATGTGTCTTCTTATGCTCACGTATAGCAAAGAAACATATATGT
>CAXKVI010000002.1:24056769-24066769 GCA_964058755.1 Campiglossa producta | reverse complement strand
AATCTTATGGGGTAGCCCCGTACCCCATTTCCTAAATTTCGGGGACGCCCCAGAAAATATACCGCATAAACTTCAGTTTTTTTCAATTTCCTTTCCATCGGTGCATATTTCATTCAAATCGGTCAAACGGTTCGCTCATAGGAGGTTCCTAAATTTTTTCATGTGGCGTATTTATATACACAGTACCAGGGTGCCCGAGCTGGCTCGGTGCTATTGATTTAGCGCTAACTTTACTTACCCAAAATGATCCTAAAATAATCCCAAAATAGTCCTAAAATGATCCCAAAAGACCCCGAAACGAAATTTAATGTTCCCAAAATTATCCAAAATGACCCTAAATTATCCCCAAAATAATCCCAAAATAGTCCCAAAACGACCGCAAAAAGACCCTCAAATGTTCCCAAAATGATCCTAAAATAATCCAAATATGATCCCAAAGAATATACAATACAAATACAATACGGTAAATGGTAACCCTCCCAGTTGGTGCACCCTGGGTAACACTAAATGACCTACATAGCCTTCACGGCTAGTTTCTTGTATTGCCGGTTCTACGAGAACGGTACCAGTACTTGTGCTGTACCCATCGTGCCGAAACGACCCGGGCCGTTTTCTTATATCGACCCGGCCAAGAGCAATACACTCGGGGTGACCCTGTCTGACATTTAGGCAGGGCTACACCTCGCTACAACAACAACAACATTTTAGTTGGTATGTCGGCGAAAATACCTTTTTTTTGATACCCATATTGGCATATCCAGCTAAATAATTTTAAAAAAATTTAGATAGGTGGCAACCCTGTACACCCCCCAAGAGGCAACCCCCAAGTGGATAGTATTAGAATCAATCATACTACCTATATGCCAAATTTCATACAAATCGGTGAAGCCGTTACCGAAATAGTACCGGATATACAAATATACTTCGGTAAGGTGGCAACCCTACTTGAAAATAGTTTAGTTGGCATGTCGCTGAAAATACCTATCATTTGATACCCATATTGGCATATCTTGCTACAAAATTTTAAAAAAAATTTAGATAGGTGGCAACCCTGTAAACCGCCCCAAGTGGCAAACCCCAAGTGGATTGTTTTAGAATCAATCATACTATCTATATTCAAAATTTCATCCAAACTGTATATACAAATATACAAGCTTAGCTCCTTTAAAGTTATAAGATAGACATACATACATATGCTGGTCTCGTTTCATCGAAAAAAATGTACACTTGCAAGTTGAACATGTTTATACCCTTGCACAGAACACTTTAAAGTGTGATAAAAGTGTACCCGTTCTACGTGAACCTGCTATCAATAAAACGAACAAAAAACACTGCCCCGTTTGCTACGCTATTATTATTATTTATTTCACCAAATTTATCTGTCAAATAAAATTTTCGTCAGCCAATTTTCAGTGCAACCAGCACCCTGTCAAAGCTTCAGAGGGTAAAAAGTGTGATTTTTTTACACTCCTGAAGTGTACATTTTTAGGAAACGAAAACATATTCTGTTTGAAGTTTTACCTTCATTTTGCAAACGAAAACGAAAAATTGAAGAGTGTTACAAAAATGTTCATTTTTTTGATGAAACGAAATCACCAATATATAGATAGCATCTTTTTACCCAACTACCGGATAATAGTCTTTGAAATGGTACCACAAAAAAATTATTTTATTATAACATTTAAAAGAATGAAGGACTAAATATCCTATCTTCAAGATGGCAGCACTACTTGAATGCCAGATGCCTCCAAGTAAATTTTTAAAGAGTTGGCAACCCCATTTCATACTCTGGTCATTCCTTTAGAACGTATGACTCCTAAATTCGGGTCGCTATGCTAGTTGTTATTCTGTGTTCAAAAAATACTTATACTTTATTTTTTGTCAAAATCGGTGCTGCAATATACGGGGTTTCTTCAAGTAAATTTTATATGA
The DNA here is from genome assembly GCA_964058755.1 of Campiglossa producta. Taxonomy (NCBI): domain Eukaryota; kingdom Metazoa; phylum Arthropoda; class Insecta; order Diptera; family Tephritidae; genus Campiglossa; species Campiglossa producta. The sequence goes on along the minus strand of CAXKVI010000002.1, from coordinate 24,064,837 downwards.
AAAATTAATTATTTTTTACGCTCCTGCTCTGAAAATTCTTCACCATATTTTTTAAAATTTGTGCTGACCTTTAGAAAGAAAAAAAATTTAATTTTAACAATTTACTCCACATCATTCTCACTTATAGATGTACTTATATATGTAAGTACTATACTCATTAAATCATCATAGAACAGTTAGAATTGATTCACTTAATTTTTTTGAATTCATACTTCAATTAGAGTTCAAGAGCTGTGGTTCTATTAATTTGTGTGAATCAAAGTACGAAGTAAAATTTGCAATGTCAGACCTTAACTTGAATGTGCTTAGCTGCAATTTGCTAAACGATTATGATCAGTGATGCACAGTGGAGTGCGAGATAAAAGTTATATTAATTTTTTTTTTATTCATTTATTTATTTTATTTCATTTTACTTTATTTTATTTTTAGTATATTTTTTATTTTATTTTTATTATTTTTTTTTTTGACAAATTTTTTTCTTTTTTGCTTTTTATTTACCTTTTTGATGTAACTACATTTTTTTCTATTTAACATTTTGCTATTATATTCCTATTCGCCAAGTAGCTTCATACAGCTCGCTTGAGCAGAACTGGTCTAAAACTTACATACATCTAAATGCATAGAAGTGAATTTTTTATAATCACCCAGTGTCTGTGTCAGCAAATAGCCAGTCGAGCTTCTTGCCAACTTCTTCTAAGAATTTCATATAATTACTTAAGCAAGCGCCTCTGATGCTTAGTTACTCCACTAGGTGGTGGTGTTGTTGCCATAGCGGATTACAGAGTTTTTTAATCTTGTTAGCTCGAGTTGATACAAACATATCTACAGTGAAGTATGTAATTGAAAATCCACTGAATCATTTCGTGTAATCACCGAGTCAATTGCTTTTGGTCTCGTTAAACTTGGCAACTGTAATAATTTTGCCATCGATTTCATCAATCAAATGCGCTTGCTAACATGCAAACAAATTCTGTAACTGGTTTTATATAGTAAGTATAAGTGAGCTTTAAACTCTTTGTTAGATTTGCACAGAAGCATATCAGATGAAGTTCAACACTGACAGAGGTATTTCCTTTTTGCCACTGTATAAGATGAGGTGCTTTGAATAATCAATAGGTGGCGACTGTGAACAGCAAAGCATACGATATACTAAGCACTGGATTATTAGAATACTAACGTTAGTACTTACATACATACATACATATGTGTTTACATATAGGTAAGTAACCGCTATTCCTTAATAATCCAATCAATTAAGTGCAACATCAGTAGATGGAATGAGAAGCGGATTAGTGCCCAATAGACATGGGCGGGAACAGCGTTTTATATCATCTTATAGGTCTGATACATTAGTGCAAATCCACAATTAACTGCGTTTTTGGGAACTAACTTGAGCATAATCTTCATTATACATTCCGAAAAATTAAGAAGATTTGAACAGATTTGAGAAACTTGCGTTGGCAGCACTCTTTAGATAAATAACAAAACTAGCGAGAAACATATATATGAGCCCCCTAAAACACAAGTGGTATAAGTCCACATTTTTCGAACTGAGATATTAAAGGTTTTGTGTTGTCAACAAATAGGGGGTACACTTGATTTCACAAGTTAGTTCTGCTGTTTATTCCGTTTCTATGGGAGCTAGGAGTTACCCGGTTAGTATGTTATATAGAAAAACGAAAACTGGACTTAAACCACTTGTGCTTTAAACGGCTCATATATAAATAAAGGAAAATAGCAAGAAATACAACCAAAATGACTGACTGAACGCTAGATGTCACTAAAAAATAAACAATCATCAGCGACATCTAGCTTTAAACCACAAGAAATACAACCAAAACGGTAGATGGCGCCGAGATGGTGGATTGTTAACCTTCAATGTTGTGTGTATCAGGGTAAAATTTAAGATCATTGCTGATAGTCCTAGGGCCGATTTCTCGACTGTCTGTTAACATCAAATTTCACAGTCAATTAACAAATTCAATTCATTTGCCCTTTATTTTAAAAGGAGGATGAACTGGCCGATAAATTTACAGTGAGTGTTAAAGTTGACCGCTAGTCTAGAAATGCGCCCGTATACACGTAGAGTTCAGGTTGTACCGACAAAGTCACCACCCTACCTAACTAAGGAAAGAGTGGTTAAACTTTTAATATATGAACCACTCTTTCCTCTTCTCAACTTTTAATGATGGGGCTCACCATTTTAAACTTAGTACTTCTTTAATTGGAATACCAATCCTCGATAAAAAAAAATGTACATATATCATAGAAATAAATAAAAAACGTTCAACTTACTTTTTCCCACTAGCCAAGAAGACATCCAACTCCGCCGACATCTTACAACACAAAGCCTCTTGAAAATGCCCTTGCGAGCAATTCGTATTAATGAGATGTCCCTCTGAAAGTAAAAAAAATAAATAAAAGAATAAGAAAGAAATAATCAAATGAAAAATATGTTGATTAAAGGAACATCAAGAATATCACCGAAAATCAGCTTAATTAGTGATAAATTCTCTAACAAAGATATTTACTAAAAAAAAAGTTGAGAATCTCATATGATAAGTGGCAAAAACAGTAGCTAATGCCATGGCGCATGCGCACGCAACACACAACGATGAGCGGATGAGCTGACAGGAGCCGTATAAAACAAAAGTTCCCAGCGTTACTCACAAATCTACCAAGTATGGAGCTTATCTGTGCACGTCCTGTGACCTCTGCAGACAGCCATCGCTGATACGGTTCGTAGTAAACAACGCAAACCGCACACCAATGATATTTAAGAGCTCATACCGCAAGTGCGTTTCGAGCATGATGCGGCACATACACCTTAATTGGACGAAAATTGTTGGAATATTTAAAATCGCCTATTGGCACAATCCATATAGCAACCCACACACACACGCCGCTTGATACAAAATTTATTTAAAAAGCGAAAACGTTTCGAGATGACGTAGATTTACGCATATTCGAGCATTGTTGGAGTTCGACTACACAAACAAATGGAGGCAAGAATAAAAGGATGCAAAGCGAAAAGCAAGAAATGAAAAGAACAAAGCCAAGAAGCTAGAAGGTGCAACTGAGCACAACGGTCGCCTGCTGGAGGATACACACATTTTTCAAAATCCAACGCGCGTTTAACAAAAATTCAGTGGGCATGTTGTAGTCCTAATCAAAATTCCATTTGGATGCTTGTATGTGATGCGGTTGCCGCGAACACTCGCTGATCGTTACACTGCGAGCTCCAATTCACTTCCATAAAACTCTCGCTGTTGCTGCAACTAACCAAACAACTTAGCTGAATGGCGGTATGACTGGACGACTGGCAGGAGCACTAAACGGTCGTACCATTTGTCTTGCTCACTTTAGGGTTCGCTGGTGGGTTAGTCGACTGGTCGTTGATTAACTTTTACCTTTTGCGGTTTGCTTGCGTCTTACTTCAAAGCACGCGATAAACGATATTTCGGTAATGACACAAAAGTTGCCGAAACCAGATCTTTCTTGCTGATTTTTAATTTATTATGCGAAACTCAACAATAACTTGAAGGTTGTGTACCAAGCAGCTACATACATACATCTGTATGTGATATGCAATGCAACGCAATCAGTTGACAGGGGCAATGAAGATCGTTGAAGGCTCCTCATTAGTCTGTTCATAATGGTGTATTAATCAAAATGCCACAATGTGACAACAGCAACAACAAGAAAGAAGGGAATGCAACCACTGAGTAATATAAGAGTTAGAATAGGGCTCGCCAGATCGAATATCAGGGGCGAAATTTATAGAAAGTTTAACTGAGTGGGGATTGTAGATGCCTTCGAAGGTATCCCAGAAGAGGTTTGAACCTTTAAACGGAATCAAAATAATTGTTGAAACCCTAACGTGCAAAGCGGAGCTAGATTTTAACTAGAAACGGAGCGATTTAAAAAAAAACTCATCCACGAGTACTGGAAAAGTCCACAACCCGTCACATTCTACCTTAAGGTTTCATTATTATTTTTCAGACCGAGAAACATGGATTATGTGAACAATTGTCTGGCAAGATAAAGGTTGTCAATTTTTCACCTTTTCTTTTTTACATAGTTATTTCGCTCATAGACTCTACAAGGAATTTGATGAGAGAAGAGTTGAAGTGCCACATTTATTCTTGCTGAATATCTCGTCTTTTCGTCCTTTCGTAGAGAGTTGTGTAACCTATGATACGCATTTATTGTGTGCATCCCTTTCCACAACACCACTTACGATTGTTGCCAGGCGTTGTTAAAAAAAAAATGAAATAATCTAAAAATAGTTACATCGAATAAACAAAAAAAAAAAACATGGGTGAAACAACAAAAAGAGGATAAGGCGACATGGTAGTCAACTAAATCGAAAATTGATGTGATGACATTTGTCACAAAAGAGAGAAAAACTGCCAAATACACAGTTTAAAGGTCAAATAGATGAAACAGGTTATAGAGACGGTGGAGAGAGACGGAGGAGAGAGTGAGCACCGTACGCTGATTGGTTGAACAATGAAACGAAAGTGGACTAATGTTGAAGCATGAATCTAACAATCAGGTGGACACGGTCAAGCACATACATAAACTGCATACCTGAATAAACGTATATTTTCTTTGTATATCGAAATGATTGGATGATTGGAGATTATTTCAACGAGTCGCATGGGGGTCAAAGTTCAGGTTGTCTTATGGAGACTAAAAAAAAAAATGTGTCTTTAATTTTTACCTAATACTCGCAATCCATAGCGCTATGGTCGGAGATTTCACATACAAAATTTGGTTCCAATTGGAAATGCCTAAGGCGTGTCGAAGGAGGATTAAAGCTCAGGCTATCCCATGGAGACTCAAAAACTAAAAACTATTCTTTATATCTAATACTCAAAATCGATAGCACTACGGCCGAAGATATCACATACAATATTTGGTTCCGATTTGAAACACCTAAGGCGTGTTCTACGGGGTAGCCTGAACTTTAACCCCCTTCCGACACGTCTTAGATGTTTCCAAACGGAACGGAATTTTGTATGTAATACCTCCGATCATAGTGCTATCTATTTCGAGTGTTAGATAAGAAAAAAGAAAAATCAATTTAATTTTTTGAGTCTCCATAGGGCAATTTGAACTTTGACCTCTTCTTCATTACTATCGACTTAGGGGATAAGACTTTTTTTTGGTTTTGCTCGATACTGCATGAGCAAGTATCAGATGACAAAGCACTTATAATAAATAGCCCTTAAACTGCCAGGTTATCATTAAATATTAATTTCCAGGTTATCTTTCAGTTTGTGAGGTTATGTTTTTCATTAATAAATTACTTTTTATGTTCACAAATACGCCGTGAGTGTAAATTCTATCCCACGGAGAAAGTTGACACGCCGTCCTTGGGTCCCAACCACTAGCACCAAAAAAGCCTGTTTTTTTAAATGACCACCCTAAGGTATATATGGATGTACTTATGTTAACTTATTTTTTGTACTTTCTAGCGAAGTACATATACCTTGATGAATAGCCGATTAAATACATATGCCATAGTTGGGCATGGTGCTTTCATTGAACAGTTCCCCAAAATATGACCAAGCTTTAAACTCCAATTTTTATTTTAGACAAAATCGTATTAATAATGCTTCAATTCAAGATACATCGCCCGCTACATGGAAGATTACCTTATTTCGAAATACTTTTCTGAGATTTTTTTTTAATTACGCCCAATCGGAATATTTGATTCAAAAATGCCCTGTATCATCTAAAAATGAATTGAATTTTGGTTTGGATAGGCCTTTTTTCGAATTTTATTCTGAGATATAAAGGCCATATCCTAACAAACATCATAATCTTCCGTAGCAGGGCAGTCTAGTTATGCCTTCTTTACGATAACTGACAATGATTGCCAAAATACAGGGATCTAAAGTCGTTCTACAACAATTTTTATAATACCAGCACTGAGAATTCTCCAAAGATCAGTTGGACGATCCAAGTATAAAAGTTAAACGGATTCTCTTTCATGTTTCTTGACCATCTTTTCTGCCCCTGGGATAACTATGGAGGTATCTAAGCTAAATAGCGTCATCCACAAATAAACGACTACATCTTGGCTATTTTAGATTGATTCGAGTTACAGTTCGAGCAAACATTAAGCGCGAGGATCGTAAATCAAAACAATTAAAGACGTACTAAACTAAAAATAAAGAAACTCTAATCGAATTTTATAGCCCACAAACGTACCGGAATTCATTTAAACTCACATAAAAGCTTTTTTAAGAGCGCTTAAATGCAGACAGGTAACTTGATACGTATTAGGGTGGTACTTAAATTATAACTTTTTTCTGCTTGAGATGCTCTGCTGTCATCATGATATAAACTTCAAATTTGCAGTGACATTTTGTGCTTATTTTCTAAGCAATAACAGTCCGTAAAAGGCAACAGCAGCTAGCGTTCGAGTCTATCTTGTTTTGAATACGTTAACTAGTTAGTATTTTGACGATTTTTTAAGGAGCACCCTAACGTACATGCACAAATACATTCGACTCGTTGTAAAGTGAAAAAAAGATTTTGTGTTTTTTTGGGTGTCTAGTTTGCCGTGATGAGTGTTGAGTTGTCAATGATTGATGTGAGTGTCGCTTGATGACTTGTTGTTTTTGTTGCGTTAACTCCGACTTTTTTGGTAACGAAAGAGGCGCGCCTCCAAAACGTCATCAATTTGAATCCTATTACAACGTATTGACGAGTTAATGGCATCTATAGTGATGCTAATCTCTGAGTGTTATGTTACTTTAAATTTGATTTCAATTTCATGACATACTTTTGTGGAAGAAAACGTAATTTGAATTTTATTTGTTAGAGAAACAGTTGGGTAGCACTTTTTATGAACTCTCTACCTGTTGACACAAACATAAACACGTTCACAATAAAATAGAATAGCTGATTAATGACTGGATTAGCTTACATGGAAAATGAAGGGAGAGGGAAATGTCAGTGAAGTTCATCAACAAGATTTGATGGCAATGAGTGGACTGTTGTGATCGGTTTCAGATATGGTCTTTAATGAGAATAAGCATAAAGGTTTATTCTTGCGAATCGCTAACGTTCCAAGTAACTAAAGAACTTTTGAGGATTAAATATGAGATGCCTTAGATGTTTGTATTAGACCCACTCAAAGACGAGGGTTTGCCTAGACAATACATTATTGACCTGCTTAAGGCCCATCTATAACCCACAAGATACCATAGTTGGAACACGATAATTTTTGGAAGATCGCACTTTTCCTGCAAAGGGTACTCACAGTATATTTAATTAGACCCACTAAAAATTATTCGAAGGTCTATGGATCTCTAACGAGCTACATATGTATGTGAACTCTATGATCATTTGAGAGGAAATACACGGAATAGATATCTGTAAAGGGTAATTGAGAGTTGCAGCGACAACTAATAAAGTAGTTTAAAGTAGTTTGATGAATGGGTAAACCGGATCCAGAGCAAGGAATATTAGAAACAGTTTGCGTCAACATCGATATTCAAACTATATTAGTTTAATGTCAGGAAATGTGTCCTAATGTAGCAGTTTCGAGTACTTTTGAGTATAAATTTACTACTTTGTTATCGATACTTTTAAGCATCAAGTACTTTTCCAAGTATCGGGTACTTTTTGTCATGCTCTGCTGATAGCTCTATATTTTAAAACAAGATCTGGGAATTTGCCATTTACCTATATATGTATGTAATTCAATAATATCACTCGTTACGGCAAAAGTTTTATAATAAAAAAATAAAAAAAACCTACCTATATCTATTCAGTTCGATGACCAGTAAAGGTGATGAAAAATTACTAAGCAACAATAAAAAGCGGTTTGAAAAGATCCTTCAACAAGATCGAAATTGTAATCATCGTAGTTGGTATTATTTGTAGCATTTTTTCGCCAAAAACTCAAAAGAATAATTTCCCAAGTTCGATATTTCTATTCCAGTGTGCAGAATTAGGAAATTTTGACAAGTAACTGAGTACTTAGTACTTTTTTTCTACTGAAAAAAATTTGACAATTGAATACTTTTTGCACACCGAGTACCTTTTC
>CAXKVI010000002.1:23919269-24051769 GCA_964058755.1 Campiglossa producta | reverse complement strand
GTAATTGTGGGAAAGTCGAAAGTCGCTGCATTAAACATTTTCATGGCGCGCTGATTTCAAAATTCAAAAAAAAAAAAACTTCACTGTGTTATAAAGCGAAAAGACAATCAGAAACTTAAAGCCACAACAACTGAGCTAAATGTTCGACTAGTTGTATTTACTTAAGCGATATGGAGTATCTACTATATATGTACATTGAGAACATACTTACAACTCGCATGTCCCCACATCATTTTTACATTTGTGACGAAAAATCATTTGGTAGATTGAAGCTTCAAATTGTCTTAGCACATTTTCTTATAAGAAATTTAACAAAATCAGATAAGAAAATTTCCCACATACTTAGATATGCAATTCGTGCTATGGGAAACGTAAAGAAGACCCCACAAGAAAGTAACGCATCGCTGATTCCTCTTAACAAAAACATGCAACATTTACTTCCTACCAATTGTAAATTGCATTTTCTTGAAAATTTGTTTCGAGTTGGTATTTTAGGTTGACTGTAGTGCCGTTGGTGGTAGTTTTTGTAAATTGGTTTGTTTGGTTTGTTGTTGAAAAATCTTTTAGAGCATGACATTGCTATCTGTCTGTTGTTATAGGGGTGGATATGAGGTCAGAACGTCTTCAAGTGATTTTTCAAAACTGAATTAAGAAACAATTTGAAACCATACATTAATTGTGACTTTGTGTAGGGGGAGATTGTTTTACGAAGTAATTGTAACACGAATAAATAAGAGTAAGGAAAAATGAATCTCTTGACGAACAAAGAACTATTATATAAGCCTCCAATTATACCTCTCCTGATATTAGCCCAACAAAATTCCCCAGCTCGGATAGTATTCATATCGATAGCCACCTTGAGCAGTAGCGCATAGAGCGATCCCCCACTTTGTTTCGAAAGGACTAGTGCTTCGGACTAGCCTCAATAGTATATATTATAAAGTATTAAAAAAATTCAACTTAAGACTAACTAAAATTAAGAAATTTTTGTTTGAGACAGAAAACAAAATCAACTTCAATCGCACTTAAGCGATAAGTCGAACAAAGTCCTCATGCCTACCTATGGACAATACATAAAAACGAGCATAAAATCAAAGTGCAATCGCATACAGAGTTACATATGCACTTAACATAGCAAAATATTAGGAACAAATGTGGAAATTTGAAATGCAGCTGCGCGTGCAAAATGCCAAGTTAACCAAGCGCCAAACCGCGTCAAGCTAAACCAAACAAGCAAGCAACAAGTTTGCGCAGATCGAACGTGCGAAGAGTGTGTGAAGTTTTAGCGATTAAAGATAACGCGGCGCCCCATAAAAACAAAAAAATTGTTAAAAGAAACATTAAACAAAAGACAAAGGAATGAATGCAACTCGAAACCGAGAGCTAAAAATGGATTGATTCAAATTGTTTGTTGTAGCTATAGAGAGTGTCGTTAAAATTATGTTTGGAAGTATAGTAAAAAAAATATAGAGGTAGTTCCATTTCTTCTTCTTGACCGCCATTGCCCTTATTTGACATAAACCGTTTTTTGAGATTTCTTTTAAAATGGAGCTACCACATCATTTAACAGTTAAAGTCCCAAAAAAAAAAAATTGTTTTCTGTTATTTTACTTCGTACGAAGCAAGGTATGAACCCATTAAAATAACTTCCCGGTTTCGCTTTGTTACAAGTTTCGGTTTCGGTTCCGGTTTCGTTCCTCAACATTTATTTCGGTTCCGGTTTCGTTCCTCAACATTTAATTCGGTTCCGGTTTCCTTCCTCAACATTTATTTCGGTCCCGGTTTCGTTCCTCCACATTTATTTAGGTTTCGGTTCCGGTTTCGTTCCTCAACATTTATTTCGGTTTCGGTTACGTTTTCGTTCCTCAACATTTATTTCGGTTTCGGATAAGTTTTCGTTCCGGTTACGTTTTCGTTGCTCAACATTTATTTCGGTTTCGGTTCTGGTTTCGTTCCTCAACATTTATTTCGGTTCCGGTTTCGTTCCTCCACATTTATTTAGGTTTCGTTTCGGTTCCGGTTTCGTTCCTCAACATTTATTTCGGTTTCGGTTAAGTTTTCGTTCCTCAACATTTATTTCGGTTTCGGATAAGTTTTCGTTCCGGTTACGTTTTCGTTCCTCAACATTTATTTCGGTTTCGGTTCTGGTTTCGTTCCACAACATTTATTTCGGTTTCGGATAAGTTTTCGTTCCGGTTACGTTTTCGTTCCGGTTTCGGTTCTGGTTTCGTTCCTCAACATTTATTTCGGTTTCGGATAAGTTTTCGTTCCGGTTACGTTTTCGTTCCGGTTTCGGTTTCCAATTAAAAACACGAACACAAAAAACTCAAGTATATAGCTTCAAAATAGGTCTGAATTTTCATAACTTTTTTTATTGGATCTCGTAAATTTTTTTCGAAGGCTTCATTCAACTATATATAGTCAAATTTCCTCTTTCAGAATCTTGATACTGATGTCAAACCATGTCTTTGTTTAAACTTGCTCGACAAGCTTCCATGAAAATTTTTCAGTGTACCTTTTTATAAAAGAAAATACCGCTGATGATGCAACGGAAATTATACAACGGAAATATAAATTGTAGCCGACTTTCAGGCGCAGGCGATTTTCACCACAATGTTTAGCTGTGCAAATCAAATAGGAGGTGAAATTCTAGGACAGAGTTAACATTGCACCAATTGTAATAGTTAGGCCAAGCTGAATTCATAGATGCTGCCACTTAGGACGGTTTACAGGGTTGCGACCTTCCCAATTTTTTTTAAATATAGAGCTAGATATGCCAATATGGGTATCAAATGAAATGTATTTTCGACTGTATTCCAAAAAAGACAAATTCAAGCAAGGTTGCCACTTAGGGTTGCCACCTAACTGGCTCACGCGTTTTTATTTTTTAATTTTTACCTTTTTATTTATTTTTTAATTTTATTTTATTATTTTATTTTATTTTTTAATTTTATTTTATTATTTTATTTTATTTTTTAATTTTATTTTATTATTTTATTTCATTTTTTTTTTTTTAAATTTTTTTTTTTTTTTCTTTTTTAAATATATTTTTCATATCTTTTTTTTTTGGTTTTAAATCAGTTTCATTTTTATTTATTTTACTCCTTATTTTAATTATTAATTTTTTTTTTCATTGTGGAGCCTTGGAATTCTAAGCAATTAAGAGTGGAACGGCGATAAACACAGAAATGTTTGCCTCTAGTCGAAAATGTGATTAATAGGTACCTAATCTAGCACTAAAAGTTTGGCGGACAAAACCAAGTGCATGCCAAACTCGAAATTTTCGCCGCAAACAAAAGCGTATTCCAACAATTACAAAAGTAGCACAACAAAGGAAACAAACACAAAATTAAAAAGCAAAAAGAAAAAAAAAAACAAAGCTAGATTAAACAAAAGCGCGAAATAATTTTGAGCAGAAAACAAAAAGCGAAAAAACTAAATATCTACTAACAATAACAGGAATCAAAAAATCTAGCTCGTGCTGGTGAGTAATAGGTATGCGGGGGCGTCGTCCTGCAGCAGCTGCAACCGCAAAAGCTAGCAAACATGTAGAGCATGCAAAACCAAAAACAACAATAAAGTTAAGCACCAACAGTGAATGGCCATAAAACTTCTGCAACGATGTGCAGTGTGGTGGGAGGCGGCTGGTTGAAGGTGATGACTAGCGGTGGGGCAACGCATTTGTATGCAGCCGCGAGGCGTACGTGCGCCAAAGTCAAACCGCACCCCACAGTAGGCATGTGCGGCACAAAAAAAAAAAATCAAAAACATTCGAGTTAAAAAGTTACAATCATAACAAAAACAACCATACAAAAAAGGTAACAACACTTGGTCAACCATAGAAATAGTTTGTGTGGTAAATGTGTATTTTTGCTGGTGTGTGGGTAGCTGCAGGCGGAAAAACGTTAAATGAAGGAAAAAGCAACAAAAGAAAAATATATGAAACATTTTTTTGTGTGGCATAAAAACGAGTTCAATGATACATTTCGCCTACTTTTGCTGCACCTACTCCCTCTTTCTCCGTCCACAATATTCACTTTGATTACTGGCTCTTGTGGTTGCGGCTTAGAGTAAACTGTATTTTTGAAGTAGCTCCTAGCCTAACCCCCAGCTGGTCAAGAGTTGCCGCAGTAATGTGGCATTTTTTGTTTTTTTTTTGCTTTTTGTTGGACGTCGTATTGTGCCTTATAAACAAGCAACAGTTACTCTTAAATACACTACCACATACTTATATACATACCTAACTACTTATATCGTTTACTACTTTTTTACCTTTTGCCGTGCCAAGCATGCCATGCCAAAAGTTTTGACTAAAATTTAAACAAAAATATGGTTTATTATGGCATTTTTTGCGGTCTACAAAGCGTTCGCTGCAAATCTGCTTGATATTGCATTAGAAGTTGGTAGCAACAGTGGCAGCAGCCACTCTAACTTTGGCTATGAATATGACTAAGCCGATACATTCACTATTCAATAAGACAGCGCCTGTTCCGGTTGAGCGAGCAGGGGGGGTTTACTGTAGCCAACTAACTCGACCGACAAGCGTTTGCTTAGTAAATGCAATTAACTTTTTGAGTACACCTACTACAGCAAATGATGTTAAGAACTGAGTAACCGGATATGGGAAACCAGTTTCTCTAAAAAACTGAACCATAAGATTTCAAAAGAGATATATGTATGTACATATGTATAAATGTTCACAAAAAATGGGCGTGGCACACGCACCCAATTTCAGGCTCAATATTGAAAATTGCTGCTATTTTGTATTTTCACTACTATTTAACTACTACTTATTTAGATACAATTTGGTATATACATAGTGCGATATATTCTAAAATTTTCTACCTAGCTGTTACCACTGAGCATTTGAAAGGTTGCCACCTTGTTGCAATTTCAAGTGAGATATATATCTAAATATGGATATCAAACGAAAATAGTTTACGTCCTATTTCAACAAAAATATTTTAAGGTTGCCACCTCGTCCTTTTGTATTATTGTTTTTGAAGTTAACTTCTTCGGCGGCGATAAGAAGTTGCGGATGCAACGGAAACTATGCAACAGAAATAGAAATTGTAGCCGACTTTCAGGCGTATGTTGCAGACTTGCAGGCGTAGGCGATTTCCACCACGATGTTTAGCTGTGGAAATAGGAGATGAAATTCTAGGATCGAGCTAACATTGCACAAATTGCAATAGTTTTGCCGAGCAGAATTCATGGGTGTTGCCACTTATGGCGGTTTACGGGGTTGCCACCTATCCCATTTTTTTTTTAATTTAGAGCCAGATATGCCAATATGAGTAAGAAATGAAAGGTATTTTCGACCGTATTCCAAATATGACAATTTCACGCAGGTTTTCCACTTAGGGTTGCCTCCTAACCGGAATTTATTTCTTTTTTCGTATATCTCGGGAACTGCTTTACCGATTTGGATAAGATTGGGCATATAGACAATTTGATTCAGCTTTAGATTATTTACATGGGTGTTGCCACCTATCTCGATTATTTTTTTAATATTGAGCAAAAGTATGACATTGTGGGTATCAAGACTTCGTTCTGCATAAAACCGATTTTTGTTAAATTCATTTCCAGAATTTACTATTACCTAGTCCCGTGTTTTCCCTATTCGAAAAAATTAATTTTTCATGGAAGGAGTACGTGACACCCCTTTTTCCCATAATCCTAAGGCCAGAGTTGCCTAAAACTTTCCACAATCACTGCGTTGACAATTTGCATAAAACAATTAATACGCCATTAGTTCCGCTTGCCTTTTTGCTCCCCCTTCCCGCCCGGTCCACTTTTTTACAAACATATTGTGATTTACACCTGGTCCACATTTAGGTCAATATTTCGAAACCGGGTTCGCATATGGAACTAAGAATCACACCCTTTTAAAACCCTCATCAACACTTTTCATTCGGTACACATATTGTCCAGACACTTTCTAGGGTAAGACCTGTTCCACATTTTGGTGGATGTCTCCGAAACGGGTTCCCATATGCCACTATTATTATTATAAGATCTTATTACACCGCGACCATTAGTACGATCTATTCTGTGATGACACTAAGAACCAACCTCTGTTAAAATTCTTATCAGCACCTTTCATTTGAAACCAATATTCTACAAATTCACCCACTCTTACAAAATTCAGTTAGGTTATTTGAGATGAAAAGCAAAAGTAGTTACTAAAACCATTTTACTCATTTCCTTTCTAACTCTAACTAAGCGCTCTACTGTGTACTTTTAATTGTGTTAAAGGCGTTTGAGTAGGGATAGAGTTGACAATTAGTTTTGCTAACTTAACACGTTAAAGTGTGTATTATTGGACAAACGTGCTTAAGTACGGTTGGGTCTAGTTTAACTTTGAAAACCGCACAAGCAGCAGCTAATGATGCGGCGCCTCACCAAACAAAAAACAATAAGAAAAATAAAAGTAAATACAATACTTTATTTCTTTTAAGAGATTTAAGGATTAAATAAATTTAAGGCCTCAGCCGAACCTAACATTTGTTCAAAAGCTCGAATACATTGGCATACAAATTGACATTAGATGCGTTATTTAACTTCGGCAGCGAGTTCGGATTCGCCCAAAAATGTGTTACATTTCCTTTTTGCGCTGAAACTCGTATTTCTCTCACAATTTCTTTTGAGTTCGATTTCGGATTCCGATTTCGAATTCGACTGTACTTCAACTCTTCGTCTTTACCTTTATCTATTTTCAAATTTATTTTTTTTTTTTTTGAACCGAGCATAACCGCAGCACAACAAAAAACCTATATTCGTTCGTTCTCTATCATTTCCTTTTATTAAAACTTCCTTTTTATTTCGCCTGACTTTCATTCTTAAGCAGCTGCTAACCATTCGTGAGGCTTAAAAACTTTCAAGTTACTCAGACTTTTCAAATCTCGAATGAATAGTACACAGTAGGTAAAGCAAATGAAGTGCAGGTGTAACTGTTACTTTCTTTCGAAAGTTGCATAGGTATTAAAAATTATGTTAACGGTAATCCATTGAAAAACTTTTGCAGAAAAAGGTGCCTTAGAAATAAAGGCCTTTGTTTAAGTTGGGTACATTTACCACTAGTGTTGTAATTAAATTAGGTAGAAATTAAGTGCAAGGAAAAGGTATTAGTAACATGTGTGCCCCAGAGCCATCAATGGCGAAATTTTAAGTATTTTCTCGAATGTGCATAGAGAGTTTTAAGCAGCTCGTGGCGAAAAAGCTTAAAATATCAACAAATTTTTTAATTATTCTAATTTACCATAAACAACAACAAAATTACAACAAGTAATCATCGCCATAAATGAAAACTGTAACTAAATAATGATACATAAGAAAACACAACGAGAGCAACAACAACAAGATAAAATAAGCAGCAATTTATAAAAATAGCAACAAAACCAATAAATTACAACAAGCTAAACAAAAACGAAAATTCACAGAATAGGGTTTTTCGCAGAACCCAGCATAAACAACAACAAAATTACAACTCATAGGCAACTACAAGAAAAACCTACAACAGATTTAGCAACTCCAAGAACAAAAAGGTACATATCAGGATAAAAATTGCAGCAAGTTAGGGGTTTAGAATATGCCCGAGGTAGGTATGCCGGTCGTAAGAGGCGGTTAATATCCACGAAATCGTTTCCAAGAAGGTCGGGCAGTACCGCAAGGGAGTAGCGTAACGTACCGACAAAGACTGTCAACACCTGTCTGGTCTGTCAAGTAACTTTTTATAAGTGGATCTTCCGACTAGGCAGGGCAAAGTATGGCTACAACAACAACCAAAATATTTACAAAAAACACAAGAGAAATTACAACAAGCAGCAAAGGGACGGATCCAGTACTCTACTTTTAAGGGGGGAACGATCGTGGCCGAAAACTCAAAATCCAAATAAATTTTAGAACACCATTTTGGCATGATTACCAATAAACGTAACGAATTTATCTTTAGTACCTACTGAAATTGGCTCAATTGATTTTATACAGCTCAAAGGTAGATACAAGTTTTTTCTGATAAGCGAGTTTCACTTGTATCTCCCCTGGATTGCATCGGCCTGACAGTGGGCGATCCACCTATCGCCACCTCGCTGGATCCACCGTTTAAGCAACAGTCGCATAACAGAAAAATCTCTTTTTTTTTTAATTATTCCACTTAACTTATTTAACAAACAACGCATACAAACTCCTATGAAGTGTAAATTCTTTGCTTATTGAATGTGATTGATAAGCATCGCATTGCATACAAATTCAAATGAATTGATTCATTCAATTCTACACACATTTAATAGTGCATACATTACGTGCATTAGGGTGCGCACTAATTTGCAACTTCATTTTTTACAGGAAAAAAAATGTATATAAAAATAAGTATTTCAGTTTTTTCTCAATGAAGTAGAAATCACATTGGGACAGAACTTAACAGCTACAACCACTTTAGAAAAGCTTTTACTTGCAGTCAAATATACATTATACCTCAGAAAACATTAGTAAAATCTGCATTCAATTCCATAAAACGGTTCTTGTGTGATGTGCGAACAAACATAAGTACAGATAGACAAATATTTATTTTGGAGCTTTGACTAATATAAGCAAGCTAGAATATAGCATCGCTAGAAGTTATGCTTATGGTTAAATGCAAAACTTTGTTTGCCTGCTTGGACTACCGATTAATTAAAGTTGATGAGCCACGCGCTCACAGCAAAGTGAGGACAATTAAAATCGTGACTATCATTTAACTAACAATGTGCATAAAATTTTTTGAAGTCGTTTTTTAACAAATATACATTTTTTTTTTTGCACACATACAAATATTAACTTGGCAATTGAGTAGGTTGAGTGACAACATTAACTCGTTGCATTGTTGCATGAACTGGTGTGTGTATGCCACACAATAAGTATGTATAAACTCTTCAATTCATTTCAATTAAGCTCAATTCTCATACTCAATGGAATGATTAAGAAGAATCAACATTTCAAATTCCGCCAAATTGCAAAGCTGATAAATGTTGATGATTTCGTGTTTCAATATTTTTTTTTTTTTTGTGTTGAATTGTTGCAACTTCTGTTCCGTGCTTGAATTGCGAGTCAGTTGTCAATTGAGTTGGGCAAGAAATTGTCGCCAGAGCAATTAAACTCTTGGGCAGAAAAATAAACTGCGCAACTCATATGTGGGTGGAAGAAGTAGATAAAAGTATTTCCTGGATGTTGTTAAGTAAATATTTGTCTTGTCTTATTATTTTTTGCTTTCTTTCGCACTTTAAAGCTAAGAAATGATAAAAACCTAAGCAATAAATTTCTATAAAAATTAAACCATATGCCAGCAAACAAATTTCCTTACAATTGATTTGCTAAAATTAAACTTCATCTTCTTCATCGATCCCATGTGTACTAAAAAAGTGATTCGCGGTCAAGGGACAAAATTATAGGCTTTCTGGACTTTTCTCGAAAACGGTAAGTTTTTTTGAAAATTACCTGTTTTGTTTTCTCTAGCTCTGGAAATTACATGAAAATATACGCAACGTACACGGTCAAAAAAATGAGCCTAAATTTTAAACCCGTCTAAAGTTTAAGCGATTTTTTACTTTTGTTTGAGATATTTTAATCCTTCCAAAAGTTTAAAAATAATTTCCATTTCTTTTGGTTTCGATATAGGATCTAAATAAAAAAGCAGTCTACATTTTTTGTTTGCTTTCTTTGAATGTAATTGAATTTTGCCCACAAAAACTTTACGTGCGGCATAGCTTAGCGGTAGGGCAGTCGGCTGTGACTCCTGAGCGCTTTCGTTCGAATCTTGCCAAGTGCCACATTTTTTTAATTTTATTTTATTCTTCAAACTTTTTGTTTTGGAAATTAAAACGTTTCGGTTTAAAATTAAAACTTTTTGGTTTGAAAATTAAAACTTTTCGGTTAAAACTAAAACTTTTTGGTTTCAAAATTAAAAATTTTTGGTTTCAAAATTAAAAATTTTTGGTTTCAAAATTAAAACTTTTCAATTTAAAATTAAAACTTTTTGGTTTGAAATCAAAACCATTTGGGTCTACAATTTTTATTTTGTTTTCATTTATTTTTGAAAGCTTATTCAAGATTGAATTTCGCCCACAACATTTATGTGTGCGATGTAGGTCAGTGGTAGAGCAGGCTGGCATGATGCCAGGATTCGAAACCCAGCCAATGGACAATAAAAATTTATTTTTTCTTTAAAAAATTGTTAGATTGAATATGAAACCATATGTTTGGCCATATATGTATGTAGTCCGTGTATGGACTTTTTGACGATTAAATTTACCGGGAAGTTCATCCTCCTGTTAAATAAAGGACAAATGAAATGGCCGTTAAAGTGACAGCGAATTGACAGTGAACTTTGACATTAACAGGCAGTCCAGAAATCCGCCCTAAAAGTTCCTAAGCGATACCGAAAAAGTCCCAAAGTGCTCCCGAAATGATCCAAGAACAATCCCGAAAAAGTCCAAAAAAACCACAAAAACAGTCCCGAAATGATTCGAAAATAATCCCAAAATTATTCCGAAATGATTGAAAAACAATCCCGAAAAAGTTCCGAAATAATCCCAAAAACAATCTTGAAATTATCTTGAAAACAATCCCGAAATGGCAGCGATAAATTATTGAAATGGCCCCTAAAAAATCCTGCATATCCCTGAATAAAACCTAGAAGTCCCGTCAAGAGATTTTTTTGGTTCACATTCCTGTCGGTATAGGTGTAACATATGCAATAAAATTTATCAAATTATCTACTACAACCTTCTGTATTTGTAATGTAAATGTAATTTTGTAATGTTTTTATTGTTCTTGTTCGTGAATGTGAGTAAACGAAAGTGAATGTTTTCGAACCCTGCTAAAAACACATCACAAATTTAAGTGCGTTACTCAGTCATAAAATTCAATAAATTCAGGTAAACATCTTGAATTTTTTTTTGGCGAGCTTAAAGTTATTGAGCTAAACATTTTTGCACATTCGCTTGTGTCGCTTTTCAGCCGCCAAAAAAAAAATATTTTTTAGTATGTAAATTTATGGCGCGTCTCTTATGATGTCATTGAGCTGATTTTAATGGAATCTAAAATGCGTTTTTGGAAATTTATGAGCGCTCTTAAAATACAATAAATGTTTTGTTAAAGAGAATTTTAATATTTAAATTTAGGGCCCGGTTAACTGAGGCATATCTAAAGCTAAATTTTAAGGTAACGAATTAGACGATTTTGTATAGAGAAAAAGGAGCTGGTCATATCAATCAAAAAATGGGTTGATTCAACCAAATTCACGGTAAATTCTTATCCATTACTCAATTCTGTTGATTTAACTCCATTTAAACTGTTAACCCTAGCTTAACAGAAAATTTGTTGTCTTAACAGACAATTTTGTTGTTTAAGATGTTCGGAGTTCGATTCTCAGTGAAGTCAATAATTTTTTTTTTTTTTTTTTTATACATATAACTAAAATAAGTGTTATTTTAACACCAAGAGGAGTCAAAGTAAAAAAAAATATTTTTTTTAAGTTCTTATATTGACGTCACCGAGAATCAAACTCAAGTGTCTTGAACGCTCAACCCATGTGTCTACGATGACGCCATCGCATACTTATGCTTGCCAGCGTCTACCCTGCAGCGAAAGCAACTAGTTAAAAACTACTTTACAACTAGTTGGTGCACCGGGCCCAACTAGTCAGTGTTCTGTCTTTTTTCCATATAAGCAACTGGTATTTTTTACGTGGTGATGTCCTACGAGATGTCAATTGTCAGATTTTAACCAGAATATACCAGTTATCTACTAGTCAGGAAATAACAGTTTCATACTAGTTGTAAAATAACAGTTCCATACTAGTTCAACCTGGGCTAGTATAATTTCCATAAGCTGAACTAGTCCACATACTAGTCCAAAGAGCATTCAACCTGGACTAGTATGATAAGAAACGACTGAATTTTGTATTTTTCAACTGGTATAATTTCATCCAGAAAAATCTAGTTGTATACTAGTATGGAATCTATATTTCCTGACTAGTATCAGTTCAGCCAGAAAATTGTAGTTGTATACTAGTATGAAATGGATATTTCTTGACTGGTACGAATTCAGCCAGAAAATTCTAGTTGTATACTAGTATGAAATGGATATTTCATGACTAGTATGAGTTTTGCCAGAAAATTATAGTTGTATACTAGTATTTTTCTGACTAGTTTGAGGCTTCGCTGCAGGGCTAATTACAGCTTTTTTGTAAATTATGTTGATTTTACCAGTGCCATTTTTTTCTGTGTGTGAAGTAAATGTAAGAAAGGCTCTTTCTCTGTCTCTGCTGGTTTTCTAAGGTAACGGAATCCCTCTGAAAAATCTGTTTAACATTGTTGAGAACCCCTTATCTATGTCATAGTTTAACGCGTATAAAGAGGTATTCATCAACCTCCCCCATAACCTAACAAGCTGGTTTTGAAGTGCTTGCTATAACATATGCTTTATGACATACACTTTTAATAAACAAGAAAATAGCTAAACAATTGCATTGTCCACATAATAATTTATCTTTTTGTTTTGTTTTTGCCATCAGTGTCATAACAGCGACTGAAAAATGGAAAAATGGAAAACAAAAAACTACCAAATACAGTTTAATACATCATTCGGTGATATGAGAGTTAAATGAAGTAGCGCTACTGGCATGACAGTAGCTGAAGCTGCAGGAGAAGAAGAAAAATAAATAGCAGCAAAAACAATGGAAAATTACATACATATATGCAATGGTATACGATGGCATGTCTTGGTCAGGGGCCGAAATTACATTTTGTTTATCCAAAAGCACCTTAGGCCCGTTTTTTTGTTCAAACTGCCGAAGTTTCAAGTTCTAGGGGCAAAATAACGCCAATAATGTTTTCAAACGGAGTCACCCCTCGAAGGTCTACAGCAAGCACCTGCCGTAGCATAAAACTTGGAAACACTTTTCATTTTAAAACCCCTTGGTACGTCCCTGGTAAGTTCGTACTATTTACTCACATATGTATATTTATATTTAAATATATCCACATAAACCTCACAAAATCATTTACCTACATCCGTGAATGCGCGTTAAATCGAAAGCCCTGCTCTATTAACTCTGACTCTGTTCGTTATACAGCTTCCAAATTTGTTTTGCTACTGCACAGTGAATCTTGCAAACAACAAACCGAAATTTGGAAAGTGCGACACAGCAGTAGCCAATTCTTGCCACTTCACACAACCATTCATGCCACCGATGCACCTTCACACTGCTTTTATATTTGGCTGTGCTGCTGTATTGCAGCTTTCCTTTTGTTCCATTCATTGTTGTTGTTGTTTATATTTTTCTCCGGTATTATATTTTTATTTAGATGAATAGATACCTGTGGTTCATGCACCGTTATTCCTTTAGTTTAACGTTCGTAAGTTTTTGTTTGTACTCGGTTCTTTTTTTAGTCACTTTATAATATTCTTTTAACTTTTACTAAGTTCATGGCTGACTATCCGACAGGCTGGTTGGTTGTTCATCAGCTTCTGGTAATATGATGCTTTCACTTTGCGATTTCCAACTTTTAGCGGTTCATAAAAATATCGTTTTACCAACTTGATTAAAGATCAGGTAAATAAATATGAATGTGTTTCTGTGTTAACATATGTACACATACGTACACTAGTTTATATAAAGTTCTTTTTTTCGATCTGCAATACAAATCTGATGAATATCCGTTAATTTTCTGAAATTTTTTGAAATGGAATTCAGCAGCGCTGGATATGGGTGGAATATGGGTAGTCACGATTCGTTAATATTTTGCATATACCCAGAATAAAAGGTCTCTTAAAGTGGCTTGGTCCCTCTGCCCTCTTTGTCGATGTCCTCCAAAATATGGTTGGACACAACAATTAATTACGATCATTACTTTATGCCCCCGCATGTTAGGGGTTTAGAATATGCCCGAGATAGGCATACTGGTCGTAAGAGGCGACTAATATGTACATATGTAGGTAATGACGTGCAAACTCGATGGTTGATCTACGGATATGATGCCTCTCATTACCCATCTTCTCCTGCCCTACGGATGTGGAGATAACATGACCTAGAAGGTCCCACTGGTCATACCAAATCGGGGAATATTTTTGTCATTAACAACAACAACATCATTACTTTACACCTTAATTTTACTTGAGTGTTCATGTAGATGGGACCAAGTTAGGTGCCGATTTTCTGGTGGAAGAAAGATGTTTTTATTTTTGAAACAGCCTCATGTAGACTCATATATAAAAGTACTTGCATTTATCGTGTTTATTCTTGTTTTCATTAATTCTTTGTTGTATGAATAATTTATGATTACAATTATGAGTAATCAAAATTAGCTGATTGGACATGTATAAGGGTAGTCGCAATAACGCATCCTGAAATAATGTCTAAGTATTTGGGTGAGAACTTTACTTACCAACTAACAAAAGATTATTCTTGTGTTGGTGGAAATGAATGTAATGAAAACAGTATAGAAAGCACTGAATTGACTGTGTAACTCAAAGAGAGCCAAGCTGACTATGAGACAAACTCATTAGCTTAGGTAGAAAGGGGATACGAGTGATTCATATTAAATTTTAGTCATTAGAGTTCCACACAAAAAGTTGAAAGCCCTTGTCGAAACCTCCAAACCTTTTTCGGTCGACCGAAAAGTTTTTATTCTATGATATACATATACGTATATATATATTTTTTTTGTATTCCCAAACAGTGTTCCAATACTTGCCTTGTTTATCTTCAGCCATTCAACTTATGACAAGGGATGACGAAAAATCATTCCAATATACATATACCACCCTAATATGTATGTATATTCCATATTGGACTTGTAAATGATGAATGACCATGGCTGTGTGTCAAATGAAAACGAAATTAATTTGTTAGTATGCATATTTTCGAAACATAAAAAATTCTCATTACACACTCACTCATGAATGCGTTTCCTTTGATGTTATTAAAGTTGTCACGAGTTTTTATATGTAGCAAAAAAAAAAAGCAATAACGAAAGATTATGTCATTACGGTATGATCCAATATAATTCAATATTCGCAGATGTGACTACAATAAAGCAGGAAATTACACAAAGTTTATACATATAAACATACTGAAAATGTTTTAATAAATTTTTATAATTTTTTTTCATTCATGGATCTGAAAAAAATAGGGATACGCTATGAATGAGTCGACAATATCAATCTTCTATCTCTAAATTTAGAGTAAATTTCATGAGAATCTGAGCCATACATCTAAAGGGAGCTAACTCAAAAATCAGAAATTTTGAAAGTATGATCTATATACTCGGTTATCTAATAGATTTACTGGGTGATTTAACCAAAGTGATCCCAAAATGACCCAAAAATAATCCCAAAATAATCCTAAAATAATCCCAAAAAGACCCTTAAATGTTCCCAAAATGATACAAAATTGAACCCAAAACTACCCAAAATTATCCAAAAATAATTGCAAAATGAACCTAAAATGATCCAAAAATTATACCCAAATGATCCCAAAAACACCCTTAAATTTACCCTAAAACAATCCCAAAATTATCCAAAAATGCTCCCAAAATAATCCAAAATTTAAACCAAAATGATCTCAAAATAGCCCCAAAATAATTTAAAAGTGACCCCTAAATGATCTCAAAATGATCCTAAAATAATCGAAATATGATCCCAAAAATACACAATACAAATACAATACGGTAAAATGGTAACTCTGGGCGGCTACCCTACTTGAAAATATTTTAGTTCGTATGTCGGCGAAAATACCTTTCACTTTATAACCATATTGACCCAACAAGTGGCAGCCCCCAAGTGGATAGTCTTAGAATCAATCATACTATCTATATGCCAAAAAATTATATAGGTAGCAACCCTGTAACACGCCCCAAGTGGCAACCCCAAGCGGATAGTCTTAGAATCAACCATACTGTCTATATTCAAATATTCATCCAAATTGGTCAAACAGTTCCCGAGATACCGAAATTATATAGGTAGCAACCCTGTAACACGCCCCAAGTGGCAACCCCAAGCGGATAGTCTTAGAATCAACCATACTGTCTATATTCAAATATTCATCCAAATTGGTCAAACAGTTCCCGAGATAGCCGAAATGGCTAGATACTGACTATCTCGGGAACTGTTTGACCAATTTGGATGAATATTTGAATATAGACAGTATGGTTGATTCTAAGACTATCCGCTTGGGGTTGCCACTTGGGGCGTGTTACAGGGTTGCTACCTATATAATTTTTTGGCTGTTGAAAATTCAAAATGGGAGAGTTACTTTTTAACGAGCAAATTTGTCGTCGATTTTCCTATTTTACAAAATCGTTTCCAGGAGATTAATGCGGCTATGAATAATTATGTCGAGAAAAAGTTCTAATATGCCCACCTCATGTTAATAGGGTCATCCTTTAGCCAACATTAGCAACCGCGTATTAGTGGTCAACACACACACAAGAACACTTGTATGTATGTATGTGCTTATGTCTTCACCTGATCTCAAGTAAAAAATTTGAGTAGCTTAAAGCTCTTTCTATAAAAACACTCTACAATGTATTTAACATTGAAGTAGCCATAATAAAGTACTCATACTACATAGGAACATTCTTACTTAAGTGTTTGAGAAATTTTCAAGATGCTGGTTGAAGTTAAGACAGAACTCCATGACTAGCTTTTGGACTTATTATTTTCACAGCTTAAAAAAGAGGCGAAGCCAAGCACGCCGAAATGGCTAGTCTTGGAGTTCTACTTTTTGGGGCGCTTGGAGTAAGCAGTAGCTTTTGGCCATGTTTTCGATAATTATAACGTAACGCGTTTTGTGGCGTTGATTTGTTAATAAATGGCATTAGGCGTCAATGGAAGCATTAATCTTTAGCTGGTTTAGAAAAAAAAAAAAAAAAAAAAAAAACTCCAAGAAGACCTCAAAAAGTCTTCACCTTTTGGTAATAATAAACTTTTCTTTTGTTGTTATGACCAAACACTCTTACAATACCAACGACGCACAAAACATTTTCATACATCGCGAGTTTGAGAAAGTCAAAGTTAATAACATTTGTTAAAGCCTTTGAAATTTATGAACTACTGAATTGAATTTTATTAACATTTGACTGAGAATTTTCGCTTCAGCTGTTTACTTTCGTATTTTTTATTGTCTTCCATTAATTACATTTAGCAGAAACAATGCAACCCAGCAAACATTTAAAGCAAAAAAAACTATTTTCCCAAAGTTCTTCCTCAACCTTTTCCTCTATCGCTGTCTCTTTCTCAATATCTCACTAAGAGAGATATGAGATGGGACTTTCTTTAAGCGAATCGCGAAATAGACCATATTTAAAAAAAAAATTGAGATATTTTTTTAAAACATTTTGACATTTTCCCCACATCCGACGAGAAACAGTCTAATAACCACACGCACTATAGTTCTTTGAAAGTCCGAGGCATCGGTAGATCAGTCAGAGACTCCATTTTACGAAAATAATTCTGACTCATATATAACTCCTAAATTATAGGAGCGCTCCAAAAATGTTTGACGGCACAACAATAATTTTTATGCGTCTGTTGGCGATTTCACACGTTTGATAGTCGTCAGACCTCCCATTCATTTTTATGTGCATATTTCGTTGGTCTGTGGCATCAAACAAGCCAAGTCCGTTTGTTGATGTTGTTGAAAGGGTTATACACACTGTGAAGATCAGCAACGAGTTTAGTACTCAAATATATATATATATATACACAAACATCAAAAGACACAATAAACTTAAATACAGCATACGCAGCATGGCGTTTGATGTTTCCTCTGAAGCTGGTGTCATTATTATGAGCATAAAATATTTTTATGACCAAGAGTTTTTTGCGCCCACATGTCATTTGAATGTTTATACTCATATGTTTAGGTTTATATCGTATTTTCGGTATGATTAATAATCTCTTTACTGGCTCTACATTTTATTACTCGATATGTGTGTATTTGTGAAGGCATCTTGTTTGACAAGCTCTTCGATCCCTTCTCATGCCTAGGGACTGACGATATCCAAACAAGTGGCTACTTAATTCTCACGACTATTTATCAAGTAATTTAGATATGACTTCTTTTTGTAGATCTCACAAAAGGAGGAATTCAAGAAATGGCAGATAACACGGTCCAGAGATTCTTAAAATCAAAAAATGGAAAGAACCTAAAGATAAAACTAGTAGTGTATCTTCAAATAAGATTACATTGATATCTATGTCAAAGAGAAGCTAACCCAAAGAGGAGGAATACCGGTCGTAAGAGGCTACTAATATACACATAGGTAATGACGTGCTAACTCGATGGTTGATCTACGGATATGATGCCTCTGACCTCTCATTACCCATCTTCCCCTTCTTCATGGATGGAGGGATGACATGACCTAGAAGGTTCCATTGGTGATACCAAATCGCGACCACGACAGTCGGGCGTACCGGGTTCATATCCGGTCAAGGACTGTTAATGTCGGCATCACTCACCAAAACCATCGTGGAGTGTTTTTGCTGTTAACAACAACAACAACAACAACAACAACATTGAGTGAATGTAGGCTGACTTATTCACTAATTCAAAAAGGGAAAAAGCTAACGCTGTATAAATAGGTACTCAGCTACCGTTTACTTGTTGTTGGTTAATTTGTGGTTTTATGAAGATAACAAAAGAAATTAATAAGAAAAAACTTCAACACCTTCTTAAGCCATCTTCATTATTATCATCATCATTCAATTTTAAGTTTCTGATGGCTTAATTTTTGTTAGATGAACAAATTTACAAAAATACCAATTCGTATGCTCGCCCCTTTCATGTTTCATTGGCGGCTTTTGCACAAATGGCTAGGCTTTTCTGGTCGATTTCACTAAACCCCAACAAATAAAAGAAGAAAAAAACGTGGCAAAGTAAGAAATTAACGCACTCAATATTTAATAACATGTTAGCCAGTTGTATTTAGTGCATTAAAGCATTTACACTTGACTGGGCAATCCTTAATGTGGAACACAATCAGGGTTGCTATTTTGAGGAACTGTGGATTGTATTGTTCGGCAAATCAGGTCAAATGTGATCCAAATTTGGAAAATGAGATTTGTATGGAAAAAAGCGCTAAATTTGCAATTTTTCGCCAAATTTGGTGGGGTGTAAATGTACTATAAGTCACTACAATGAATAAAGGCGCTTTTTGTCTATACTAAAAATTTGATGCTGGGAACAACCTCTAAAATGTAAGTAATAGAAAACCTAGCCTATTCAGATTGTACTTCAGCACTAAAATTTCGAGGTTCCAGCAGAATACAAAATATCTCTTCATGTGCCTCCTTGTGCAATCTGCCCCAAGTTCTACTAATGAAACAACAACACACCGCACCTATTTTGGTGATGCGTCTGAGTATGTTTCAAATCGCTCATCTTTCAAATTGAAAAATTTTTAAGTTAACTTCTTAGGCGGCGATATGAAGTTTTGGCTGAGAGTAAAATTTGAAAAAAAAAAAAAATGGCTGATGATGCAACGGAAATTATGCAACGGAAATAGAAATTGTAGCCGACTTTCAGGCACAGCTATTTTATTAAGGCCCGGTTCTTCAGTGCTAGTTTAAACTACAGTCCTAGTTTAAACTTAGTTTAAATGGCTTATTTGTATGGAATAAACTCTAGTCAACTTTGTCTGTGGTTGAAAAATGCACCGAAACCCGGCCTTGAAGCCGCCATAAAGTGCAAGCTTGTTTATAAAAACAATGTGTGATTAAACCGCATCATAACCGACATCATCAATGGGTCGCGAAAATGGTAAAATTTTAAGCAAGACAGCACATAAAAAAATGTAACGACTACACTAACTTTTACTACGTACCCATCACAAAATTGGCTAGATAACTTCACTAAAATTAAAAGAGCTATGGTGTTTTTTGGTTGTTTATTATAATTCAAAAATTCATACAGAATGCCCATTACCACTCAGATTTTATTTATTTTACTTTAATCTATTTTTTCCCTTTTTTTCTTTTATTTTTTATGCTATTTTCATTCTTTTACTTAAACTAACGCAAATTTCTTGTCGGGTAGGTATTTAAGAATGCCCCATAAAAATGATAGTTAAGGTGGGCAGAATAAAACAGGCATTTTGAAGGAAGTTAATATAGGCCCACTGCGGTAAGAACGGGAAACAAAAAGCAAGGTTAATAAAACATAAAAAAGTCATGGTAATATTAATAATAAAAGAGCAAACTGGTAGTGGTCAATGTAGCGTATAGCTATCATTGTTGTTGCTGTAGGCCCACATATCAAGCCAAGTAGCCGGCCTATGGAGCGCCTTGCTTTCAAATGGCGGCAATTTACTAGCATAAACGTGCATTTAATGTGTGACATTTATGATGGCTATTTCCACCGGTTTGTAAGCGTACATTAATACATAAACTAGTATATCCCGTGGTCGAAATTCGCCCAATTTAAAATAGTTGAACTTATTCAAACATCTGATCAACTTTTTGTCAATAGCTGCCTTTAGGACCCGTGGCCGAACCTCGACCAACTTAAATGTATACATTAAAAACTCATCTATAGGCAAAATGAAGCCATCAAAGAATTTAAAAAATAGCGGCTGTTATTATATAATAAAAATATTAAATTACAGCAGCCCTTTCCAAAATTATTTATGGCAAATGCCATGCAAATACTCGGTTTTCGAGATTTTATGTTGCACTTGAATAATCGGATGATGACATTGTGCTTAACAAATAGCCACTAATTTATGCGATCGTTTTGAGCAGGTGAAGAACAAAAAAATATTAGGTTGAAAATTAAGTAACTTGTAATAGTTAAGATTAAAGGTTTTTTAATATAAAAAAAAACATAATTTAAGAAAAAAACGGAATATTCCGCAACCGGGTCTTGCAACTGTGCACACCGTATTCTATACGCTCACCGCCGCGCCATTACCTTATGCACAAAGCAGTTTAAGAATTAACAATATACCAACAACAAAGTTAGACTATTAATATAAATAATGGACCAAAGTACTCAATGAGCGAGGGAATGAAAATAATTTCTCTCTCATAATAGGACGTGTTTAATGAGGGAGAGAATGAAGATAAAGAGTGGTTTCCTTTGAAGTTCAGCCAACTTCGAAATATGAGTTTGACGCTATTACTCTAACTCTCAAAGAGCGAGAGAATCAAAATATTTCCATTGCTGGTATTTTACACACATATACAAATTTCTCAAAATAAGCGTGGTACTCCAACAACAGTAGCCATATTGAATTATTATTTTATATTTTTTTGAAACATTTTTTTTGTTTGGTGGTACGCAAGCCAACTTTGATTGCGACATATTTTTTTCAAATTAAAAGTTTGACCATGGTTGCCCTATTTCACATTTTAATAATGGTGTTATGAGAACATAAAACTTTGTAGAATTTCATTTTAAACAAATCTATTACATCGGAATTTTTCCGAGCAGTTCTAGCGGTTTCAAGATATCCAATTCAGCCTGCAACTTCTCATGCCCTTGGTGTCTTGTCCATAATCAATTCCTTGAATAAATTTTTTTAATATGGAATTCTACAATTAAGTGAAGCTTTATTGGGCTTTTGAATCTCTATTTAGATATACATATATACATACATATTAGAGCTTTATGGATAAATATAATTTTGATAACGTTTTCCCAAAAAATTGTATAGTTAAATTACATTTTATTATAAGTATATGTAATTGAAAATTTAATTTTTTCATGATTTTATGGCACAACAATATAACATTTTTAGTTTTTCATTTGTTTATTTAAACTTTGGAATATAAGGCGACGATAGTTATCTCATTTTTATTATAGAATTCTACGAAAAAGATGTTTGATTTTTATTTTTTTAAAAAAGCAAATTTTCATATTATATAGAATTGACGGCAATGGGTGTATCTATTTCAATCTCATTCTTTTTTTTTTTTTTCTTGATGAATTTCAATACAGAAAGTTAAAACATTGATTGCTTCTTTCCTAAAAATTTTATTTTTAAACTATTTTCGTTTATAATAAAGCGTGCGAGATATGAGAAAAACAAATTGTTACTTTTTTTTAATCCTTTGGTACATAACAACACATATTGGGGCAACTCTCATGCGGAAACAAATTGGCTATTCGCGCCGACGCCATCTATTTGGAGTGTAACATTTCAATATACATATGAGTTCAACGCCGAATCTACTGTTTGAACTCAATGAGCGAGAGAATTGGAGTGTTTACGCATATATGTATATGTGTATATAAATAGATATGAGTATGAAATTGGTTTGACGTTTATTTTGAAGGGGTGGAAATTTGGAAATATGAGTTCGTGTAATATTAAAGAGTATTAATGAGCGAGAGAACGAAAATAGAGAAGTATGGGTTGTATTTAAAAAAAATGTATTATACATGGCGTGGTTTTAAAACTTTTTAGTGGGGGTAAATTACAAATTCTGGTTAGGTCAAAAAAAGTGTGAGGGTTTTCTAGCTTTTTTCTTTAACCATAACTTAGCAATATTTAAAAGACACTTTATATGGATTTTTCTTTTGATTTAAAGAAAAAAAAATTTATATTGATTTTTAAAAAAATTCTATTCAATTTGGTCTAGACTTGTTTGGGGCTCGGGTTGCAAATCTGCCCTTTTAAAAGCTAATACATATATACATTTGAAAAGAAATTATTTGTTGTCTTCAGTAAAATTATCACTTGGTTTAGTTCAAAATAATGTAGTATCCATAAAATATTTTGTCGATTTTTATACTTTAAATAAGGAATTTGTCAGCAACTCTATCTCAATCGATAGAATTTGAAAAAAAATTCGCAAATTGCAGCTTTCATCTTCAAAAATTTGAGCAGTCGGACTTATATTAATGGTAATTTTTTGAAATAATTACCAAAAAAAAAAAAAAACAAAAAGAAATTGTATAAGCGGTTATAGCATTTCTATAATGGGTGGTATGTATGTATATTTATGATATAAAATTATTATTTCACATGGCTTTCCGTAAACTAAAAATATTCGCACCAAATTTTTTTCTTCTCGAAAATAGAGATCACAAACATAAAAATATTGTTTATAAAAATATTAAAAAGTCAAGATTAGAAATATAAAAATATATAAAAAATATAAACAATTTTCAATGACAAAAAAGAAAAAAAATTTTGGCCTATGGCTGTGTAACTAACTGTACTCGAACCATCAACCGCTCGACCACTACCCACTAACGCTTCCCACTGGGCTATCGCTTTATTTACAAATTGATTGTCAGATAACCAATTTAAGTTGCATGAAAAATTTTCATTCGCTTATTACAGATAAATGAAGCAGTATTGGTTATATATTAGATAATTGTGCACTGCCTTAGAGGTATGCCAACAAATAAATATGCATTTCATAAATATTTATGCATATTTAGTATGGGTTTAAGCTTGGCAATGGTTTATATGTAAAATTTGTTAGCCTATTAATATAATAGATAATGGACCAAAGTACTCAATGAGCGAGGGAATGAAAATAATTTCTCTCTCATAATAGGACGTGTTTAATGAGGGAGAGAATGAAGATAAAGAGTGGTTTCCTTTGAAGTTCAGCCAACTTCGAAATATGAGTTTGACGCTATTACTCTAACTCTCAAAGAGCGAGAGAATCAAAATATTTCCATTGCTGGTATTTTACACACATATACAAATTTCTCAAAATAAGCGTGGTACTCCAACAACAGAAGCCATATTGAATTATTATTTTATATTTTTTTGAAACATTTTTTTTGTTTGGTGGTACGCAAGCCAACTTTGATTGCGACATATTTTTTTCAAATTAAAAGTTTGACCATGGTTGCCCTATTTCACATTTTAATAATGGTGTTATGAGAACATAAAACTTTGTAGAATTTCATTTTAAACAAATCTATTACATCGGAATTTTTCCGAGCAGTTCTAGCGGTTTCAAGATATCCAATTCAGCCTGCAACTTCTCATGCCCTTGGTGTCTTGTCCATAATCAATTCCTTGAATAAATTTTTTTAATATGGAATTCTACAATTAAGTGAAGCTTTATTGGGCTTTTGAATCTCTATTTAGATATACATATATACATACATATTAGAGCTTTATGGATAAATATAATTTTGATAACGTTTTCCCAAAAAATTGTATAGTTAAATTACATTTTATTATAAGTATATGTAATTGAAAATTTAAATTTTCATGATTTTATGGCACAACAATATAACATTTTTAGTTTTTCATTTGTTTATTTAAACTTTGGAATATAAGGCGACGATAGTTATCTCATTTTTATTATAGAATTCTACGAAAAAGATGTTTGATTTTTATTTTTTTAAAAAAGCAAATTTTCATATTATATAGAATTGACGGCAATGGGTGTATCTATTTCAATCTCATTCTTTTTTTTTTTTTTCTTGATGAATTTCAATACAGAAAGTTAAAACATTGATTGCTTCTTTCCTAAAAATTTTATTTTTAAACTATTTTCGTTTATAATAAAGAGTGCGAGATATGAGAAAAACAAATTGTTACTTTTTTTTAATCCTTTGGTACATAACAACACATATTGGGGCAACTCTCATGCGGAAACAAATTGGCTATTCGCGCCGACGCCATCTATTTGGAGTGTAACATTTCAATATACATATGAGTTCAACGCCGAATCTACTGTTTGAACTCAATGAGCGAGAGAATTGGAGTGTTTACGCATATATGTATATGTGTATATAAATAGATATGAGTATGAAATTGGTTTGACGTTTATTTTGAAGGGGTGGAAATTTGGAAATATGAGTTCGTGTAATATTAAAGAGTATTAATGAGCGAGAGAACGAAAATAGAGAAGTATGGGTTGTATTTAAAAAAAATGTATTATACATGGCGTGGTTTTAAAACTTTTTAGTGGGGGTAAATTACAAATTCTGGTTAGGTCAAAAAAAGTGTGAGGGTTTTCTAGCTTTTTTCTTTAACCATAACTTAGCAATATTTAAAAGACACTTTATATGGATTTTTCTTTTGATTTAAAGAAAAAAAAATTTATATTGATTTTTCAAAAAATTCTATTCAATTTGGTCCAGACTTGTTTGGGGCTCGGGTTGCAAATCTGCCCTTTTAAAAGTTAATACATATATACATTTGAAAAGAAATTATTTGTTGTCTTCAGTAAAATTATCACTTGGTTTAGTTCAAAATAATGTAGTATCCATAAAATATTTTGTCGATTTTTATACTTTAAATAAGGAATTTGTCAGCAACTCTATCTCAATCGATAGAATTTGAAAAAAAATTGGCAAATTGCAGCTTTCATCTTCAAAAATTTGAGCAGTCGGACTTATATTAATGGTAATTTTTTTAAATAATTACCAAAAAAAAAAAAAAACAAAAAGAAATTGTATAAGCGGTTATAGCATTTCTATAATGGGTGGTATGTATGTATATTTATGATATAAAATTATTATTTCACATGGCTTTCCGTAAACTAAAAATATTCGCACCAAATTTTTTTCTTCTCGAAAATAGAGATCACAAACATAAAAATATTGTTTATAAAAATATTAAAAAGTCAAGATTAGAAATATAAAAATATATAAAAAATATAAACAATTTTCAATGACAAAAGAGAAAAAAAATGTTGGCCTATAGCTGTGTAACTAACTGTACTCGAACCATCAACCGCTCGACCACTACCCACTAACGCTTCCCACTGGGCTATCGCTTTATTTACAAATTGATTGTCAGATAACCAATTTAAGTTGCATGAAAAATTTTCATTCGCTTATTACAGATAAATGAAGCAGTATTGGTTATATATTAGATAATTGTGCACTGCCTTAGAGGTATGCCAACAAATAAATATGCATTTCATAAATATTTATGCATATTTAGTATGGGTTTAAGCTTGGCAATGGTTTATATGTAAAATTTGTTAGCCTATTAATATAATAGATGCTTGTATGCATGGACGGGAGGTGCGTTCGAAAGAAGTGCGTGTAAGTGTGTGCTAATTTAATTTTTCGTAAGCACTTTAATGTGTCTCATAACCGGACAAAAGTCAGAGGAGACCTAGTATGTAATAACAATTTTCATTGATGTGATTTCGTTTAACATTGTTTCATGAGAAATACTATTATACTCGGTTCTACCAGATACATGCATGTGAGATAGCATATGTTCATACGTAAGGTTGGTTAAAGTTTCTGTTCTCATTGTGCAATCATTGAAGCAATTTGAAGTCATCTATTCAATTTTGTGTCAGATTTTATGTACAACTTTGTATTCTGGAAACTTTTGGCCCTGCATAAGAGATGATACAGAGAACAAGATATCTTATAACTCGGTATCGCCCCAATATATTCTCAAAAAATAAGAATGTAACTATTTTATTAGAAAGATAGAAATCTATCTTAGTATCTATGTCTATCCTTGTCATTATCTCTAACTCTATAACCTCCCATCTGACATTGTTACCCACTTCAATAACTTTTGTAAATAGTAATACCCGGCGTGATTTGCTACGCCAAAAGAAAACACCTGAATAAGATTCTACCATTTTTACTATTTCTCGAAAGATACATTATCTCATATTTTATCAACGCTAGCAACACGCCAAATATCAAGCTCATCGAGTCATAAATATGATTGTTTAGAATATATCGGTCCCTGGTAAACTTCCTGGAAGAAAAATTATCCCAAATTTTAACCTTAGCATAACGCTACCTACATACCAAATATCAAGTAAATCCAACTGTTTATAAGATAGTTTAGCATAAGTTAGTCCTGGGTCCACTTTCCGGGAGAAAATTTATCCTATATCTTAATTAAAGCATATAACTACCTACACACCAAGTTTCAAGCAAATCGAGCCATAAATATGATTGTTTAGAAGAGATCGTCCCTGGTCTACTTCCCGGAAGAAAAATCATACCATACTTTAACCTAAGCAAACCGCTACCTACAGACCAAATTTCAAGTTGCGGGTGCACTTCTCTTAAAATCACTTTACGGAAACACTCTCCAGGTTCCTACTAATCTATCCCGACAGTTTAAAGAAAATCGGCCTAGTAGTTTTTGAGTCCATAAGCTAGATACATACATACATACATACATACACACATACATCCCATTTTATATATATAGATTATAGATAGTCAAGGTCCACATGTTGGTCATATTTCCAGACCTTAGGCATCTAGCAATATACGAGTATGTAAATTATGGAAAATTCTGAAAAGGACGTTTTTCAAAAAAGTTTGAGAGAGGATGTGTTTTAGAATTTGCGGAAATTGAGTGATCTTCCACTAACCCGCCAATATATAGAATTCAACCAAAAATTTTTGTAAGAGCAAAACAGCCAATATACCTTTTCGGTAACCCAAGTTTAAAAAGTATTTATTTATGGATATATTAAAATTTTGGAACGAAAGTTAATTCCTCTAGCAAAATTTTAAATTTTAGTTTTTGACATAAATGTGTTTTTGCAGGTTATATTCTCATTATACTCTTTTCACTGATATAGTTTTTTGGTTAATATTCCTTCAATTCCTCGAGACTCGGCACAGTCATCTTTTAACAACTTCCAAAGACAATTTAAAAAAATTTAAAAATTCAACGAAAATCTTTAAAAACTGAATTTTTTAATTTTTTTAAATTTTCGTTTTGCCAGAAACATTAATGTGTAGCACTCAACAACGGACACCATGGCGGATACGAAACGAAAATTTTAAAAAATTAAAAAATTTAGTTTTTTAAATTTTTGTTGCGCCAGAAACATGAATGTGTAGCTTATTCGTTTTTCTGGCACGATTTTCAGAGATTGAACTACACATTCATGAACATAGCATTGCAAATTTCCGCGGGTTTCTTGTACTTTCAAAACCCAGGATTTTCGGGAATCATAGAGAAAGGAGAGGTTAATCACGTGAGCCTATTAACTCAAATCTGAAGAATTAGCATATTAATGCCTCTGGCAAGCGATCCACGATATTATACAACTCTTGATTGATGTTCAGAAAAACGGTTTTTTTAAAGAACAAATAAATATCGTTTAATGAACTATTCAAATATTTTGCTTTCTGAGACAGTGGTTCGCATTTATTTAAGCCCACAACAATAAGGACAAAAGCGCTTAAATATACATACTACCCAACAAACCATTAAGCTAGATTTCGATTGGAGGTACATTCGAGAACTAGCCCCATTCTCCAATCTCTAACTTTAGAGGACGACTCGAGGCACACTCGAGAATCACAGCGTTCTCCATCAAAATGGGACATAATTCTCAAATCGAGAAAACTATAGTTTTCGAGTCGAATTCTAATGTCATTCTCTAATGGGATTCTAATGTGAATTTGCAAATGGCGTAAAATGCTCGCCTTTTGGCTAAATAGTTCTCTAACCTATCTCGAATCGAGTTCTATTGTAGTTCTCTACTGCTGCCTTCGAATAGAGAATAGTTAGAGAATTACCCTAGTTATCTAACGTAAAGACGAACATTTCTCTATAGTTAGAGACTGTGTTTGTTGGGTATAGTATATCTATGAGTACTGGCTTACATACATCCCAAAGTATACTAGTAGGTATAAACAAACTTAATACAACTGACATATTTACAACTTGAGCTCTTTTGCCAAGCTGTCAAGGTGGTGACAGCCAAAAATGGCATAAGACAAAGTGATTGATTACTATACGGCGTATTGACATTTGACATAAAATTGCAACAAATGAATTTTTGTCAATGAACTAAATACGAAGCAACAACAACAAATAAACCCACGAGCAACAAAAAAATTTGTTTGACAAAGAGCAAGCGATCCTTTGTATACGCAAAGTTTTCCAAATTTTCTTTCGGTATGACAGTAAACATAACAGTAATAGTGGGCGATATTGATTTGAAAGCAAAATGGGCGAGAGTGAGGTGGGGAACACAATTGCCAATATGCAATAGTTGGCAAGACAAATGAATGCGAGTTTGTGACAAACATTCGAAAATTTATTCATCAATTCAGTGGACCGTTGAATGCTTAAAATGAGACAACCAACAGCAACAACAACAACAAAATGACAGACAATAAAATAAAGAACACTAACAACAACAACTACTACTACGACAGCAACAACATAAAGTATAACAAGCAGAGCTGCAAAACAAATGACAGCAAAACGTCAACAAATTCATGTAATTCTTCGATAAATTGACGAGCGTTGCGACAACAAACTGTCAAAGCATAGTACGAACGCGTTGTCATACAGGTAGGAAGCGTACGAGTCATATTATTTAACTTTACTCAGAGCCTGCATGGTCTAACTCACTGTCAGTTCGTATAGCGAGTAGTGTATGGACTTGTAGATGAATTGTTATGGTAAAACTGGCCGATTGTTGCTGGTGATAGTGGGAAAAATGGCGAAATGAAAAAACAAACGAGATGCAGAGATAGACAGCTTTGTGTTTTTTTGTTCCAGGGTTTTCCAGAAAAGGCAACGGATAAATTGTGAGAGAAGACGGATATTAATAAGAACATGAATTGGAAGTACGAAACTTTACGAAAATGTAAGCTGCTTCTTTCAAGGACCTTTGAAATATTTCGAGTTAACAACTCCTCACCTAAAATTGGATACATGTAGGTATCATGGCCGAAAAGACAACTACCTAACATACGATTCCACAACTTATGTCAGTAAGCCCATTTTTGCCGAAGACTCCCCAATGCGAGTCGTAGAATCAGATACCCGAGGCAGATCGTGATATAAAAATATGACGAGATCGTAAATATAACCGCAGTCGATCCCATACTGGTTCCAAAGAAATACCAAACAATCATTGAAATATTATTCTTGGAATACCGTTCATTTCATGAATAATAATATTTTACTAACCTCGTCCCAAAATCTGTACTAGAGACGCTAAAATAAACTGGTCTGCACCAAATGACCGCCCGCACATATGTGCCTAGATTCAAGCCATTCTGTAGCCTTGCCAAGTTTTGCATCTGGATCATATGTACATAGAGGCAAAATCAAATAAATGATGCTTGGCAACAAAAAAAAAACCAGCAACATGAAATAAATAAAATAATATTAATAGTAAAGAAATGCCAAAACAAATATTGGCGGCTGTCAACGCTCCAAACGAACCACCATCACCACCGAGCAACCAAGCAAATGACTACAAAACCCAGCAGGCCAAACTTAATCCGCCCAACTAACCGAACGATTTTGAACAAATGATCATGTCAAATGGTAATTTATGTGTGCTTTAGCAGCAGCCACGAGTCGCCCAAAGCTCCAACATACATACATACATAGTCGCATACGATAAGATACTCATGTGGATGTTTGTGTATGTATGTATTTAGTCCTATATGTGATCAAATATTAGCAACCTCAAAACTGCATGCAGACTTATAAGCATATGAGCTTTTGCATACATCGAATTGACCAAAAGCGATTTATTGTTTAAAAGTAGAGAGCCCAGCTTGCAGCGGGAGACCCATTGCTGTATGACGAAATGCAAATTTATGGTAAAACAAAATTAAATTGGCTTAAAGACGGAAATGGTGAATGTGCACAATTGCCGCAAGGACTACTGTGTCTGCTCATAACAATAAATAGCAACAAAAAATTCATGGCTCCCAGATAACTCTTTCCAATTTGAAGGGCATAATAGCTGTTATTGAAAGAGTATACCATTGAGGCCAGCAACTAACTATACTTCAACTTCCAAAAAGCTATTCTTATATTCTCTTTTATCAAATAAGTATTTCTAGATATGGTTAACCCCTAAGGTTGCCACCTTACCCTCTTATTATAAGGCCTTATTACAGCGCAGTCATTTACACGATCTATTGTGTGACACCTTACTGTAATATATTAAGTTTTTAATTCACTGCTAGCATCTCGAAAAATACTTGACCGATTTGGATGAACTTTTGAATGGGGCTGATTTCAAACTACATTGAGAGATCTAAGTACTACATAGGTATTGCCAATGATGTTGGTTCCTATTCAAGTGTTGCCACTTCGGATAGTTTAAAGGGATTGTCACCTGCACGTGATGTTTAGCAAAATGGGTACTTTAGACCGTTCATCAACAAAAGTATTTTTGAAAGCTTTGATGTTATGGTCATGTTATGGTCATGTTATTGTATGTATGTATTTTTAGGTTGGGTTACCACCTATGTTTGCCGCCGAAGAAACATTTAAATATATATAGGTGATATGGGACATTTCCTGCAGAGGGTACTACCATAAGAATTTGTTTACAGGGTTGTCACATATTTGAAATTTCATTTAAATTAAGTGAGATATATGTCAATATGGGTATCATTATGGATCCCTGCAAAACAAAAATAGTTGAAGCATATAAAATGCCTGCAACGGACATTGTTAGATGGCAGAGAGAAAGTTTCGATATGATGCAGTTGCTTCTCCATTGTTGTTGGTATAAGCCAGCCTCGATTTAATATTTTTATGCTGCATTTGCGCAAGTTTGGCGCGCATGCGCAATAAATCTATAAACTGACATACGGCGAGCGCATTGTTTTCGCTAAACCACACTGCAAACATTGTCGAAAGTAAGTTTTTTCTCCTATTTCAACAAAAAAAAAAACAGAAAATGCATCCGAATCAATTGTTCTACGAAAGTAACCAGCTAGCTTCTTTTTTTTTTGGCTTTTCTTATTTTTTTTTTTTCTAGCAAATTTTCTTCGGTGTTCTCAATTTTTTTCTTTTGCCAACTTGGCATTTGGTCACTTGGGGGCTAAGCGTATGCTGTGCTGCCACTGCAGCTGCTTCTACTGCGCTCCTAACTAGGTCTCTGCGCTGTTTAAAATTCGCGTTAAAAGCTTAAAAGTCAGCATTTAATATATTTTAACGAGTTCGTTGCAAAGAAAGGCGGCACTTTGGGCAGTGCAACATAAAAACGCCAGTACTAGCTTGCCGCCACAGCGAGTGCCACATTTCGTTTGGATATACTTATGTAGTGGCGCAGATGCCTGCCTTCGGCAAGTAAGAATAAGAACTTGATGTATCCCAAGGGATTAGCAAAAAAATATGCTATTGTGTGGCTAGCTGTTTGATGTTGTTGTCTTGAATCCTGGAGGGTGGTGACTTTCTATTGTTTTGGAGTTTTTGAATTATAAATGTGATCCAATTAGAAAGGCCTGCTTTAAAGAGTGCCTTTGGAGAACCTGGAATCATTGTTCTAACTTAATTCTAGTAAGGAGCCCAGGATCTATTTAACATACAAAAAAAAAAATAATAAAAAATTGAAAATGAAATGAAACAAAAAAATAAAAAAAAATAAAATAAAATAAAAAAATATAAAATATAGATAAATAAAATAAAATAAAACAAATTAAAATAAAAAAATAAAAAATAGAAAAAAATAAAACAAACTACAAAAAAAAATTGAATAATAGGCCAAAAAAAAAAAAAAATATATAACAAAAAAAAAAGAATATAGGTAGACTAAAAAAGTCAATAAAATTAAAATAAAACAGAATAAAATAAAAAAAATGAAATTAAACATAACAAAAAAATTAATAAAATTAGAATGTAAGAAAATAAAATAAAAAAATAAATACAAAATAAAAAAAGAACAAAGTAAACTAAAAAAAAGAATGAAAACTAAAATAGAAAATAAAAATAAATTCAAATAAAATAAAAAAATAAACTAAAAAAATAATAAAAAAAATTAATGAAATTAGAATGTAAGAAAATAAAATAAAAAATATAAAAAAAAAACAAATACAAAATAAAAAAAGAACAAAGTAAACTAAAAAAAGAATGAAAAAAATAGAAAATAAAAATAAATTAAAAAAAAATAAAATAAAACAAAAATAAAATAAAATTAAAAAATTACATAAAATAAATTAAAAAAAAAAATTAAAAAAATAGAATAAAAAATAAAATAAAATAACATATGAATAAAAATAAAATAAAAATTAAAATAAATTAAGGTAAAATAAAAGAATAATAATATAACACAAGTTAAAAAGGAAAATAAAATAACACACAAAAAATTAAATAAAATAAAATAAGAAGAATTAAAAAAAATTAAGTTATAAATATATATACATATAAACGTAAATAAAAATAATAAAAGTAGATTAAATAAAATAAAACTTACTAAAAAACATATTTAAAATAAAAATTTCAGAAGAAATAAAATAAAACATAATAAAATAAATAAAACAAAAAATAATATAAAATAAAATAAGTTAAAATAAAAAAAAATTTTTAAATTGAATTAAAAAAAATATAATAAAAATAAAAAATTAAATAAAACTAAAAAACAAAATAAAATAACATATGAACAAAAAAATATATATTATAAAATAAAATAAAAAATTAAAATAAATTAAGGTAAAATAAAAAATAATAATATTACACAAGCTAAAAAAGAAAATAAAATAACATACAAAAACAAATAAATAAAATAAAACAAAAAAAAAATAAATAAACGTAAATAAACGTAAATAGAAATAATAAAATTAGATAAAATAAAATAAAATAAAACTTAGTAAAAAAAAATTTTAAAAATACAGAAGAAATAAAATAAAACAAAAAAATAAATAAAACAAAATGAAAGAATATAAAATATAAAAATATAAAAATAAAATAAAGTGAGATAAAAAAGCTCAAAGGTAAAATTATTATTATAAATTATGTGGTTTAATTTTAACGACTGCGCAAACTCTAGTATAATTAAAGACTAAAATGTCGAAGCGTAAAATATATGCAAACTCACTCACGCACGCATTCGTTTTGCTAAATATTTATTTATTTTTGTCTCTGACAAAATTTATTTGTTTCGTCGCATTGCATTTATGGTTTTTACAAATTGTTGGTCGAAAAAGCGACAATGACAACAACAAACTACAGAGAGTACTTAGTAGAGAAGTGTTGATAAACAATGACAAAAACAACAAAAAAAAGCTCATATTTTAGACGCGCATAAATGTCTTAAACGCTTTTGAAAATAGCAAATAAACGTGATGAGCACGTTCGCCAAAGGCAGCCAAGACAGTAGAGAAGGAAACGGAGTCCAAGGAGTGACGATGACACTGAAGTGGTTGTGGTGCTGCTGCAATGGCAATGCAAGTGATGACAGCCAAAACAACAAAAAAAAACCGACCGCAAACAGCAAACGGCAAGCAGTCAAAATAAACATCACCCTGCACTTCTCCAACGTTCCACCAACACTCCACACTGCAGCCAACTTCGTTGCATCTTTATTGTCGTCCGCGTATTTGCTTTTGCATTTTGATTGTCGTCTTGCTGGTGTTGTCTTTCTTGTGGTTTCGCTTCGTTGGTTGGCTTTCCGCTGCATTCTCTCGGGATTCTATTTATTTTGTTGCATTGACAAACGTACCGCAGGGAAACAAATAAATAGAAACGGCAACGGCGGCGGCGCATAGCCAAAGAGAAGTCAATGGTAATGAAATAAAAATATTTTTCTGCTTTTGCGGCGTGGTGCGTGTTTGCGCATTGAATATCAATAAAGTATGGACGTGGTTAATATGTTAGTTGGGACGAATTTTTGTGGTGGTCAATTCATAGTTGTACTTTAATGTTTTATACCCAGCTGTGCTGGTTTCGTCTTAAGTATGCTCACTACTTGATCCATCACCAAGACAGACGGGATGAGGAACAGGAAAGTTTCTTACAGGCAACAGACGGTCCATTAACACTGACGTATGTAGTACATATATACACTGCGGCTGTTACATCTATCCTCCCCTACGGCGCTGTAGGTCTTGCTAACAGCCATGGACAAAAGGTTTATCTGAAATAGATTGGATCCAAAGTGCGACATTGGTTTGAATATCCCTTGAGAGAGAGAATGATCAGAATTGCATAGCAACTTGATTTAGACCAGGCCTAGGCACCTAGGTACAATTGTCCGAAAATATGAAATTCACACCGATCATTACGATCTTTGCTTGGCCACTCGAACAACGAAATTGTTGCTGCGCTTGTGAGAGCACTATAAACGCACTGCCCAATCATTGGATGTCGTTGGTTATGCTCAACACTCACTTGAAAGCTATGACTCAAGCGTTCAGCAGAATCAGTACATCAGTACGTTGAAACAACTCACAGCAAAGTCGACTGCGGGTGTTTGTATGCGTAACGCCAGATACAACGGATACGTCAAAGTAGAATTTGCTCTAAAATTGACGTACGTCACGCAACTGACGTATTGGCGGAGTGATTCTGTTTCCTGCTTCAATAACATACGCTATTGATTCGGTACTAGCTAGTGAGTGAAGGAGCAGCAAAAAAGAGGGTTGGTGCGATGACCGCTCTTTAACTAACACACCCTCACTTCCAATTCTACCGGTCCCTGATTTAGACACAACTACCTTTCTTCAAGTATGTATATTCTAAGCAATTACAACGCTACTCAGATCCTTAATTCGGCTTACATTTGAACTGAGTACCTACGTTTCTACAGACATAAAGCTCGGTTGGAGACACCTATACGAGTTGTGGTAGACTTGCTGTTC
Source organism: Campiglossa producta (assembly GCA_964058755.1). Taxonomy (NCBI): domain Eukaryota; kingdom Metazoa; phylum Arthropoda; class Insecta; order Diptera; family Tephritidae; genus Campiglossa; species Campiglossa producta. The sequence goes on along the minus strand of CAXKVI010000002.1, from coordinate 24,016,239 downwards.
TAGACATTACAAAGGATTAATAATTTTATGAGTAGTACCTTTGTATGTACGTATTTGAACTGGAAACCTGCACTTGGGTATATCATTTATCTATACCTAAATCAGTTAAACTCTCCTTGGAACGCTACTTTGATTTGAATATTTTCCTACCTCAACCTCACATCATCATTCGAGTATGAAAGAGCAAGTACCTCAGCGTGATAGCTAGTAAAATGGCCCTTATTAATTGTATGTCTTCCCATAAAAAATTCATCACTCAAGTAATATTTGTATGCAACGCGCCGTAACCTGACGCCAATTTACATAACAATACCGAGCAAAACATAAAAAGCAAATAACTGGCTTTCATACATTTCTATGCAACTCTGTAAAAAGCATAATTGCAGCTGTTGCAAATTGCTAGTTTGCATTTAAATGGATCTCACATGAATTCATAGCTCTAATTTTGCAGGTGCATACCACAAGCTATTTACTCTACTCAGCCTTATTTGTATATTTTTAAGTACGTACTTCGTAAGCAATTATTTGATAGACCATTTGCGTTGAAAATTGTTCAAACCATTTCATTTCTAATCAATAAATTTTTTCACCATAAAAATCAAAAGTATCTGCAACACTGCAACTAAATACATAAAAGTGTAAGGAATATCAGTTTAACTGTCCATCGTTAGTGAGACCATTTTTAGTGGCGAAAGAAAATTGCCAACCATCATCATCAAGTAACAGCAATTTTCGCCAACTAAGGAGCTCGTAAATCGTTGAATCATTTAAAATGGAACGCAGAGGTAGAGAAACGAGAGGTCCATAAATTGTAAGCGATTTACTCTTTGCTTACTGGTTGTTGGTGAATGTGTTCATATGTGCGCATGTGCCGCATACCTTTACCGGGGTATCATTGAATTTACACAATGGCTACATAACCTGGAACTAAGTTTACTTCGGCATACCTCTCATACTAGTCGCAGATGATTTGAAACTATCTGCACTGAAAATAGAGTTTCCTTATTTCAAGAAAAATTTCCCTTATTTGGGTCTAAAGACATGGCTTCCTTAACATAAGTAACATTTTCCTTAATTTGAAGACCCCTTCAGTTGTGGAAAAAAGTACTTACATTGAGGAAAAAGTACTTAAATTGGGGAAAAAAGTGTTAAAATTAAGGAAAATGTTACTTATGTTAAGGAAGCCATGTAGTTCGAGCCAAATAAGGGAAATTTTCTTTGAAATAAGGAAACACTTTTTTGAGTGCTTTACTATAAAGTGAAATTAAATCAGATGAAGTTAAGTTAAATAAAATTCAATAAAAAATAAATTAATAAATAAAATAAAATAAAGTAAAACTAAGTTAAGTCAAATATAAAACGAAGTTAAATAAAAAACAAAAATAAGTAAAAAATAAAAAATAACATGAAAAATTAAAAATAAAAAATAATACAAATTTAAATTAAATAAAATGAAATAAAAAAAATGAAATAAAATAAAATATAATAAAATAAAATAAAATAAAGTAAAATAAAATAAAACAAACTAAAATAAAATAAAACAAACTAAAATAAAATAAAATAAAATAAATTAAAATAAAATAAAATAAAATAAAAAGAAATAAAATAAAATAAAATAAAATAAAATAAAATAAAATAAAATAAAATAAAATAAAATAAAATAAAATAAAATAAAATAAAATAAAATAAAAAAAAAATAAAAAAAAAAAAAATAAATAAAATAAAATAAAATAAAATAAAATAAAATAAAATAACATAAAATAAAATAAAAGAAAAGAAAATAAAATAAAATAAAATAAAATAAAATAAAATAAAATAAAATAAAATAAAATAAAATAAAATAAAATAAAATAAAATAAAATAAAATAAAATAAAATAAAAGAAAAAAAAAATAAAAAAAAAAAAAATAAATAAAATAAAATAAAATAAAATAAAATAAAATAAAATAAAATAACATAAAATAAAATAAAAGAAAAGAAAATAAAATAAAATAAAATAAAATAAAATAAAATAAAATAAAATAAAATAAAATAAAATAAAATAAAATAAAATAAAATAAAAAAAAAATAAAAAAAAAAAAAATAAATAAAATAAAATAAAATAAAATAAAATAAAATAAAATAAAATAACATAAAATAAAATAAAAGAAAAGAAAATAAAATAAAATAAAATAAAATAAAATAAAATAAAATAAAATAAAATAAAATAAAATAAAATAAAATAAAATAAAATAAAATAAAATAAAATAAAATAAAATAAAATAAAATAAAATAAAATAAAAAAATAAAATAAAATAAAATAAATTAAAATAAAATAAAATAAAATAAAATAAAATAAAATAAAATAAAATAAAATAAAATAAAATAAAATAAAATAAAATAAAATAAAATAAAATAAAATAAAATAAAATAAAATAAAATAAAAGAAAATAAAATAAAATAAAATAAAAAAATAAAATAAAATAAAATAAATTAAAATAAAATAAAATAAAATAAAATAAAATAAAATAAAATAAAATAAAATAAAATAAAATAAAATAAAATAAAATAAAATAAAATAAAATAAAATAAAATAAAATAAAATAAAATAAAATAAAATAAAATAAAATAAAATAAAATAAAATAAAATAAAATAAAATAAAATAAAATAAAATAAAATAAAATAAAATAAAATAAAATAAAATAAAATAAAATAAAATAAAATAAAATAAAATAAAATAAAATAAAATTAAGTAAAAATAAAAAAAATAAAAGAAAAAAGGCAACATAAAATAAAACTAATATAAATAATATAAAAGAAATGTTAAATAAAATAACATGAAATAAAATTAAATAAATTAAAGCAAATAGAACAAAATAAAATAATAAAAAATACGATCAAATTCAGCAAAATAAATAAAAACGAAATAATATAAAATTATGTTATACATTTTAAGATTTTTGCGTCCTCCATCATCATTAAAGGATGGACTAGTTTCTTTTGCACTAGTTTGAATTTTATTGGCAGTAAAAGCAAATTTTTACGAATTTCATTTTCCCATCCATAACATAGATATTTCCTTGTACGCATTTATGGGTATATACTAATACTTTATTGGTCTTACTATCACAATCCAATTGATTGCACTGCTTCTCATCAATTCGCCGATTCACACAGTTCGATCTATGAACTATTTGTTTGAAAGAGCTTAACACTTTTCAAGTTGTTGTTGTTTATTTTTATTGATTGTTGTGGCTGTCGTTGTCATCAAAGTTAAAGACAATTTCTTCTATAATTTTTCTATCTTCGAATATGGTGTTGCGTCTTCAGAGGAAATGTGCTTGTACCATCAGCGCTGTTGTTCGTATTCCCAATGCCATTTTAGGTGACAGTGGAGGAGAGGAATAAGACAAGCAGCTGAGTTGCATTGTACTGCACCACTTGCATGCAGTGTACTCAAACAGGTATGAGGGGAGTAAAAACAACTATAGTTTGTTATGTTTCAAAACAAATTTACACTGAGGAATATATTCGGAAATTGATCTTTTACAATTGAATATGAAGATACTTATTTAAATTTAAAGGTTGCTCAATAAAATGATAAATGAAATGAAATAATGACTGTTCTCTCCAATTCAATTTCAAGATGTAACTAAGGGACATTTAAAAAAAGGCAGAATATTTTTATAATTATTCATAGAACCACATTAAAAGTGTTTCCCACGCGCTGCACCCCCAGTTACGAATACTCGACAAGCTGAATATTTTAAAACTAGAAAGGGGAACGAAAATCTCACAAACAAGTTGAAGATCTGTGTGCACTTTACAATTAAAACAAATCTTCCTCAAGGAAAGTGGAAGATATAAATGTGTGCACACAACATTGACATATCTTAAACGCCCCTTCTTCACACTTAAATAAATGTCTAGGTTACGAGTTGCGTGATGCATGAAAATTGTCTGCTTAATAAAAGAGGGAGAATTTGTCACACCACACAAAACATATGGTCTTAAGGCGACTTGAACTACATCCCCAGATGATAATGCATTCAACAGTTGCATAGCTTTACACTACATTTACATACACGTAGTGAAACACATGTTTGTAAACATTTGTAGCGCCATTTATTAATTGTTTGGAAAATGAAGGGAAATGCATTTTAGTCAGTGCAACATTACCACGCAGTTGCGTTTTTGTATAATCTTTTGATTTATGAAGTGAGAAGCAAAATTCCTTTTCACTTAATTAAATTTCAATAAGAAATGACATAAGCCTATGGAATGCTAAAATATATTTACATAACATTTTTAAATATGTAAGGAGTCAGTGTAAGTATGATATTGCTTTTGAATTCGCATATTCTTTTATATTTTTTTTGTCCGGAAATTTGCACTACATTATTTTTCCCGGTACTTAATGTGCAGTTTACATTATATATTTTATCTTAATTGTATTTTGTTTTATTTTAATTATTTTAATATTTTTATGTGAAGGTAAAATTTATTATGTACTGTTTGTTTTTATTATACCTTATTATATTTCGCTCAATTTCATTTAGTTTTTAGTACATAGGTGAACGAGCTTGATCGGTGCCATCAATTTAGCACTAACTTTACTTACTCGAAATGACCCAAGACTAATCCAAAATAATCCTAAGATGATCCCAAAAAGACCCTTAAATGTTCCCAAAACGACCGAAAAGTGATCTGAAAATGATTCCAAAATGATCCGAAAATGACCCCAAAATTGTCCAAAAATTAATCCAAAATTGGACCCAAAATTATTTCAAAGTGCCTCTAAATGATCCCTGGGCGGCTACCCTACTTGAAAATATTTTAGTTGGTATGCCGGCGAAAATACTTTTCATTTGATACCAATAGTGGCATATCTCGCTCCATAATTTAAAACAATTGAGTTAGGACGCAACCCTGTACACGCCACAAGTGGCAACCCCCAAGTGAATAGTCTTAGAATCAATCATACTATCTCTATGCCAAATTGCATACCAATCGGTCCAGCGGTTCTCGAGATAGTACCGGATATACAAATTTAATGCGGTAAGGTGGCAACCCTAGATGGTAAACCTACATGAAAATATTTTAGTTGGTATATCGCCGAAAATACCTTTCATTTGATACCCATACACATACCTTGCTCCACTATTTAAAAATTGAAATAGGTGGCAACCCTGTACATCTACCAAGTGACAACCCCCAAGTGGATAGTCTTAGAATCAATCACACTATCTATATACCAAATGTCATCCAAATCGGTCAAGCAGTTCCCGAAATAGTCCGAATATTCATATATACTGCGGTAAGGTGGCAACCCTACTTGAAAATAATTTATTTGGAATTTCCCTGAAAATACCTTTAATTTGAAACCCATATTGGGATATTTTGATACAAAATTTAAAAAAAATTGAGATAGGTGGCAACCCTATAAAACGGCTCAGGTGGCAACCCCGAAGTGGATAGCCTTAGAATCAACCATACTATCTAGCAACGGTGACTTTCATCCAAATCGGTCAAGCGGTTCCCGAGATAGTCTGGATATACAAATATACATAAGGTAAAATACGGTCAGGTGGCAACTCTAGGGGTTACCCTGCTTGAAATTGTCATATTTGGAATACGGTTCAAAATACCTTTCATTTGATACCCATATTGGCATATGTTGCTTCATAATTTAAAAAAATTATAACCCCCAAGTGGATAGTCTTAGAATCAACCATACTATCTAAATTTAAAATTTCATCCAAATCGGGCAAGCGGTTCCCGAGATAGTGTGGATATACATATGTAAAGTTATAAGATAATTCGGCCACAATGCCCATCAGTTTCTACATATTGCCTTTCAGAACCTCATAGTAGGTATATGGATAGGGATTCAGATAGATATAGGAATCGGTTTAGAGAAACATGCAGGGAAATAAATTTGTGACAGGACAACGTCTGCCGGGTCATTTGTACATAAAATACCTTAACCTCATTAACGCCTCCAGTTGATTCTTGAACAATATAAGCAAGCGTTTGTTCATAATAAGCTATCAGCCAAGCTGACTTAAGCTTCAAAAATACTTCTACTCTCTGCAAAACATTTAAATTGAACAAATTGGTTTCGATAACAGCAAATAAGTTCATCAACTGATCTGAACTGATCGCAATGATCGAAGGCATCAGTGATATTTAGCATTTTCATACAAATGCACGGTTGCAAGTTGCAACGCCCATCTCGTCGTCCCATCGCTCCTACCATTGTATGCTATCTTACTCTATCTCTAGCTCTGTTTCACTCACCTGATCGCGCGCCAATTGAAACCACGTCTTAATGATCAACGCCAAACGTGTGTCGTGATAATTTTTCGTTGTTTTAACGCTAATGAAAATGTCATCGAGTTCAGTGATCGGTGGTTGTGGTGTTGCTGTAACGGCACGTTGCCACAAATCGTGCAACAGTTCACCATTACGACTGCGTCGCGCTAAATCCTCTAACCTCGCTGCCGCTGTTGCATCTTCCTCATTGACTTCAATATCGGAAAAATTAAAACTTGTTATATCCTTGCGTATTATGTAGGTAGTTGGAGCATGATGTGTTGCTGACGCCGGTGATGCTGGTACAAATAATGATGGTGGCGGTGCAGGAGCTACTGCTGATCTCGCATTTGCCGTTTGTTGTGTGGGTTGCTTTGCGTGGGCTGCTGTTGCCATCGCTCCGATTGCGTGCAAAGTTTTCTTATGTTTGCGTTGTTGTTGTAGTTTTTTGTGCGCATGTTGTTTCTGCTCTTGTTGGGAAGTGAGTTGCTGTTGTTGTACATTAGTTGACTTATCCAGCGTTTGGACTTGTGATTGCGATTGCAGCGCTGGTGCTGCGCGTAAATTTGTAGAAGCTAGCGTTAATGCATCAGCCGCTGGCTCGGGATCGGGCCGTGTGTCGATTATGTAATGCTTTTGCGTTGGTAGTTGCTGTAGAAAAGTAAGAAAAGAAAAAAGATTAAGTATAAAATTAAAATTTTTTAAGAATTAAAAAACAATTATTAAAAGTGTTTCGTGGTCATTCCTAAAACGAAAAGAGAGTGTTTCAAAAATCCCATTTCTTTTTTATGTTACTTTTTATTTGAACCTGTGAAACTCTTGGAAGAGTGATTTTTTTCAAATCAGTGACTTTTCTGGAAAAATCTACCGCTTTGAGCCAGTGAATTGGTTTTAACCAGGGACTATTCGCGGAACTAGTGAGATCTTTTGATGCCAGTAACTTTCTTAGAACTAATGACTTTTTTAAAGCAGTGACTTCTTTTGTATTCCATGAAATATTTTTATATTTTTTACAAGTGACAGTTTTTTTCATAGTCACTTTTTTTGGATCTGGCGTTATTTTTAATCAGCTACGTTTTTTGGACCTAGTCACTTCTTCACCCAGAGACTTATTTGGCACCAGCTACTTATTTATTAACGGTGACTTTTTTTTGGAATTTTCGTTAAAAGAAACTTCAAAATCACGTCTTGATCGTGACCTTTGTTTGACAGATCATACATGAATGAAATATTCAAATTAGGAAGCACTGGTCACAGACAAGGAATATTGCAATGTCCGCACAAAGTTTGGAAGACCTTTCAGAATATCCAAAACCAGCTTTCTGACTTTGACAACACCAAAACGATATGGCTGTTTTGCTTATAACGTGCTGCTCAACATACACTGCAACATTTTTACTTACATATCTTCAAATACAACTCGCGAGTGGGCTGTTTTATGATTGTTTTGCTTTTCATTGCCGGGAATTTTTCACTAAGAATTGCATGACAAAATTTCTACAGTTCATCTTAACCAATTTTTAATTTATTTCGTAGAACTAGAGAAATCCTTTCTACAGTAGCTACAAAGCACACATTTTAACGCCTCCGCGCCACTTAAGGAAGATGCATATCGTGGCGCATGCTGCATCCATTCGCTATATGTATGTACTCACATATAAATGTACCCAGTTACATACATACGTATGTTTAAACATTAAAGACTCTCCTCACTGCAGATTTCATGCTTGAAATGTTTATACATAATGATTTCTAGTGCGTTTACCTACACGATTCTTGAAAAAAAAAAACCCACACGCATGCGCAATGCAAACGGCTTTAAAATATTCGTACTTAAGAACGTAAGATCTTTGCTGCAGATTGTCGTTGGCCCACATGCGTCATACATATTTAACAGTCTACCCATGCAGGTATGTTTGTTTGATTGTAAGTCTTTAATGCTCATAATACGTTTTGTGTGTAGAAAGACGAGATTGATGTTGATTTTATTTTTTTGTTTTATTACCTTTGTCGTTGACAGACGTGACCATTGCTAATGGTTTATGATTCGTCTCGTACACTGTTGAACTTGGGACGACACTTGAGTTTGTATGTACATACATGTATATTTCTTAGGCTTTGTAAATATATTTTTCGTTTGCTAGAATGGCATAAATCCAAACTATTTTGAAAGTTTAACAAGCATAACAATTTTTTTTTTAAATCCTTTTGATGTTAGTTTTAGAATTCCGGGATGAAATATCGTGAGTTTTAGAAATATACAACTCTTTGCTTAAATTAGTGACTTTTTTTAGATACCCTTGACTTTCTTGAAAGTAATTTTAAAACCAGTGACTTCTTAAGGCAGAAGTGACTTTTAATTAAAAACTAGTGTCATCTTAAATTGCCAGTGACTCCTTGCTTCAACTAGAAGTTTCTTTAAAAAGCAGTGACTTTTTCCCTAATTTAGAAGTCACTGCTTCCTAAATACTAGTGCCTTCCTAAAAACTAGTGACTTTTCTTGTAACAAGTGACTTTTTGCTTTAGCTTGTGACTTCTTCAGGATCCAGTGACTTTTATTTAAACTAGTGAGTTCTTTAGGAAGAATTTACCCTTTTTTAAACTAGTAACTTCTTTAGGAGAAAGTCACTTTTCTTAAAAGTAGTAAGCCACCCCTTTTCCCTTAACCTACTGACTTTTCTTAAAACTAGTGACTTTTATTTAAACTAGTAACTTCCATAGGAAGCAGTAAATTTCTTAAAACTAGTGAGTCACTGCTTTTTCTTTAAACTAGAAAATTTTCGTGTAAACTATAGACTTTTCGTTTAAACTAGTGACTTTTACTTTGAACTAGTGACTTTTCTTTTAAACTAAAGACTTTTACTTTGAACTAGTGACTTTTCTTTTAAACTAGTTACTTTTACTTTGAACTAGTGACTTTTTTCTTAAAACTAGTGACTTTTATTTAAACTAGTAACTTCTTTAAAAAGCAAAAACCCAGTGACTTCTTAAGGCAGAAGTGACTTTTAATTAAAAACTAGTGTCATCTTAAATTGCCAGTGACTCCTTGCTTCAACTAGAGGTTTCTTTAAAAAGCAGTGACTTTTTCCCTAATTTAGAAGTCACTGCTTCCTAAATACTAGTGCCTTCCTAAAAACTAGTGACTTTTCTTGTAACAAGTGACTTTTTGCTTTAGCTTGTGACTTCTTCAGGATACAGTGACTTTTATTTAAACTAGTGAGTTCTTTAGGAAGAATTTACCCTTTTTTAAACTAGTAACTTCTTTAGGAGAAAGTAACTTTTCTTAAAAGTAGTAAGCCACCCCTTTTCCCTTAACCTACTGACTTTTCTTAAAACTAGTGACTTTTATTTAAACTAGTAACTTCCATAGGAAGCAGTAAATTTCTTAAAACTAGTGAGTCACTGCTTTTTCTTTAAACTAGAGACTTTTCGTGTAAACTATAGACTTCTCCTTTGAACTATTGACTTTTCCTTTAAACTAGTGACTTCTCTATGAACTAGTGACTTTTCCTTTAAACTAGTAACCTTTCCTTTAAACTAGCGACTTTTCCTTTGAACTAGTGACAATTCCTTTAAACTAGTGACTTCTTTAGGAGGCAGTAAATTTGGCTTTAAACTAGTGATTTCTTAAAGAGTTATTCAGGAAGCCATGACCTTAAATTTGAACTTAGGAACCAGTAACTACTTTTTTCGCCAGAGAATTCTAGCGAGAAGCACTAATGTTCTAGGAATCTGTGAACCTTTTTTGAAGCCAGGAACTTCTTTTTGAGCTATTGAGTTTTTTTTTGCGTTAGGTGACTTGTTTTATACACTGAACAAAAAACGTACATGCTTTTTTAAGAAAAAACTTTCATAGAAGTTCAAGCTGATATTTCTTAGAAGAAAAAAAAAAACAAAAATTCATAGATTCTAAGGAAATTTTTTTATGAATGAATTCATGATTTCTGAAGGTTTGTTTACACAATTTTAAGAACAAGTGCTTATATTCTAAGAAATATTCTTAAATTTCTATGAAAAAGTTTTGTGGATAAGTTTTAATGAACAATTCTTAAAATCTATGTACTTTTTCTTGTAAACATGAACTTTTTGTTTCAGTGTAGTTTCATTTGGAAGAAGTATTTTTAGGCCGTCAGCACATACTATTCAGTATCTACAAATTACGAGAACCTGAGATGAACTTCTTATTTACGTCAAAAAAGTAGCATCTTTCTCCAACTCTTATTCGTATCCATATCCGTAGGTACCCGTATACCTATTTTTATCATTATCCGTATCATTCTTCTTCCAATTCGCTGATTTCAGAGCATTGAAGTAGGTATGTATAAGTAAAAATGTTCTTCCACAAATGTTGAGCAAACATATGTTTTGTTATACCTTTAACATCGATTGCGCATGCGTGCGCTCATTCTTTTACCACATAAACAGCAAAAACGTTAGCGCAATCATGTGATGTGTACGTTGTGTGTAGCACTGTAAATCAAATGTACCTGTTATCAGAGGAAATTAATCAGACCGTCGTTAGCGTTGTTGTCGCTGTGCTTTGTTGTCTGTTTACATATACATATGTAGCTGCAGCATAAATACATACATACATCTTTCTTTCTTGCTGATGCACTTTATGTTGTTTACTTTGGGAATACGCATTGCACCAACATCTCTAAGAAACGATAAAAAATTAAATGCGAGCGCCGTATTTGCTCTGAAGAAGCATAAACCTGAATTACTTTTACCTGCAAAAAATGCGATTAGTCTGGGATCATGCAACTGGATTTAAGTTATCCCTTTGGGTTGAGCACATGAAGGGACTAATGCGTAGTGATGGACTATTACCGGTACTATCTGAGAAATCTACGGTTTACTCCTAAAGGTATGCTACATAAATTAAAAGTACCTGGTGACCAAGCTTGATCGGTGCTATTGACTTAGCACTAACTTTACTTACCCAAAATGATCCAAAAATGACCCTAAAATAATCCCAAATTAATCCTAAAATGATCTGAAAACGACCCCAAAAAGACACTTAAATGTCCCCAAAATGATTCGAAATTGAACCAAAAACGACCTAAAAATTATCGTAAAATGATCGCAAAATGGCCCTAAAATGATCCCAAAATGCTCCGAGAATGACCCCAAAATTATCCAAAAATAATCCCAAAATAGTCTCAAAACGACGGCAAAAAGACCCTCAAATGTTCCCAAAATAGCCCCAAAATTATCCCAAAGTGATTCGTAAATGATCCCAAAGTAACCCAAATATGATCCAAAAAATATACAATGCAAATACAATACGGTAAATGGTAAACCTGCACGGCTCACTACTTGAAAATATTTTAGTTGGTATGTCGGCGAAAATAACTTTCATTTTATACCCATATTGGCATATCCCAACATATAATTTAAAAAAAAAGTACATAGGTGGCAACCATGTACATCCCTCAAGTGGCGACCCGCAAGTGGATAGACCCCCCCGGTGGCAACCCCCAAGTGGATAGTCTTAGAATCAATATTCATAATTTTATCCAAATCGGTCAAGCGGTCCCGGAGATAGTCCGGATATACAAATATACAAGTTTAGCTCGTTTAAAGTTATTAGATTTATTTTAACCAACCATGTCCTTGACTTTTTGGTGCCTTTTATAGTTCCCTGTAAACGATAGGAATTTTTTCGCGACCACTCCCTTTAGAGAGTAGTCGGACGATTTTTTGTATCTAGGTATATGAAATGTTAACAAAAGCAAAGTAGGTACATTCCATTTGATGTCTGTTGCATACATCACTTTGTTTACTCTTTTTGTTATCATTTATTTTGATGTTTTATGTTTCGTTTAAGTGCACACATTTGGCTAAGCTTGCACTTGAAAGGGCAAGTACACTGTATTTATACAAACATTTACACCCCATAAACATTTTGTATGTTTTTTTTTGTGTACACGTCAATATGAACCTAGATAAAGTATCCAAGTGCCAAGGTAAAGCTAATATGTATGCTCATTGCGCATGCGCTTATTCACGGAAGATTCTTATCACTTGATCTCATAAATAAATTGTCATATAAAACCCATTTTTACTTTAACCGCGTACAGAGAAATTTGCGAAAGATAAGTTTATTTCGAGCGGATAAAGTAGCATAAAGTAGTGATACACCATAAAGCTCCCAGACACCTTTTAGTGGCAAGGCATCATGAAGTTGCGAATCACCATCAAGTTGCTAGGCCTTTCGAATTTGTTTTGTACAGCGACCGACAACAGAACAATAGGACTAAACCGACTAGTACAATTTTAATATCCGGAATCAAAATATATAAAAAAAATCAGAGCAGTTAAAAGTAGGTGTGGTTACGTACTGATTTCGCCCAGTTTATACATAATAATTTTTTATTGTTTTCGTGTCTCACGTTTGGGACTTTAAAACTCATAAATGCTTTAATACACGTTTCATAGTCTTTTTTTCTTTCTCATTATCTCTTTCACTTAATTATTTATTATTGTTACGAGTTTACAAACGTTTCGTTGGAAAACATGTGGGCTGGTCTGATTTTCGAGAAAGAGCGGCACATTAAACGTGTCAACGCAACTTAATATGTGCCGCACGTTGTCATCTTAAGCAGTTGACGCGACTACGCATTGCAGATTTTTATCCGTAAGAGTACCTACATAAAAAGTACGTAGTTCAAGCATACACGGTGACATATGTAGTCAAATTAGCATGTACCTTAGGCCATGTTGAAACATGTAAGGGCATCACATACACCCTGAAGGAAAAACTTTTCTTATGCTCCGTTTGATAAAAGAAATACATATTTTTTTTTTTAACTTTGAACTTTGTTTCCTCAAATCCAGACCTTTTTCTTGAAAGCAATTAAAATAATCATTACTAATTGAAAAAACCTTCTAATCAATCAATTACTAATTACTAATCAAAATTAACAGCTCTGCTCAAAACATATGAGCTGTGTTACACACAGAATAATTTTATTCAACATGAACCATGTTAAACTAACAAGAAAGGTCCCGTTAAATTTGCAAGACATGATGAGGCAGATAGTGTTGTTTAAACAGGAAGATATGATGTTTTAAAAGAAATTCATATCAACTTAACAGGAAGTCATGTCGATTCAACAGAGAGTCATGTTAACTTAACACGAAGTCAAGTTTTTCAACATTGGCTACATATTAATTTTACAGGAAGTCATGGTAATTTAACACGAATTGAAGTTATTCAACATGAAATTCATGTCAAAATCACATGAGCGATAGTGTTGAAAAATAATAACTTGAAAAAGTGTTGATTTTGCAAGAAAAATTTTCGGTTTGTAGTTTTCGTATAGCACGTCGATATGTCATATTCTAAGTTTAAACAAATAAGCTTTCACTCCAGTATTTATAATTATCACATATCAATTAAGCTCAAAAACGAAGAAAACGCACTGGATTTATTTCACGAGCGTGATTCAGCGGAAGCCAAGCAGGGTTGCCACTTTGGACAATTATTTCCTACCAAAACCCAACTGAAAACCGACCAAAATGGCATTCATCCTACCAATATTTTTTCACAGCATCAACATTTTTTCATAATATTATTTTCTCGCTCCAGTCCCTGGATTCTCTAACTGTGAGTTTTGAAATGTACACAGAGAAAAATGAGCTGGTCATATCTACCAAAATATGGGTTGATTCAACCAAAATCACTGTCAATTCTTATTCATTATTCAATGCTGTTGATTCAACTGCATTGAAGCTGTTAACCTTAAGTTTACAGTTAAGCTGTTGTTTTAACAGTTAAGCTGTTGTTTTAACAGTTAAGCTGTTGTTTTAACAGTTAAGCTGTTGTTTTGACAGTTAAGCTATTGTTTTAACAATGAAGCTGTTGTTTTAACAGTTAAGCTGTTGTTTTAACAGTTAAGCTGTTGTTTTATTATTCTAGGAGTTGCTGGTTCGATTCTCTGTGAAGTCAATATAATTTTTTTTTAACACCGAAATAAAATATTATTCAGAGTTATTATATTGACTTCACCGGGAATCGGACTCAGGTCTCTGGAACGCTCAACCCAGGTATCGCATACTTATTATTACAGCTTTGTTCTAGATGACACGTTGCTTTGTTGCCCCCACCGAGAATCGAACTCACACTACTTTGACTGCTGCACGGAGATGACTACCATCGCGTACATATGCTGGCCTACGTCTAATTGCTGCTTTGTTGTATGACAGTTTGCAATTTGCGCGACATAAGCTAAGATTATTCCGTTCATTTCATATTATCTATATTACATACTATTGTAATTCACAAATAGTTTATGGAATATTAGGAATACGTTCTTTATAATTGCATGAGCAGATGGATGTTTTTTCCAATGGCAGTATCTTCGCTGTTGGATTAACTGCAGAAGTTTGTTGTTTTTGAAATGACAGTTCCTTCGCTGTTGGATTAAGCTAATATTCTCTCAGTTTTACCAAATTTTGTTGATTAAAAATTGACAGTTCTATGACTGTTGAATCAACAGTTATATCAACAAAAAATTTCTTTGAAATAACCAAAATTGGTCAATTCAACAGATTTTATCAGTACCATTGTTTCTGAATACACTATTTTCCCACATATTTGAAATGGTGAACAAGTGAAAATTTCAAAACTCACTGTTAGAGAAGCCAGACTAACACAGTTCGCATAGAACTGAACTGTGTTAGTTTTCGACGCAGAGAACTGAAGTGTGTTAGTCTTCGACGCAGAAAACTGAACTGTGTTAGTTTTCGACGCAGAGAACTGAAGTGTGTTAGTCTTCGACGCAGAAAACTGAACTGTGTTAGTCTTCCACGCAGAAAACTGAAGTGTGTTAGTCTTCGACGCAGAGAACGAACCGTGTTAGTCTTCCACGCTAACTGAACCGTATTAATCTTCGTTGGGAGCGACGATATGTATTTGACTATTACTGGAGTTGTGATATGGCATTAGTCCAAATTTTTTGGTATTGATTTTTTTTAATACCAATTTTATGGATATGATTCTTGTTAATTCTCGATATGACTTTGTATTATTTTCTTATTTTGATTTGATTGAACTCTTAGTTAAACAGCATCAAGAAGTGCTGTGTATTAGCTTTATATCCCCAAAATCTGTATAGATACTTTGGATTAGCCAGTATTGAGTGTATGACAAAGTTTGACATTGACTTGAAATGGACACACCCCGGCACAGTTAAGATACACATTTAAAGAGGCGCGGCTGCTGTGCAACTTATTTGAATCACACTGTATCCACATGAGTGCATGTGACGAATATTAAAATTTAGCTATTTGGCATTCAATCCGCTTCAGCAGTAAGTCAGACTGCTTTTTGAACAAATTTTGATTTTATCGGACTTCAAAGAGGTTTCTTGAATAGGTACTACGTGGATAATGTATCTTGAACATAACATGTATGTATGTATGTAGTTCAATTCGTTAAAATATTATCCAAGATTCTCACATTCTCAGTGGGAATTTCTCACTTACTCTACTTTGTTTCAGACTTAGCTAGCTTTTCCATGTTCTAGCTCAGAAAAAAGGCAGAGAATTCAACGAACTACTGTGTCAAAAATTTAGGAATATTTATCCCAGCAACCTATCACGGGTAGTTGTAAGAAAGTATTGGCGTCAGTTTTACAACGATCTAAGAAAAAAGTTTGTAGTCGTACAAAGTATTCTATGAGCTCCACCAAGCTAGATTGTTGTAAAATTTGTCAATCCAAACGCATTGGAAGCATTTAATTAAATTGCATTGCAGCGCTTGCTACTGCCGCATTAATCTGCAAACAGCAAGTGCTCCTAACAAACTAAAGCAAGAAGTTCATTATTGCTACTTGAAAAGTTTTCAACGTAATTTTATCGCTTCCAAAGACTACAATTTAACACCCACAAGTGTATTTATTTTATACGAAAACTTAGACTAACTAGATAAGCTTGTGTGAGCAATCAAAATAGAGTTCGGGATCTCGAAAATATTTAAGGCCAAGATTTGCTTCCGCTCCATGCTGAGAGACTGATCTCCCATCAAAATAGGATCAATCCAATCAAAATAGAGCTTGAAATCTCGAAAACATTTTAACCAAGATTTTCTCCGTTTCATGGTAAGTGACTTGATTTCAATAGAGATCCAAAAACTCCTTATCAAATTAGGGGTTTCTCTACAAAATATAGCTAAGCTCCCAAGAAGTATTGCGATTCCCTCAATGCCAACAATTTTAGGCGACTTTTTGCTCATTCTTATAAAAGTTCACACCACTCTAAACCGGCTACTTGAAGTCACTCAAAGAAAGCTAAATACAAAGTAGTGTAAACAACACGGAAACATGACGATGGGCAGCTGGAAACATGCTCCAACTCAAATAAAATTGACTTTTAGGAAGCATTAATTAACGGCTTTTAGGTTGGGTGTTGATGGCGTTTGCTTGGATGGCCAACTTGCTGGTTGGCCGTTAGCGATGGTAGACCGAAAGCGCCATTTTTACTGTGCAGACAATGGATCGGCAAGCTTCTTTATTTGTTTGTAACTACTTGTGTAAACATTTGTATGAATGTATGAATTTGGTTCATTTACCGGTCAACAACAAGCTATAGTTTCAGCTAATGGCAAACAGCAAATTGCTAACCACATTTATGGCGAAGACGCCACCGACACCAGCACGCAACAAGTTAAATGCTAAATTCAACTAACCAAATAACTAATAAAGGTTTTTGCGGATAATATTTATTGTTTTATACCCAGTAGAATGTGTTTTTATACCTAGCGTACTAGTAATAGTACAACGGGTCCCATACGAATGAAATACTTCATAGTCCATATCTCTGGAAGTGTTTAGGTTAGACCACTGAAATTTGGTGAGAAGTTATATAATATCAATCCATATCACCTCCAAAAAAATTTTGGATAACGAAAAGGGGGCGTGGTTCCTTCTACACTAAGCAAATATTTCATAGTCCATACCTCTTGAAGTATTTAGGATAGACCACTAAAATTTGGTGAGGCGTTATACGTGACCGCTCCCTACCTCCTCCAAAGATACTGGGGATAACAAAAGACGAGGCGTGGCACCTCCCATACGAATGAAATACTTCATAGTCCATATCTCGGGAAGTATTTAGGTTAGACCACTGAAATTTGATTAGAAATTAAATGAGGTTAATCCCTATCACTTCCAAAAAAACTGGGGATAAAGAAAAAGGGGGCGTGGATCCTCCCATACGAAGGAAATATTTCATAGTTCATATCTCTGCAAGTATTTTGGTTAGACCACTGAAATTTGGCGAGGGTTTATATGTGATAGATCCCTACCACCTCCAAAAAAACTGGAGATAACAAAAGACGAGGCGTGGCACCTCCTATACGAATGAAATACTTCATAGTCCATACCTCGGGAAGTATTTAGGTTAGACCCCTGAAATTTGATAAGAATTTAAATGAGGTTAATCCCTATCATTTCCAAAAAAACTGGGGATAAAGAAAAAGGGGGCGTGGATCCTCCCATACGAAGGAAATATTTCATAGTTCATATATCTGCAAGTATTTTGGTTAGACCACTGAAATTTGTCGAGGGTTTATATGTGATAGATCCCTACCACCTCCAAAAAAAAACTGGAGATAACAAAAAAGGGGGCGTGGCACCTCCGATACGAATGAAATACTCCATAGTCCATATCTTTGGGTTAGACCACTGAAATTTTGTGAAGAGTTATATGAGATTAATCCCTATCACCTTCAAAAAAACTGAGGATAACGAAAAAGGCGGCGTGTCACCTTCCATACGTCCGGCCACAATAGGACACAAGGCACCTCTTTTTAAATCAGTTTTTTCCTATTGCCTTTTAGAAACTGATGGTAGGGATAGGGATGGGGATAGAGATATTAGATATTAGATATTAAAATTGATATAGGTATCGTGTTAGAGAAACATGCAGGGAAATAAATTTGTGGCAGGACAATGCCTGCCGGGTCAGCTAGTATGTAATATATCGTCGGAAAAAGAGCAAAACCGCACATCGCACTTCTGCAAAACTGAACATTCGACATTTCTGTCAAAAATAAGATTTGACTACCAGGGCTTCTGGGTACCCGGATCCATTTATTGAATTTGACCCACCACACAGAGTGGCCCGTACAAAATTTAATCAGTTTTCAGTATCTCCTGTAAAATTTACGCGGCTTTGCAGAATTGCGATGATAGGTTTTGCACTTTCTCCGACGATATGTATTTTTAGCATTTTACATTTTTTGATACAGAAAAACTACGTATCTCCTCTTCTATACTAATATCTTTAAAATTTGCTGGAGCGACCGACTTTGTCTATGGGGTTAACAAAACAACAGTAAAGCTAAGACCTTAATAAACACAAGTGGGTACATACATTCGACAGAGACAATGGTCAAGTAAACAAGCAAACAAAGTCAAAGTCTGAGTGACTACAAAGCATGGTTGGCATTGTTGTTTTTTGTCGACAAATAAAGTCCCAGCAAACCTTTAGGCTTGGGTTACTTTGAATCTCAAGTTGAGAACTAAGAGGCTTCTCCAACCTCAAGCGTTGTTTTTCAACAGGAGAAACACTTGAGAACGATGGCGTTTTCAACCAAAAGGGCATTTTTTTATATTAAAAAAAGCTGTTTCTCAAGTTGAGAAAGGGATGGTTCTCAACTTGTACTCCAATGGGATTCTCTAATTGGACTCAAGGGTATGAAGGCGACTCTGAAAATAAATACCGAAAAAAATAAACCATGATTTTTATAAGTTAAAACGCCATGAATTAGTTGACAATAATTTTTATTTACATAAATTTTAGTATAAGCTCTTCAAATTTAAATTGAATATTACAAGCTGGAGTTATAACAATATCTCTAAGGTTGGAGAAAATTTGTAGAATTGTGTTGGATATCAACGTGAGAACTACACAATTTTTCAAAGATTGGAGAATAAGTTGAGCCATGTTTGCTGGGGTTGGTTTAAGAAGCGACAAGGGCGACACGGCAACAAGACCAAAGCGGACGCAGTAGGGGTCACCAAGAATGTTGTACAAATTCAAGCTTCCTTATTTGCTTACGGATGCTGCTGCTGCCGGTTTGGTATGCAGCTGTCCATAGAAGGTTTGGTGCGAGCTGAAGGCGAAGCGAGCAAAAACTTCAACAATTTTAAATATAAACAACGTGCCAGTAACAACAACAAAGACTAAAAAACATTAATTGCACAAGCAACAAATTAAATGTAGGTACACATGTTACATGTACCCCCATTACATGCAAATTAGAAACGAGAAAGCTTCAAAAGAATCCATAACAACAAAATGTCAAACAGCTTCAGTTTTTGTAAGTTTTGCTAAATTGTTTTTGTTGTCATTTCCGTGTTATTGTTGTTATTTCAAGTATGTGTAAACATATTAAAATGAGCAAACGTTGCAGTTTGTAAATGTTGTAAAGAACAACACTCAGCTATACAAAACGGCAATGACTTTGAACCATCATCGTAGAGTCTGCTATGAGTTTGCTATGTTCCAAAACGGTAGGGTCTTAATGTTTACTTCGAAGAACTTGAAAAAGTGGAGGAGGAGATGGAAGATGAATGTCGAAAAGAGACAAAATCCAATTGGAGCTATAGATGATGTAAACTACTGCATTTCTATGTACGGATATACACATTACAAGTCGGTCTGCGAGGTGTCCAAAATTGTCAGCAATAAAATAAATGAAGGTCTCAGCAAAATGTAATCTTCCTTTTAGCTCAAGATGAGATTAAGTTGTCAACTAATAACTATTTTCCACCCATAAACACAGAGGATTGAAGTTATGTCCGGCTTTAGTGAGTCAATGCACCGAACAAGTGGACGCTCACTTAACGTGATACGGATATGACATTGGACTTGTTTTCTCAAAGAGAGAGTTGTACTTGAGTTTTTTTAGCACAAATATTGTAGAGAACTTCCTCAGTGGGTGCAACTATCAGTGTAGATACCACTGAGCCTAGCTCAAATGCTAAAAAGACAAAGATTTTAGAATAGTAGCGGAATAACTTCTCATTTCCTTTAACATCATATCAACATCATTGCTTTTTTAAACGAAGCAAAAGCTGACGCAACAGCTCAATAATCCTGACAGGCCTAAAAGTAAACATCCCTGAAAATAATCAAATCTTTTCTATTTCCACTAGGGGAAGTGAACAAAAGCATTATGCTTCCCGAGCTAACTGAGTTTGTGCAAATCCAGCACCTATCCACAACTATTCCTAAATAGTTTAAAGTTTACTTTTTCCCACAAGGGAGGTAAAGCCCGATATCTGGAGACTGCCTTCTATATATATTTCACGTTATTGCATGCCGATTTAAATCTTCTGAGCTAACCTCATTTTTCCTAACTAGCCTTAAAAAATAAAGATTTTAAATCTTCCTACAGTAAAGAATTGAAAATAGTTTGCCCGCCACATTTTCGAGGGCCCACAACCATCCACGGTATTCGTAGGCGATTATTTTCCTGGTTATAAAAATCTTGTATTTATAGACAAGACATAGACATTAAAAGGTAGGTATCTTGTCTAATACAAGATTTGCGGCTAAAAGGCTACTTCTTTTGTTGTTGTTGTTGTAGCCATACTTTGCCCTGCCTAGTCGGAAGATCCACTTATACTTGCGGTACTGCCCGACTGTCTTGGGAACGATATCGTGGATTTTAGTCGCCTCTTACGGCCGGCATACCTACCTCGGGCATATTATAAACCCCTAACCAGCAGGTTAGTATTATTTACGTTCACCATTGTTAAGAAGATGACGTGTTGGTCTTCATACCAAGGCATTTCTCAAGGTAGGGGCAAGTCAAGAACATAATGTATAGTTGAGTTCAACTTGAGCGTTCTGAGAAAATAAGAGACAGCCTCAGTGAATGTACGAGAAGGATAGATTTTAAGCAGAGGATGAAAGAAAAAATATGAAGGTTGTAATAAACAAAGTGATGCTGATTCGATGAATACGATAATTATTCTATAAACCCAATGCCAAAACCTTGAGTATGTCCGGAGCTGGTTCAGGTTTTAATAGGATGCAATTCAAAAAGTTGGTGAATCATATTTAAAGTTGTCTCTAGTCACGAAAGGTGTAAGTTTGGTATCTTTGGAGAGGACCTGTACGAAACTAAGGTCAAGATCTTACTTTATCAGAAGAAATACTAATGAGTTCTATCGAAACTATCAGATTATGAAAACTATTATTCTTATAATAAAACAAGTAACCGAAGCATTTTATTCAAACATTATCGACTTTGCGATATCACTGCAACCCATTAACACAAATTACTTAACATTACGATGACAAGTTGAAAGCTGCAAAATATCCTAATAGCTTCACACAACGATCTCACATTTAACGTTTAGCGTTTACAAATATGTATACCCAACCATTATCGGTAATAATTTAGACGCGCGAAAAGTGATCGCACTTACTGCATGCAACTCAAATTTCCAAGGGAAGAGAACGTAGAATTTTTTACCTGCACAACAACTAAAACAAGCAAAGAAAATTATTCAATTTGTAGACTCAACAGTTTCGAGCGCGTGTAAAACAACAAGCAGCGACCACACCGCCGCACTTCACCGCAAACCGATGATCAACGTAACAGGGTCCAGCACCAGCGACCATATAAATATCATTCAAAATTTATTGCCTTATCATAGTTTCCAATTATTGGAACCAGTTCATTTTAACCAATAACTAGCAAACAAGGCAGCAAGACAACAACAGGGAAAATGCTGCAAATTACAAGGCAGCTAAGCGAAAATAACAACAGCACGGAAAATGAAGAAGAAGTCATTTGTTTTGGTGAAGGTGAGCTAAGCATACCTAATGAGCGAATTTTACAGCCCTTGGTTGAAAGTTACCTAGTTTAATTTTGTGCTTTCAGGTTGAACATACCCAGAGAGTAGGTTCTAGAGGCAGATCAGACCAAAGTAGACCCGATGAATAAAATCAATCAAATCACTCTATCTCTCTCTATGCAAATATGCATTTGCTCTCTCTTTCTATGCAACTACAGGTTGTACTCTTTACTGATAATAACTGGCTAAGAAAGTTACAGCTAAAAGCAAAGTAGCGCGACGAGTAGGATCATTCTCTCTATTGAATTACAGTCAAGATTCTTTCTCTGCTGATAAAGAAGTAGGAAGTCTTAAAAGTCGCATAAGTCTTACAAGAACCGACTTTTTTGGCAGCTGCAAGGACGTGTAATAGTCAATAGAGCCACATATATGCAGGGGTTGGACGAACAAGTTTTCTAAATCACAACTGGGTATACAAAATTTAAAATAAGTCGTATGCACCTGCTACACTTTGCAATCAAGCTGATTTTGGTGTTCAAGTGATTGGACCTACAAAAGGAAGATCATTACGACCAGCAATGGCATGAGCACAACAAGTGTATGGAAAGATGCTTACCAGCGAGAGTGAGCTAACTTAAAATTGTAAAACAACCAAGAGAATGTTTGTAGGTATGTAGACGAACGAGTAAGATCGAATTAAGCACCACCAATATCGATGAGCTCGTAGTTAGTTTGAGTCGTCGTCTTGATGGTGTCTTCCGTATCAGAAGGCAAACTTTAAATTATGTCAATAATTTATCCACTTCAACGGCAAATAGCAACAACAAAAAACATGAATACTTGCAAAAAAAAACTTGTACAACAACTGCAACATATACAACTCAACATACTGACGTCGATGATGTTGAGACGCTCCAGCTGCTGTTGCTGCCAGCCAAACAACGCGTTGCAACCACCACAGAAGATGAAGTGAAGTGAAATTTGCGGTGTCTAAAGTTGAAGTGGATGCTGCTAGTAGTAAATCGAGCCCGCCAAGACTTTCGGTTGCAGTTAATGGTGCAGAGTACAGCAGCAGCAATAACAAGAAGAGCAAGTCAAAATAGCATGCACAACTCGAAAGAAAGAAGCAGTCAGTCAGTCACTGACTTGTGTAATGTGGCGTGTAGCAAATGGTGCAAAAACCAGTGCAGCAGAGTAATATTGAAATCAGAGTGCAATCAAGTTTAGAAAGTTTTTGGAAGGGTGTTATTTGGAGATCTTCAATTCTGGACTGCACATTACAATACTAAAATTGTGTTTTATTTTAATTTATCTATTTTATGTTATTGTGCTTGGTAAAATTTATTTTAATTTATTTTTATTTTTTTACTTGATTTATTTTTGTTTTATTTATTTTATGTTATGTTCTGTCATAATATGTTTTATTATTTTCTTTATTGCATTTTATTCTATTTTTGTTTCCTTTTTTATTTTAAATTATTATTTTATTTTATTTTTTTATTTTATTTAAGTTTATTTTATTTTATTTTATTTTGTTTTATTTTATTCTATTTTTTATTATTATTTTATTTTATTTCATTTTAATTTGTTTTATTTTATTTTATTTTATTTTGTTTTATTTTATTTTATTTTATTTTATTTTATTTTATTTTATTTTATTTTATTTTATTTTATTTTATTTTATTTTATTTTATTTTATTTTATTTTATTTTATTTTATTTTATTTTATTTTATTTTATTTTATTTTATTTTATTTTATTTTATTTTATTTTATTTTATTTTATTTTATTTTATTTTATTTTATTTTATTTTATTTTATTTTATTTTATTTTATTTTATTTTATTTTATTTTATTTTATTTTATTTTATTTTATTTTATTTTATTTTATTTTATTTTATTTTATTTTGTTTTATTTTTTTTCATTTTATTTTAATTTAATTTTTTTATTTTATTTTATTTTATTTTTTTTTTTTGTATTTTATTTACTTTATTTTATTTTACTTTATTTTCTTATTTTCTTTTATTTTGAATTTCCATACCTCGAAATATAACACCCTCTTTAAATAAACTATCAAGTGAACAAGCGATAGTAGTAACGGCAGCAGGCGTCAACTGGCAAAGCGATGAAGCGGCAACAACACTATCGACGGCTAAAGCCATTTGTTGTTGGTAACGTCTTGTTGTTGTTGCTCTTTACCAGACACTTGTTTAGAGCTGCTGTTGCCGATACACTTATTGCAACTTCAAGTTGCTTTTGTGGTAGTTCATTTCTTTGGTGCAACTTTACTGCTCTTTTGATACCAAGGAAAAAGAGTTGAACTAAGGCAACAGATTTGTGCACTTGCTATAATGTTTCTAGCTCTAAAATATAGATCCAATTTACATACAAACATACCTACATACATATACAAATAAAGCTTTATTTAGCGAAGCCTTCGAGGATGTGTTGGCTAAAAGAAAGGTACTTGCTCGTTGACTTGATTTTTTCATAGAATAAATTATACACTTCACTTGCTAGTTGATACAGCAAAAATAAAAGCAGCCTATAAAACTAGATGAGTGCTACAATAACAACAAACCGGGTTGTGCTAGAGCATACTTCTTATAGTGGCTCGATTCTCGTAAATTTTCATATGTGGTTATTGCTATGGCAATAATTATGACAGGCTACACTTAATGAACTCGAACCATGAAACTAATCCAGTTTTCCGTTTATCGTAAGCCTTTCACAATGTGTTGAGTAAACTAGTTTTTTCCATTAATTGGCCATAATAGTCGTTGGTGTAATCATAAACATGTTCGGGCTAGAATCACTGTTAAGAATAGAGGCGGATTAAAACTTTTAGGGTAATTTTCACTGAGTATACGTCTCAAAAGGAATTTAAAGATAATCTTCAGAAGCAGCTTTATGTGCTAGAAATCATCCGTCTCTAAGTACAAGACAAAAAAAAATATCATTTGAAAATTTTGAAGAAGTTAAAAAAAATCCTAAAGGTGTCCTATACGAGGATGTCAAACAAAAAAAAAAATTTTAATTCAACGGTAACAGCTAGCTTCATTTGCACTTCATTATACTCAAAATTTATGACCTATAAAACTTCATACTCAAATTATAGAAAAAAAAACAAAATTAATTTTTTTTTTTTAATAGTCCAGAAGTTGCTCTAACATTTTTTTTAACTTTTTCAAAATTTCCAAATGATAATTTTTTTCGTTTCATATTACTCTAACCTTCACCTTGAAATAGGTTTTTTAAAATAAACATTGCTAACTGAAGCAGGATAATATCGTTTTTTCAAAATTTTTCGTTTTCCCGCACTTTGCTCCAAAAAACAAAAAGTAAACAAACCGAAATTCAAAAATCGGGCTCAGCTATGCTCTCGCAAATCTCAAAATCTTTCATTTAAAAAAAAAAAATTTCAAAATCGGATGAAAAATGAAGGCTGTAGAGGATTATGAACAGTAAACTTCAATTATTCCCCACTGTCGGATGGTGGCATGGATGAAAATTAGAAAAACAATATGAAAAGAGAAAAGCATATGGAAGGATGACGGTGGGTGGACGGGAAGAAGGTTGTGAAGCTGAAATGAGGAGGGCGAGTCACATTTTATAAATGAAAAAAAGTTAATGCGTGGGCAGGACAACGTCTGCCGGGTTTGCTAGTATTAATATATTTTTTTTTTATATGTACATTCAACAACTTATAACAGTTATAAACAAGTAGTATAACCACTCGATAACTGCTGAAGAACTCAAAGCTGAAAATTATTATCATTTTTATATTTAGAATCTAACTTCAAATCTTATTTTCCAATAAAAATGTTTTGAAGTGCATATTATATTTTGATGGTTTTCTTTTTATACTCACTATTCATAAACTTATAACAGTTATAAAAAATTAGTAAAACCACTTGATAATTGCTGAAGAACTTCAAATCTTAAAACGATTACTTCAAAATTAAGAATATGTATCATTAAGAATACAAGTTAAGCCAAGTAGTTCAGCGCTGACCTGAATATTAATAGACCATTTCGAATTTTTCAAAAGGCAATTAGCTTTTATCGCCTTATATTATAAATATTTTATTGACTCAAGCAATCGATAGATGTACGTTAATTAGCCGTTAAACTGGAACTACTTTCGAAAGCTCCAATTAAACACATAAATTCATATGTGAGCTCAAGAAGAGCTGATCTGCATTTTTAATAATCCAGAAAAAGAGTTTAACCAGAGTATAAACACAGTTCTAATACAAAGCTCAAAACCATCCCATCCAAAAAAAAAAAAAAAAACAACTTTCTTCCAACACATTTCATTCCCTTTCACTCCACGTGAAACAATTTACTATGTTACATTATGCATTTGAGTGCATTCGAAACTTTTGAACGCCGAACGAATGAATGCCTCGTAATTAAGTTTAAAATGCAACAATGAAAATATCAAATTGCACCAAAATGCATCCGACCGACCAAAGAAATTTGCATATCTAAAGAATTCTTTTAACAACCGTGACAACATTTCTAAATGGTAGCCCACAACAATGATAACAGAAATAAAAAAAGGCACATAACATAGACGACAACATTTTTAAGACCGCTGATGGGTTTTGTCTTTTTTTTTTACAACGATTTTCTCGAACTCTTGGCATAGTACGCGCTGCATTGAAGCATCTTCGTTAATGAAGGTAGTAGAATGAAATAAACACCGTATGGCAAAAGTTGAAGAGCAAAATTGTTGAAGACATTGACTGTAGCGAGGTGTGCCAGCGAACGAAATTGTTTAGATTATATTTTATCGGCGTTGACGGTGAAATGTGATGTCGCGAACGAAGAAAACAATATAACTTACTAGCTCACTAGGGAAGATCGTTTGGGCAAGGCACACATTCGTGCTATATGTGTTGAGCAGAGTTGCCAATGCAAGTTTTTTTAAATATACAGAAACCCCCATAGTGAAAATCGCTAATTCTAGATGGGCTGAGCTGCTAGAATTATCAGACAAATACCAAAACACTACTTTGAAAGTTGAAAACTAGTCCAAACTTCAAAATTTAGTAGATAGTGTTTCCTAGTAACAACACAATTTTTACACAGTTCATACAGACAGTCGATCGTTAATTTTTTTGAAAACCAGACAACCAGGGTGGACTATATAACTTCTCCGGTACGCTCTAAGAATCACTTCGTGGTACTATCCCGACTGTCGAGATAGCGATTTCTTTGGTCCTTCGGGCATATCTTACCAAAGATATATATTAAGCTTCTGACCTAGTATTTGTTTTGGGACTTCAAACTAGGATCGTTTGTGCGGTAGATAATCAGTACCCACTATAACATAGAAAACAGCCTTGGACTTAGTATATTTTCATGTCAAGTTACGTGTAACTTGAGGAAGTCGAAATCTTATCTATTCTATGTATATATGTATAAATACGCCACATGAGAAACTCTGGGGACCTCCTGTGATTTGAATGAAATATGCACCGAGGGAAAGGATTTAAGAATGGGGGCTAGCGATCCCACGACCCCTAAAAATTTTATTGGTCGAATTTTCGATCACAAGCGATACTAGTAACTTTAAACGAGCTAAACTTGTGTATTTGCATATCCAGACCATCTCGGGAACCGCTTGACCGATTTGGATGAAATTTTGAATAAAGATAGTATGGTTGATTCTAAGACTATCCACTTGGGGTTGCCACCTTCGGCGGTTTACAGGGTTGCCACCTATCTCGATTGTTTTAAATTTTGTAGCAAAATATGCTAATATGAGTATCAAATGAAAGGTATTTTCAGCGACATGCCAACTAAAATATTTTCAAGTAGGGTTGACACCAAGGGTTGCCACCTTACCGCAGTATATTTTTATATCCGGACTATTTCGGGAACCGCTTGACCGATTTGGATGAAATTTGGCATATAGATAGTATGATTGATTCTAAGAATATGCACGTGGGGGTTGCCACCTGGGAGATCATTTAGGGGTCTCTTTTTAATTATTTTGGGGCTATTTAGAGATCATTTTGGGTTCAATTTTGGATTAATTTGGGACAATTTTGGGGTAATTTTCGAATCATTTTGGAGTCATTTTGGGATCATTGGAGTCATTTTGGGATCATTTTTGGATAATTTTAGGGCGTTTCTGAGATAATTTGGGAATCATTTTTGGATCATTTTGGGGTATTTTTCGGAACATTTTTGGGTCGTTTTGGGTTCAATTTCAAGATCGTTTATCGTTCGTACTTTATAATAATGCTTGCAAACAATTACCGATTTGGTCAGCAGTTGGCAACACTGTAAGTTTGTATTAGTTTGTGGTGTGCTCTTTTCTTGCAAGCATTTTTCGTTTAGCAGGCACTTGGTGATGATGAGATATTCGCTTTCATCTAAAGTGTAGCTGCCTATAATGACCGTGTTGTTATTGTTGTTGTTAATTTTTGTAGTTTTTACCTATAGATGTATGTTATTAAAGTTTTTTTGGCGATACTTTTTTTTATTTCTTTGCGGTTTTTTCCTACCTTTCCACTTGGCTGATAAGTAATCTTGTTGGTGGACTGACTGAATTGTTCTGGACTAGCCTTGGCCACATATCGACTATATAACTACCTATACACATCTCTACGTACTAGGAACTCATCTCAAGTTACCCACTAACTAAATGTAAGCGCTGCTTATAGGTAGCTTCTGATATTGTCTCTTGCAACTTCTTTGTTTTGTTCCTACTTTAGTTGATAGGTAGTATTTACTTGTTGTTGGCACTCCTGTTCATATCGTTGTTGTTATTATTATGGCAGCTGCTATTGCACGTGTGTGACTTAATTGAGCAGTTTATAGCTTGCTGCTGCCTGATTCTTCCTCTTATTTTCCTTTTCTTTTTTCATCACATTCTAAATGCCAGCGCCCTTTTATCGTTCGTAGGTAGTAAGTTTATTGTTTTGTTGGTGGTTTTCGGTTTCCTCTTGTTCTCACCTTAGACTAACTCTTTTGTTCCTCCACTTATATCTATACATATTATGTTATAATAGGTTTATTCGTATAGTTTACTTGTGGTATGGCACTTTGTTAGTTTGTGATCGATTTCTATAATCAAACTCATCATTATTGTTCCAACACCTTTTGTCGTCGATGAACAAAGAAAAAAAAAAACAAAAAAGAACAATGACATATATGAGGTGGCAACATTATCGCTTAATATTAAATGATAGAGACGCTGTTAAATCTGACTTGGTTGCACCTTAGTTAATACCATGTATTATGGTATGTTAAAGTTTCGATGCGAAGTCTGGGCTTTAAAGTATTGAACATTAATGGTAGCGCCGCGGAAGCATTTACAGTTATGTGCTGATAGCAGAAATGTCTAAGGTAGCAACCTTCATGTGTATCTAAAGAAGGTGTTTTCTTTGTACAAAGCGTTCCCAGTTTAAGAATAATGTTTTTGGAAATTTGATATAAAAAATATCATTTTATGAATAGTAACTTTTGATTTACTAATGCATTCTTTGGATTCTAAGGGATTTTTCTATTAGTTTCACAAACAATAGTCTTGATTGTCAATCCATTTTTTTCTATAAGAAATTGAGATCTTATTAATCTTCTTAGAGCTTATAACTGAGTTTCAGCTAAGTTTTAGTAGCTCGGTGTTTATGCAAAACAAAGTAACGAACAAATGCAAAACCTGGTCGTGTACATGGACAGACGGACGGACGGACGGTCAGACGGACAGGCATACCTTTATCAACTCCTCTTTTCAACCTAAGAACTTTCAGTACCTGGGAGACCGAGCTTGCTTTGCTCGGTGCCATTAAAATCGTAACCCTGGGCGGTAACCCTACTTGAAAATATTTTAGTTGGTATGTCGGCGAAAATACCTTTCATTTGATACCCATATTGGCGTATCTAGCTCCATAATTAAAAAAAAAAAATGAAATATGTGGCGACCCTCTACAATCCCCGAGTGGATAACCCCCAAGTAGATAGTCTTAGAATCAATCATACTATCTATATGCAAAATTTCATACGAATCGGTCAAGCGGTTCCCGAGATTCCGGATATGCAAATAAATTGCGGTAAGGTGGCAACCCTACTTGAAAATATTTTAGATGGCATGTCGCTGAAAATACCATTCATTTGATACCCATATAGTTACAAAATTTAAAAAAAATTGAGATATGTGGCAACCCTGTAAACAACTTCAGGTGCATAGTCTTAGAATCAATCATAAATCATACAATCTATATTCAAAATTTTATCAAAATCGGTCAAGCGGTTCCTGAGATAGTCCGGATATACAAATATACAAGTTTAGCTCGTTTAAAGTTATAAGAGTACCTGGGTGACCGAGCTTGCTCGGTGCTATCAATTTAGTGCTAACTTTACTTACCAAACTTGTGAGGATGTGTTACACTGTCCTTTATATGTGGGCAAATTATTAAAATTTTGTAATTTTCATAGCCGTAATGGACTTTTTGCGGACAACCCTACTTGAAAATATTTTAGTTGGTATGTCAGCAAAAATACCTTTCATTTGATACCCATATTGGCATATCTAGCTCCATAAATAAAAAAATTAAATAGGTGGCAACCCTGTAATACAAATATACTGCGATAAGGTGACAACCCTAGATGGCAACTGTACTTAGAAATATTTTAGTTGATATGTCGCCGGAAATACCTCTAATTTGATACCGATATTCGCATATTTTACTCAATATTAAAAAAAAAAGATATGAGATAGGTTGCCACCCTTAAAAGCCCTCCAAGTGGCAACACCTAAGTGGATAGTCTTAGAATCAGGCATGCTATCACTGTGCCAAATTTCATCCAAATCGGTCAAGCGGTTCTCGAGATAGTACCGGATATAGAAATATAGTGCGGGCAACCCTAGGTGACAAACCTACTTGGAAGTATTTTAGTTGACATGTCGCCGAAAATACCTATCATATGATACCCATATTGTGATATCTTGCTCCATAATTAAAAAAATAGGATAGGTGGCAACCCTGTAAACTACTCGAAATGTCAACCCTAAAGTAGATAGCCTTGGAATCCTTCATACTGTCACCATACCAAATTTCATCCAAATCGGTCAACCGGTTCTCGAGATAGTACTGCGGTAAGGTGGCAACCCTAGGTCGCAACCCTACTTGAAAATACTTAAGTTGGTATCTCGCCGAAAGTACCTTTCATATGATACCCATATTGGCATATCTTGCTCCATAATTAAAAAAAATGGGATAGGCGGCAACCCTGTAAACCGCCTTAAGTGGCAACCCTAAAGTGCATAGTCTTAAAATCGATCATACTATCACCATTCCAAATTTCAGCCAATTCGGTCAAGCGATTCTCGAGATAGTAACGGATATACAAATATATTGTGGTAAGGTGGCAACCCTAGGTGGCAACCCTACTTGAAAATATTTTAGTTGGTATCTCGCCGAAAATACCTTTCATATGCTACCCATATTGGCATATCTTGCTCCATAATTAAAAAAAAGGGATAGGTGGCAACCCTGTAAACCGCCCCAAGTGGCAACCCTAAAGTGGGTAGTCTTAAAATCGATCATACTATCACCATGCCAAATTTCAGCCAATTCGGTCAAGCGATTCCCGAGATAGTACCGGATATACAAATATATTGTGGTAAGGTGGCAACCCTAGGTGGCAACTCTACTTGAAAATATTTTAGTTGGTATCTCGCCGAAAATACCTTTCATATGATACCCATATTGGCATATCTTGCTCCATAATTAAAAAAAATGGGATAGGTGGCAACCCTGTATACCGCCCCAAGTGGCAACCCTAAAGTGGGTAGTCTTAGAATCCATCATACTATCTTTGTGCCAAATTTCATCCCAATCGGTCAAGTGGTTCTCGAGATAGTCCGAACATACAAATATACAAATATACAAGATTAACTCGTTTAAAGATATTAGATATATTTTTCATATATGGAACTCTATATCTATCTCGATTATTTTGTGCCGATACGTAGTACCGTTATGTGGACACAATTATAATACCCTTGTACTAGTACTAGGTATAAAAATTAAATTAGTATAGATTGAGATCTCTCTTAGCTACTTAAAATATGGTCCGAATACCCAGAGCAGAATTTTAGATTTTATGAACGTTAGATCAAATGGCAGTTTCGGCAGGGTGTTACTGATGTTTTTTTTATACTTATGAATGCTTGGAACATATCCTTCAATTAAAGCTTATGTTTTATGCATTCATTTACATAGATTCCTTTGACGCCAACCAAGCATAAAACGCAAATTAAAATTGTTTCCGTTTTTCATATTTTCGAATATTTGTTAAATTCAATAAATATACAAACATATATGTAAAGCCATTGTCATGGTTTAAATTTGCATGACTTCAACATATCATATTTGCCACATGTCATTGATATACGATTGAGTTTTCATTTGCATATTTTTTGCATATTTTGCCACAAATAAAATAAAAAAAAAAATAAAATAAAAAACAAATTTCAACATGGGTAATATGCATTCGTTATCCCAAAAGTACTTAAATATGCTCAGAGCAATACCAGTCATATACTCTTATGTGACATATAAGACAAACGAATGTTTATATCAACTGTGCAACGTCAGGTAAATTCACGACAGCTTGATTGATTACAAATACAACACTGTCGCATGGTCACTTAGTTCGGTACGATATCATATCGAAATTCCTGACAGCAGCTTTTCTTTGTTTTTTTGATGAAACAAGAGGCGTACATTATAGAGGTGCGTGTAGTGAGGTTATTCACAATTCCCGGGGTTTAAGTATCTAAAGTATGGTTATTCACGATATATGACCTTTTACACAAAGCAGTATATTTACGGTTAATGTTTATTCTTCCTCGACAAAAGAACTAGCGTTATACATGGTGGGTCCGTAATTTCATATGAGCAAGACAAGTTTCGTTACAAACATTATCCTTCTAGCAGAGTTTTCGAGAGCGCGATACCGCTGGAATCTACAGCCCATATATGTATGTATGCCGTACAATACACATAGTTGATGTTGGTCGTCCATTGGCAGTGTTCCTGAGTAGGTACATATGTATGTTATGACTCACATGCAAATCCACAGAGCTACTGGAATTGATAAAGAATAAAATAGAGAGTGAACATAACCAACAATAAAGACGTAATCGTCGCCAGTGAATCGCGTTAGCAGCGTACTGCAGAATGACAACAAGTACCGAGCAATGGCAGACAGATGAGTTGACGGACCAACGAAAGTATTGTTGGTCGGGATGGGCATGTAGATATGGGACAGACAAAAACAAATAAAGAAAAAAACAAGCAATACGACATCCTGTTGACAATGCACAGCTGAGGTGGCTCGATCACTTAAAGGAAGAAGCAGGGGCGCAGAGGCAGACAACCAGTCAGACTGTCAGCAAATTCAACCTAGTGAAGATTTGGGGAATACGTGGCGTGGCTGCGTTAGGCTGCTGGTCATGTGCATAATATCTCGTTTTTTCTGCGTTGCGACAACGTAAATCACAAACGGCGACAGTGGCGGTGAGGACGAATGCAACAACAACAAAGACTTGTCAGCAACTCGAAGTAGTGACCCGTCGTGCGCTTACTTATGTTAGAAAGTAGGTTGTGCCGTTTAAGCAGGGCACAGACATACCCAAATGAGGGTGTCTAAAGTTGGCAGGCGGTGAAGGTAAAATTATGGACCACCATGACAGCACTGCTGCAGTAGCTCCACTTTACCAACTTAATTGAGCATTCTCGAAATACAAAAAAAAAATTATTTAAATGAGTTGAAATGAATTGAAAAGCAAATACAACAATAACTTCGTAATCAATGTAAGTAGGTAGGTAATTCATACGAATAACATAAAAATGAAATTGTTCAAACGAATGAAGCAAGAACAACAAGAACAACTTTAGTCACTGCATACTGGACTTATCAGTGCGCCTAATCATTTGATAAAATCAGTTGATGAAAGCGGACGACACGGAACTGTGGTGATGTAGGCCGGTGACGAGGGACGAACATTGTGCTAGAAAAGGTGAACTTGTATGGTTGATTGACAGGATTTCGGGATTTTATGAAGTATCTAGACAATTTTTATAAAAGTTATAATTTTTTACTATTTTAAAGTATTTAATTTTATTGTGTTTTCGTTAAATCCTTTTTTTAAGTTATTTGTCTTTTATTTCTGTTTACTTTGTTTCTTCAACTTTATTTTATTTTTTTTTTTTTTTTTATTAAAGTTTTATTTATTTTAAATTAAAATTTTTTTAATATTTTTGTTGTGTTCTATTCTATTCTTTTCTATTCTATTCCATTTTTTTTTATTTTTTATTTTTTTATTTTTTATATTATATTATTTTATTATATTTTTTTTGTGTTATTGAACCCAATTTAAGTTTATTTTGTTTTATAATATTTTATTTCATATTTTTTTATTTTATTTTCCTTTTTAGTAAATTTATTTTTATTTAAATTTTTTACATTATTTCATTTTATTTTATCTTATTTTATTTTATTACATTTTATTTTAAGTTTTTTTCTATTTTAATTTAATATTTTTTTTTAATATTATTATTTTTTATTTTACTTTATTTTATTTTATTTTATTTTTTTTTATTTTATTTTATTTTTTTTTATTTTATTTTATATTATTTTATTTTATTTTATTTTATTTCATTTCATTTTATTTTATTTTATGTTATTTTATTTTATTTTATGTTCAGTTTATTTTTTTATTTTTTTTTTTTGTTTTATTTTTTTCTATTTCATTTAATTTTTTTTTGTTTTATTTCTTTTAGTTTTTTTTTAATTTAATTTTTTTAATTTTATTTTTTTTTTTAATTTTATTTTTTTTTATTTTCTTTATTTCATTTTATTAAAAGAGGATAACTTTATTTTATTTTATTTGATTTTTTTATTTTTTTATTTAATTTTATTTGATTAAATTCCTAAGAAAAAATTAAAAACGGGTTGACAAGATCCTTCAGCAAGATCGAAATTACAATCACCTTACCTTTTCTTTGTATCTTTTTCAGCTTGGTCGCCAATAAGCGATGAATTTTTTACATTTTTCGGTATCGCCTACTTCGGGATCTCGAAATTACTTCTCTAGCGTTAGGAATATTACAAAGCCTGAATTTTGGATGAAGATGTGATGTTGATGAAGTACCTAACTTAAGTCATACCCTTCGCATACAAACATAGTATATACCCAAGATCATCCAGTGATTCTAAGAAATTGATAAATGATAAATATTATGGTTCCAGTAGTACGAAATAAAGAGCGAGGGAAAAGATAGGAGCGTTCAGCCAATTGAAAATTAAACTTAAATTATGCGATAAAAAATAAAATTATGCCTCCAAACTATCGATTGATCGGTACAATTAACTAAAAGCAGCATTAACTCACCCAAAAAGGCGACCGCTGCGTCAGCTCCAAAGCGCGCTTAAACGACGATCATTAGACGCTGAGAAAATGAAATAAATTCTTAATAATTGAGGGTAGCCATATGAGGTTTGAACAGTTTAGGTAAACGCGTGAGCTACATAATTTTTTTTTTTTTTTTATTTGATAAATAGTTGACTATTTCACGCATTTCAAACGCATTAATTTGCCTGTCGAACACACGCAACGCCAGCCTTTAGGTCGGTAAAAGGAAGGTTGCTGTGAAAAAACACTTAAAATCAAAATTAATTTTATGTATTTAAAAAGTAATTAATTAGTCCAATTTTAGGCTAAGGAGAAATAAGTCATTCGAGTTGAGCTGTAAAACTCGGCTGTAATAGCAAACATAAATCGCTCAATGTCCGCACAAGCGTTAAAAATTGATTTGATTGAAGCATGGAAGTTGAACACTTTCACGAGATGTGTAAAAAACATAGTCAAAGAAGTTACCACCTGATTACTTGCCAACTGCGCCAAAGCGAATCGAAAGCTTCCCTTCACTAGTTATATGCAACAGCTTACTAGTTTCAGATTTTAAATAAGAAAATGCTGGCCATAAAAATGCCAATTACACTCAACACCTTTCGCGTGGTACTTTGCCTAGGTAATTTCAATAAGCGACACCTAAAAGGAGTGTTTAAGTTGAAAGAAAACTGATTGTCAAGAAAAAAGTGAAATTAAGCAACTGGGTGGAGATTGTATTGGATAAAAATTTTTTCTGACGTAAAAGGTAGTTCTGAAGGATAAATGGGTCTTATATTTAGCTAGGTATTGACAAGCCCTAAATGTTGAGTAAAATAGTACTAACTAGCAGTACCTGTGGTTCCCATTAATTTTTATACACAGCGAACTAGTACTAGTACAAGGGTATTATAATTTTGTCCACATAACGGTACTATGTAACGGCAAAAAATAATCGAGATGTATATAGAGTTCCATATATGAATGTTCTTAGGTTGAAAAGAGGAGTTCATTAAGGCATGTCCGTCTGTCCGTGTACACGATAACTCGAGTAAAAATTTAGATATTAGCATGAAATTTTGTATTTGCCATGGTAGGTTGCTATTGAAAATGGGCGAAATCGGATGATAACCACGCCCCCTTTTACGATATCGAAAAACTCATAAATTGACATATCTCGGTAGCTGAAATGGTCCAAATGATGTAATTTTATAGGTGAATCCGCCTGGTCATACTCTTATGATTTTTCAATAAAACTTTTATAGTGGGTGTAGCACCGCCCACTTTTAAGGGATGTATTTCTGAAAATTTGTATATAGAGTTCCATATGTATATGTCTGTCCGTCCGTCCAACTCTCCGTGTACACGATAACTCGAGTAAAAATTGTATACAGGCTACTTTCTGGCCAAGGTATGTTGCTGTTGAAAATGGCCGAAATCGGATGATAACCTTTTTTGATAATCGAAAATTTCGAAAATCGCATAAATTGACATATCTAGGTAGCTGAAACGGCTAAAATGATATAATTTTATAGGTGAATCCCCCTGGTCATTCTGTTATGATTTTACACAAATATTTTATAGTGGGCGTGACAGAGCCCACTTTTAAGGGACGCATTTTTGAAAATTTGACTGGTCGTAACTTTTAAACTGATCACGATAGAACGACGGAAGTTGCACAAAGCTTGCTAGTATCGTTGGGAGTATATCTGATGAAATTGGATAAAATCGCCTTCCAACCATGCCCATTTTCGGTATCGAAAGCTTCGAAAGTCACCCAAATTGATATAATTCGGTAACGGAAATGGCTAAAATGATATAGTTTGGTATGATGAACCCCTAGTCATTCTGTAATGATTTTTTGATAAATTTTTTAAAGTAGGCGTGGCATCGCCCACTTTTCAGAGAGGCATATTTGAAAATTTCACGGGTCATAACTTTTAAACTGATTACGGTGGAACGATAAAATTGGTAAAAGGTATACTAGCATAATAGGTGGCATACCTGATTGAATTGGACGAGCTCGCTTCCCGACCACGCCCACTTTCGATATGGAAAATTTCGAAAATCACATAAATTGACATAACTCGGTAAGGTAAATAGCTAAGATAGTAAAAAATTTATTTAAATCCTCCTAGGGCCTATATCACTGTTATCCCGTTCTGAAAATTACCGCTGGGTATTTAATGTTCGGTTCACCCGAACTTAGACTTCCTTACTTGTATTTTATTTTGTTGTGCTTTCTCGAAAACTTTTCTATCACAAACATTAATCTTCATCTCTGCTTTGAAATAAATGCAAAATTGATTCGCTTCTAGTTTTAATTGTACCAAGAATTGAAAATCGGCATATCATCACTACTTAACTCAATTCAAAATAATACATGAATTTGCACAAAATACACATTTAATACAACTCTGTGAGGTGTGAAGGCGTAAATTGCAGTCACGATTACAAGAGCGCGACAACAGAGGGACTTTGAGACTGCTGTACGGATCTTAAATGACCAATGCAACTGCTGAAGTAGGTGAGGCGGACTACACAATATACATACATATTTATTTGTTGATTCGGTGACTGACTAGCATATTTCGCTAGTACGAAATGTGTGTAAGTATTTGCCTACATATGTACTGTTTATGGGCAAGTGGCACGTAAGCTCGCCCAGCATTACGAGACACTTGTTTACGGAACATTTCAGTCACATTCTAAAGAAATTTGCAATTTTAATTCTTAATCACAGCCGGTGACCGTGCTGACGGTGATGGCTAACTAAACCCAACGTCTGGTGGACCACGTCAACTTGTTACCCTGCATACCCGCTATGGCGCAGGCGCATTCAGAGTTCGTCTTTGTCTACAACGTACTCGTACAACTCCTACTCGTCAGTGGTCTTGTCGTGTTGAATTTATGCAAATTTATGCGACAATGAGCAAACTTTTCTGGCAATTTGTTGCATATGGTGGATGTGATGCAGTGGCTGTAGAGGCGATGAAGCCGGTGGCAATACATATGCTTTTGTTATTGTTTCTGCTCTTTTTATAGTTTGTTTGCTATTTTGAAAGCAGCTCAAAATAATTGTTGCTGATAGTTAGTTGCGAATAGTGAGCTGCGTACGATAGCAATTAATTGGACGAACTCCTGGCCAGTTGTTCTGTGGTTGGAAGTTTGACTGAGCGCGTCAAAATATATTCTAGTCGTGACAACAAACATTGGAACGCGTATCTACAAAATTAAAAAAAAGGCATGTGTGGGCTTATCAATAAATATGCATTTGGCAAGGACGCCCACGCCGGAATGGATGACTCTGATTATTTTCGATGTTTACCCTTCACTACGGCATAAGTTAGTCAAATCCCGTTTTTCGTTTGCGGACAACTCTTAATTCTCTTCGCTTTCTTTTCAGTTCCAGTTTGTAAAAAGTTTTTGCTTCGTGTCGCTTTCGCTTTTTTAAATTGTTCTCGGTTTCGATCCAGTTTTGAATTCTGACGCCATTTTTTTACCCAGCGTACTAGTACTAGTAAAAGGGTATTATAATTTTGTCCACATAACGGTACTACGTAACGGCACAAAATAATCGAGATAGATATAGAATTCCATATATAAAAGTTCTTGGGTTGAATAGAGGAGTTCATTAAGGCATGTCCGTCCATCTGTCCGTGTACACGATAACTCAGGTAAAAATTTAGATATTTGCATGAAATTTTGCTTTTGCCAAGGTAGGTTGCTATTGAAAATGGGCGAAATCGGATGATAACCACGCGCCCTTTTTCGATATCGAAAATTTCGAAAATCTCATAAATTGACAACTCTCGGTAGCTGAAATGGCTAAAATGATATAATTTTATAAGTGAACCCGCATGGTCATTCTCTTATGATTTTTCCATAAAACTTTTATAGTGGGTGTGGCACCGCCCACTTTTAAGGGATGCATTTTTGAACATTTGACTGGTCGTAACTTTTAAACTGATCACGATAGAACGACGGAATTTGCACAAAGCTTGCTAGTATCGTTGGGAGTATATCTGATGAAGTTGGATAAAATCGCCTTCCAACCATGCCCACTTTCGGTATCGAAATCTTCGAAAATCACCTAAATTGATATAATTCGGTAACGGAAATGGCTAAAATTATAAAGTTTGTTAGGATGAACCCCCTAGTCATTCTATTATGAATTTTTTGATAAATTTTTAAAAGTAGGCGTGGCACCGCCCACTTTTCAGGTAGGCGCATTTGAAAATTTCACGGGTCATAACTTTGAAAACGGTAGAAGGATGAAATTGGTAAAAGTTATACTAGCATATTAGGGAGTATACCTGATGTAGTTGGGCGAAATCGCTTCCCAACCACGCCCACTTCCGAAATAGTATATTTCGAAAATCATATGAAAACTACCGCTGGGTATTTAATGTTCGGTTTACCCGAACTTAGACTTCCTTACTTGTTAATTTCATTTTCCGTGAAAAAACACACAATTTCAATATACTTTCATTACAAAATTTTGCTTTGGTCATTGACTGCTGAGCTCTTTTACTACTTTTTTCAATTTTTTGCACACGAAATAGTGCTCATAAAGAAAAAATGATAAAATATTTACTGGAATATGAGTAGCTCGTATACATATATTTATGTTTTATTTACTGTTCGTTCATTTGAATGTTTGTTTTTGTTGAAATTGTGTTTTTGAAATTCGAATCTTTGGCTGCACTGCAATGAAGCAGCTGCAGAAGCAAATGACCGACCACCAAGCGCGCAAAATTGATTATTATTGGTTTGGTTTACTTAATATTAAAAGTGTAAATAAACAAATGGATGTTTTGATTTAGCTATAAATTGGTGTTGTTTTTTTGCTGAGTTTTCGTATTTGATCTACTGACGATAGACTACAATTTCATGTGGGTCGACCAGGGATTAATATATGTAAATACATTGAGCAATTTTTTTTTTTTTTTTCACTTCTAAATAGGAGATTAGCATAAGTTTTGTAAGGCTGAAATTGCGAAAATGCTCCGCAAACGAAGTTTCTAACTTTTCTCACAAAGTAAAGGAGTAGAAACTGATGAGCTATTAGGGACGTCCACTTATGGGAGCATGAAATTGCAACAATACTCAGGAAACGAAATTTCGAACGTTTCTTACTGAGTAAAGGAATAGATTTATAACTGGGGGACAGGAATCTCAGCCCCGCAATACAATCAATTTATGATGTTGCAGTAGTAACAGAGCGAAAATTAGTTTTAGCCTGTCGTTGGATCTTTTAATTTCCTTAATATCAGTTTTTTCTATTCTCCCACATTTTCCATTTTGCTAGTTCAACATTCATATTTTTATCTCTTTCCTCTATTCCGTTTTCTGTTTCTTCCTTTTTTCTATTTCTTAGCTTTCTATATATCCCTATATCCCTCCATCCCATTACTGTTTTTCTCCTACTTTCCCATTCCTGTTTTTTCCATCTTTCCTTCATTCATTCTTCTGACGTCCGCTCTCTTACAAGTTTTTCTCCTTCTTTCCCATTCCTGTTTTTTCCATCTTTCCTTCATTAATTCTTCTGACTTCTGCTCTCTTACAAGTTAAATAAGACTTTCTTTCCCTTTTGCTCTTACTTTGCCTTCAGCTTTTTATTTGTTCCGATCACTCGTTTTCACCTTTGGTTCCCTCCCACTTTATATATATATTTGTATTTTTTTATTTTCTACTGTAATCCCTTACCCTCGATTTAGACTGATAATAAAGTTTCGTCGACCATAGAGCTTTAGTCCTATATACTCACAGCTATCGTACAATCAGATTGATATAAGAAGTGTGACAGTATCTATACCGAACTTACATAATGACTGGTTGAGTCCATAGAGCATGAGTTGCTTGGTGAGAGCACATCTCTAAAAAAAAACCTATCACTAAATAAAAGAGCAACATAAACTTTCACATACAAAAAATGTATGTTATTTTGAACTGGAATCAATACCTGATTACTTGGTGCAGTAGGCTGAGCACACAACCGCTACACCACCGCGGCGGTAGAACTTTTCCATACTTCACGAGATTCTTCTTTCATCGGCATGCATGAGATACTTTGTGCTCTTTTAGTGTCATATCAGGATAGGTCGCAACCCCAAGAGAACATAACTAAATTCATAGAGCATACGTTGTGACACCTGCTAAAAACTCGACAGGTTTCCAGGCAAACGAGTAAATAAAAGTATCTTTATGGCCTTCAGTCCCCAATCTAATTAAATTTTGAAGCAAATCTAGAGGGGTAGAGGATTCCGAGAACAGATCTACGTGCCATACGAAAACTAACACTTTTTTATTTTTTTACGAAAAATAACGCTTTTAAAATTCTGTAAGCAAACTAACACATTTATTTTGTGTCTGACGAAAACTAACACTTTTAGGTAGTACATTTTTTTCAGAAAAAAATGAAACTGTTACTTTTCGTCAGACACGATATAAAAGTGTTAGTTTTCGTCAGACACAAATTGAAGTATTAGTTTTCGTCAGACACAAAATTTGTGGTGTTAGTTTTCGTATGGCCCGTCGATATGTACATAGTTCTGACTAAATCTTGGAAAAAATCATTTTTCGAGTGGGGAAAAAGTTGGGATGCTTTGAAAAAGCACCTATCCACTACCCAAAGCAGCTCTGAAAAAAATTTCTCTTCGCATTTTATAGTTTAGGGCAAGCATCGGCGCCCCATAGATCTTAAAATCAGTCAAACAAGTTCGATTCATCACACAGACACGTTGTGCTCCTTGTTTGCCAAATGATTAAGTCGTCGCTGGGCAAGGGGCGAAACCACATCGCGTGGGGGTGTCGCTTGTTTGGTCAGCGAATGTTAAAAATATAATTCGGACGATCATAGCGCGTGTATAAGCGTTCTCACTTATTTAGGGTGTCCCAAGGGATCCTTTGACTATAAATACAAAATACTTATTAAAAAGTTGCCTGTAGTTGGGTACTAAGAGCTTCCAAAAAGATTTACATTTCATATTAGCACAAAGCCTTTTAAACATTTTTCATATGCGCAGCAAAGCGCTATAAAATAACCGACGGCAAAACATAACACCAGGCACCTTACAATTGCGAACCACGCGCCTGCGCCGTATTTGTTCCTCACAATCATTGATTTTCAAGCGTATTTTAAGATTTTTGTTTTGTTCTATGTATGTAAGTAGGTATTATATATTTTTTACTATACGTGTTTCCAAAAGTTCTGCATCAACAGCTGATTTTGAGCACTTCGTTCTACATCACCCAACCTACACATTACTTTACGAATATGCTTGCAGCTGTTTTTTTTTCACTTTCGGAATACCTACATATGTATTTATCTTTGAGTCGCATGTTTTATCTGTGCAAAATACTCACGCTCAAGGGCTACTAATATATTAGCATGCAATCTTCTTTGTATGTTTTACTATCTTACTATATGTAATGACGTTGTACTCTTATAAGAAGGTTCTATCTACCCACCTGTAAATCAGGATATCCGTAGGCGCTCTGATATAGCACCAATGTGGTGTAAATTATTGCCACAGCTAGTGTCATTGCTTGGAGTATACGTTTGTAACGATGAGGCAATGACAACAGGAATATACTCATTATTTTAGACCAAAATGTTGGTGGGTAGCAATATTGCTGATTGTTGTTGCAGTTGGGGTTGTAAAACCGATAAATTTTTATTATATTGAAAACGTTGCACAAACTTCATGAGGGTGAGTGTTTTTAGTTTTACTCTTTTTGAATTTTTAGCAAATTGCACTTTTTTGGAAAACTAAAACTTTTTGAAATTTGTAATTATTTTTTTTTTTTTCAAAAATTTTCTAATTTTAAATCTGTAATTTGTAATTTGTACCGTATAATTAGTTTTTAATATCAATCAATATTTGGAAATTACTCTTAAATTGCCAATAAATACAGTTAAACACTTCATGAGCTTGCACATTTTATATGCACTTAATTTGTTTTTTTTTTTTTTATTTCACTAATTTTTTCTTTCATACCAAAGGTTAAGAATAGCTCAAATAACTACTCCACACTCTTCTCTAGACAATGACACATTAATTTGCCTAATTAATATGCTATTTATGTCATCACTTTGTCACTGCACTACAAAATTAATAAACATGTAATAATTGAATAACGAAATAAATTTTCATTTAAAGCGCGCGCATGCGTACACTCTGAACCGTGGTGTAGCAAGATTTGATCGCGACTGATCGCCTACCGCCTGAGTATCCAACAGATAGCCCCAAACGTGCAACATTTCTATGCAAACACAAAAACCCACACAGGGTCGCTCACACACACACGCCAACGTCAAAGCGACATGCACTCTCACACAAACATTGATACAAACAAGTATCTGAGCTAACCATTTTTATGGTTGAAACGAATTAATGATGAAAACAAAACCGAAAATTTACTACAACAATAATCAACTGAGTCTACAAGTCGTCGCAATCGTGACTGGAAGTGTGAGCACAATACGCGTGAGCAAGTTGTTCCAATTGGAAGTGCTAAGCCGGCTTTATGCGTTAGAGTGAGTCAACTATATTCTGCAGCATAAGCTATCGCAATCGGTTGACCGTTGTTTAGCTATGTATGTGTACTCGGCGTTTGAACTCGTATCTTTTGCATGAATTTATGCACTCGTATGTTTAAAAACAACTGCAATTTTCCAATGAGAGCAGACATGGTGGAGAGTGATAGAGTTTTGGGTAAAAAAAAAATACGAATGCACGACATAAACACGCGCATACTAGGGGAAAGCTCCACATTGCACTACCCGTTATTGCTGATCGAGTCAAAAAAGGCGGAAAGCGACATAGTTGGGCAGATTGTGATGAATGTGCTATTGAAAAACTGTTCATGGCAGAAATACATGCTGAGGATTGTTGACCACTGCCGAAGGGAGACCACAAGCCAGTTTTAAATGTAACCTGTCCGGGTAGTTAAACAACCTTGGCGCTTCAGTGTGGTGGTCCAGCAACAGTACCAGAATTTAATAAAACATCGAGCTTTTTTTTTATATGAAAAAAAAAATGCTGATTCTCAAGTTGAGAAAGCGATAGTTCTTA
Organism: Campiglossa producta; assembly: GCA_964058755.1. NCBI lineage: Eukaryota > Metazoa > Arthropoda > Insecta > Diptera > Tephritidae > Campiglossa > Campiglossa producta. The sequence goes on along the minus strand of CAXKVI010000002.1, from coordinate 23,971,628 downwards.
ACTTGCAGGTACTCAAATGGGATTATCTAATTGGACTCAAAGGTACGAATGCGACACTGAAAATAAATGAATTTGCCAATTTTCCATATTTGGGTTAATAGGCTCGTTTCTCTACGATTAACGAATATAGTGGATTTCCAAAGTACAAGGAACCCCCGGAAATTTGAAATGTCATTTTCATGAATGTTTAGCTCAATCTCTGAAAATTGTGCCAGAAAAACGAATTGCGCTACACATTCATCTTTCTGGCGCAACAAAAATGTTTAAAAATTGAATTTTTAAATTTTTTAAAATTTTGCCCTTGCACATTGTTCATTAAAACCTCTCCAAAAAACTTTTACATAGAAATTTAAGAGTGTTTCCTAGAATATAAGTACTTGTTCTTAAAATATGTAAACAAATCCTCAGAAATTATGAATTCATTCATAAATTGTTAAATAATTTTCTTAGAATCCATGAATTTTTCTTTTATTTTAAAAAAATCTCAGCTTGAAATTCTATGCAAGTTTTTTCTTAAAAATCATGTACGTTTTTGCTTCAGTGCAGAAACATGAATGTGTAGCGAAATTTGTACGTATACGCCAGGGTGTCTGTTGTTGAGTGCAACACATTCATGTTCTAGCAAAATAAAAATGTTAAAAAATTTAACCCCCGAATTCTGTAATTTTCTCTCATCTCAAGTTTGATATGGACGAAATGGAATTGAAACACAAAATGTATTTATGTATAGAATTCTGAAAAGATGAATGTGCCCAATCTCGAATTGAATGAATATTAACGTAAAAACTATTTCAATGGAAAGAGTATACTGAGAATGTAACCTGCAAAAACATTTTTATATCTAAAACTAAAATTTCAAATTTTCCAAGAGGAATACAATTTCATGGGGTGGTCTATTTCAGTTTCAAACCCCCCCTTCTGGATCAAAAAAGTCATATCTTTACTGTAATTTTTCCATACGCATTTATCCTTGGAACCTGACAAGTACAATTCGGTTGAAGAATTTAAAAAATATAGTAAAATATAGTAAAATGAATGAAAAAATATAGTAAAAATTACAAAAAAAAAACCACGGTAAAAAACTACGCAAAAAATACAGTAAAGATTACCCAAAAAATATAGTAAAAATTACCAAAAAAATATAGTAATAAATGTACACAAAAATATGGTAAAAATTACACAAAAAACCCAGTACGAGTTACGCAAAAAATATAGTAAAAAATTACTCAAAAACATAGTAAAAGCTAAACAAAAAATATGTTAAAATTACACAAAAAATACTGTAAGAGTTTCGTAAAAAATTTAGTAAATAATTACCCAAAAAATACAGTAAAAATTACGCAAAAAATATAGTAAAAATTGGGCAAGAAATAAGTAAAAATTACATAAAAAAGACAGTAAAATCAAAAAAATACAGTAAAAATTAGGCGAAAAATATGGAAAAAATTACACAAAACACAATAAAAGTTACGCAAAAAAAAGTAAAAATTAGACAAAATACGTAGTACAAATTACGCAAAAAATATGGTAAAAGTTACGCAGAAAAAATACACAAATTGTTAAAAAAAAAATAATTGATACTGACTTGGATACTAACTTAAGAACCATAAAGTTATCAAAATATCTCAAAGGTGGAGAACATTTGGGGAAAGGTGTTGGATATGAACTTGAGAACTATACAGTTTTTCAAGGGTTTGAGGAAAAGTTGATAAATGGTTGTTGAGTTAGTAAAAAAAAAACCCTTTTTTGCATAAATTTTAGTCTAGGTTCTTGAATTTCAATTAGCATATCAAAGGAGGGGATTGGGGAATGATTTTGGATATCAACTTGAAAACTATAAATTTATCAAAATATTTCAAAGTTTAGAGAATAGGTGAAAGTGATTTAAATATCATGAACTTGAATACTATAAAATATCTCAAAGATTAGAAAATACTTGGAGAATGATGTTGGATATCAACATGAGAACTATAAAGTTAACCAAATATATCAAAGCTGGAAAATACTTGAAAAATAGTGTTGGATATCAACTCTTATTATTTTAAATCCTATATACAACTTTTGGTATTAGACCATAGTATGCGTAATGCAAAAGAAATTTTGCCATAATATTCAAGATTTTTCGAAAAAGTTGAATTTACCTACTCTGTTGCTCCTATTTTGAGTTCGGATACTTAAGTTGGAGGGCACGTATATTTTATACCCTATCCCTATCCTTACCAAAATTACGCCATTTATTACAACTTCTATGCATCAAATTTTTTATGCAGTATGCCCATGCATGAAAAAAATCACACCTAGCAGCTACATACATATGTAGCAACTCATGTACTTATGTAATAATCACATTTCCTTAGATCTACCCAGATCTAAATTGTAATTCGTTATGCGTCCGCTAGCTTTCTTCCTGCTGCATAGAAAAGCCTCGGCCTGCATGTGGCCATATATAAAGTCTATGCACTCTGTAGGTAGATTTTTTTTAATCCGCTCTAATTTGCCATTTGCAATTTTTCTTTGCCATCCTCTTGCTTCTCACTCATGTGAGCAGCCCTAATTAATCCATGTAGGCAGCTGTAGTTGGTGGTCAGTCAGTAGGCGCCCGAGGGATTTAGCATTTCCTTTGTAAGTTTTTCTGAATTTTTTTTGTAAAAGCAGAAATCAAGATAATTTTTTTTTTTTTTTAGTTAAACTATGCAAGCTTGCTTCATATTTGCTTTGCTTATTCGCTAATAATGCACTTTTTTTAAACAATTCCTTAGTTTATCTCAAAAACAAAAATTCTTTCGGTGGAGTATTATGCACCGTGGATTGGGAAGCTCTGGTTTTCTTATAATTTCGTTCATTTCTTAATGTTGCTACTGCGATGTGGTGAGTGTTATGTCTAAGCTCCCAAATGTTAAAATGTGCACAGAATTGGCTGCCGGGTTTTGAACCGAACCACAGCTGTTTTTTCAGTCTCTGAACCGAACCACGGTTAAAATTTTCTCAAGGTGGTTCGAACCACACTAATATTTTGAACTGAAATTGATAAGAGCACAGCGCTGTGAGGAGCGTTCAAGGCCCAGAGGGTTTCTATGGCAATGGAATGATTACTATTCCATCATTAAAGTTTTTTTTTACTCAATATTCTCGTTAACAGCCCCACTGTACATAAAAATGCATCAGTAAAAATAAATTTGCATATGTTTGCCCAACAGAAGATGATTGCATCTCTTTGCGTCCCATTATTGAATGTTTGATGTTTGCGAGCTTTTTTTACCATCAATTTTACTTGCGCTTTCTGCTCGGGTACGTTGCTGATCTTAAATTTTGTTAAAGAGACTCTTGTATCCCTTGTTCCTGATATGAACATGTGTAGAAGTAGTCAGATACATACATATTTATGTATGTGAATATTTCGAAGCATTTGTGAACATGGCTTGCCTGCTCATCTGAAGCTTTGAAATTACTTATAGCCAAGTATTGGATTACATTCGCTCTACGCATAAATTCTCCATTGTTTCAGCGGCGATATTCATCATTTTTGCATTTTTGTTCCATTCGATCGTTCTTTATTCGATCCCTTTTTTGCTTATTTTATTGTTGTTTATTTGTCGTTTTATTATTATTATTTGCTTTTTTTCCAATGGCTGAGTTTTACCAATTTGTTTAACGCAAGCATTTTCTTTGTTGAGTTTTCGTTTCTACAATTTAATTGCTAAGTTTGCATAAAATCGCAAAATTTAGATATCGACTTTGACATTGGCCTAAGCGATGCTACGAGGGATATGTATTGACTTAATTGGCTACAAAATTACATACCCAACAAACATTTGAGCTTGAGTTAGGTTAGGTCTCAGGTTGATAACTATCGGTCTGCTCAAACCTATATATCGTCGCTCCCAATGAAGACTAATACGGTTCAGTTAGCGTGGAAGACTAACACGGTTCGTTCTCTGCGTCGAAGACTAACACACTTCGTTCTCTGCGTCAACGCAGATCCGAAATTGAACCATTGTAACTCATTTACATTGAACCATTGACTTGCGTCGACGCAGAGAACGAAGTATGTTAGTCTTCGACGCAGAAAACTGAACCGTATTAGTCTTCGTTGGGAGCGACGATATGTTATTTGTATATCCGGATAAAAGTTTGAATATAGATAGTATGATTGATTCTAAAACTATCCACTTGGGGGTTGCCATCTGGGGCGGTTTACGGGGTTGCCACCTATCTCAATTCTATATAAATTATGGAGCGAGATATGCCAATATGGGTATCAAATGAAAGGTATTTTCGCCGACACACCAACTAAAATATTTTACAAGTAAGGTTGCCGCCCAAGGTTACCATGTTACCGTATTGTATTTGTATTGTAAATTTTTGGAATCATTTTGGAATTATTTTAGAATCATTTTTGGATCACTTTCGGGTCGTTTTTGGTTCAATTCGGATCATTTTGTGTGTATTTTCGGGTCATTTTGGGTTCATTTGGATAGCACCGAGTAAGCTCGGTCACCCAAGTACTATAAATAAAACTCCATGGATTAGTTAAAAAAAGCTTTATTCTATCTAACCTTGGCTTGCCAATAATTGATGGAAAGAAACTAGAAGTATATTCAACCAGGTCTCATCATCATTTACTGTCACTTTATTTTGGCCGAGGCAGTTCAAGTCGTCATCCATTTGGTGTTTCCATATCAGTGGAGGTCTCCCCCTTCCTCTGCTGCCGAATTTGTTTGTCGATGCACAACAGAAACAATATTGTAAAAATATATAAGATATATTATATTTTCAGCTGATTGAATCACTGTTTTGGAGTTTTTTGCTTCTAAAATGTTGTCACCTTGTATATGTCTCATACATTTTGATAAGTTATGTTATGTTATGATACTGTTATGTAAAACTTGATGTTCAATTATTGTACTGATATGTCAGCATATTTTTTTACGTGAGGTAATTCTTAATATTATGATATTTTATATTATGCTGTAACATTTTTAGTTATGATGTGTTACGTTTTCTTAACATATGTATGTTATAATATCTCCTATCTTATCTTATTTTGTTATTTTAATTCTTGTTGTTGTTGTTAACGACAATCCTTGGCCGGATATGAGACCGGTGCGCTCCGGTACTCCCTTCACTTTCCCGTCCGACTAGAGATTTCCATTCCGACGAGATATCCATCCAGTTTCTACAAATATATTTGAGCAGTTTCTTGGGCTTAATATTCCTGAATTCTGAGTGGCTCGTGAATAAGGATTTTCGTTTGCCCATGTAATTATCTTATGTCAGTGCAATGGGAAATGCTTGCCAAATTCTTCAAATAGATCGGAAACCACCACATAATAGACATAGTTAGTATTATTATAATTTCGTTTTATTAATATGAATTTTTCCTTCTGACATTTTTTCCACAAAACTGGCTGGCATCATTATTACCAGACAAACCGCTCTTCATTCCCTTCAACTTCCAATACATAAAATCATTGGATACTATGCTATCGCCAACTCTTCAAAAATCTCCACAAGATAACCTCCCACACAAGGAAGAGATAAAAAACATGTGTTCATATGTAAGTCGTTTTTGCGATGCAGAGTACAGAGCAAGAAAACTTACTTATCTTGGCTGGCGACAAAAAATCTGTTTATACTCAGCTGAGCTAGTTCACGTACATATTATGTAGCTTAACCGATTCAGAAACTCAGTGCTCAGGCTGGATCTGAATACACTTTAACGACCCTATAAACAATATTGTTTGATATCAACTCGAGATGGTTTTTGGATTCATAAGGATCTCAAATTAAAAACATTTTTCTAATATGGGAATTTCGCTGATTCTCAATTGAAGAAATTAATTATTCTCAGTGTAAGGATTGATTAAACTAAACTTGAGATTAAAAGATTTATCAAATTTTAGAATGACTTTTCCTGTGTTTATTCAGGAACATAGGAAAAAATAACTTGAACTTTATTGACAAAGCTTACAGCTGAGTATATAACGTTCGGGTACCTCCGAACATATACTCTCCAGTTTGGCGTATATTCATTTTGTTGTTTTCTTGCTATCAGCCAAGAATCCTCCTCCTCCTCCATATTTGGTCTACTTTTTTCGAATCGCGGCCCATTTGATTGTCCTGCTGTTTTGCGGTTGACATTCGGAGCAGGCAACTCGCATAATTATTGTCGCCGTCAACGTTGTTGTCGACACAGAGAATGTGTTGTTGTTTTTTTTTTGTTCTTTCTTATGCTGCTGATGCTCTTGCCACGTTTGAATGCCGTTGCCGCATTCGTTTTTGCTGTCATATCTGTTCTTATTGTTGTTGCAAGTGCTGTTGTTGTTGTTATTGCTGTCATATCTGCTATTGTTATTGCACTTTTTTGTTGTTATTCCTGTTGTCTCTGTCATCGTTGTCATCGAACGCATATTTTGCGCGTAATTTCGTATACTTTCGTTGTGTATACCCAGTAGTTAGTTCATGGAAGATCTTCAAACATAGCTGAGTAGACATACAAAAATAGTTAGCATCCAAAAAAAGAAGGATACCATTAACAATTTATCTTCCTCTCTCAGAGTTCATTCTTCCATTCGACCAAAACTTAATACATCTACATATCTCCCAAGTCGGTAATTAATAAATAATTTTGTTTTTTTAGTTTATAGAGCAGATCTCTCGTTCATCTGCCAGTTTTTCCCTTGTAAACTAGCTGACCGCGCAGACGTTACCCAGGCATTCTTGAATTGAAGTGATGTAACTAAGGTCACCTTCTTTTATATACATACAGAGAGAGGGAGCTGACATACCCGCTTCCGAAATCACACGCAGGGGTCTATCTTCATTCTGCTATAGGCGTCACAATGTATTCCTTTAGGCAGCATGCTTGAGCACATAGCGACCTTCCGCATCGCTAATGTTGTTCTTTGTCGGTGATACGTACTGAGTGAGAAATAGTTATACCCCCACTGATCGCTTATATTAGTTAGGTGGAACACTGTTCTCAGACAGCCGATGCGAGAGCCGAGTGGAATATTCGTGAGAAAAGTTCTCTATAAAATTTATGCGCATTTCCGTGGTTCTCTAGAAACTTCGTCATCATTTATTGGTGATTACCCGCCAAGGCGATTTTGGTCGGTGCCTATAAAAGCACGCCAGTTATTCCTCTTTAGTAATAATCGACGCCAGTTGGAGACCCCAAGGAAGTTGAAGTCATCCTCTACCTGTTGTTTTCATCTCAGAAGAGGCACTCCTAAATATTCCAAGGGCTATCTCTTGAGAGAGGACTTTACTTTTCACTTGACTACTCATTTAGAAGTAGCTCTTGTTGGCAAGAGTTAGTTTCCGTTAGATTTTTATGCTCTACAAACATACTACTTGGTATGGGCAACCCTCTTACATCCGAGCTCAAGCTTCCTTATTTATTTCGTCTTAGCTCTCTTTGCCTTCCCTTCTAGTTTGCACTTCTTGCCCTGTACCATGACTTCAAGTGGCGATGCAAATAATGCAAGACCACTGTCACATATTTTTATGAGGGGGAAGAAGTAAATTATTAAGTATGTACGAAGACTTGCAGCTAAAAGCATCGACCTACGCTTAGATCGAGTAAAATCCCTTCGTTTGTTTGCATATAAATATGCTTTACATGGTCCTTATAGTACTGTTCCTTTGCTTCTGCAGCTCGATACATACCTTCGTCTCTGGCTATAGCACATCGTCCATTTCTCGCACACGGCGACACAAAAGCTTTAGTTCGATTTGTTCTTTTGTTTCGTTCGTTACGATTTTTGTCAAGCGTCAGGCTGATAGCAAACCGTAAATGGCAAGAAATCAAGAGCTGAAGTATGTATCTTTTTTTTATTTTGCTTTCAAAGCAAGAACGAGATCGAAATGCACCAGTAGGACGACACAATCGATTGTCCTTTATGCTTCAGTTATTTTGCTTGAGCCACAGCCAAGTTGTGCAAAGTTGCCAAGTCGAGCATGCGCCTTCTGCCCCGCTTGTGCCATTTATTGCATGCCAATGTTGTCGGTTTCGGTAGTTGCTCTCATATTAATCCACTTGCTATTGTTGTTGTAATAGGTTTCAAAGATGTTATTGTCTTATGTGCCCTCAACTACTCATATCTGGCGTATTGGCTTTATATAGCCAGTCAAAATACCGACACATGCACGAATATATAAATTTTACTTCGTGGACCCTCTATGAATAATTCGAACCGATCTCTGAAGTGCGGGAAAGCTAGTCATATTTTTGGAGTCTGATTTCCACAATTTACGTCCAAGTTATTTCGACTTATGGGTCGAAAATTTTTTTAATTATATCATTAGATAGGTACTACTTAATGCGAAACATGTGTAGGTGGTTTTGACTTACAGGGCTCGAATCAGTAAGTGCAGAGTACATACATACATATACATCAGGGTTGTCCTTGGACAATTTTATCATCAGATTTCCAAAGGCTCAACCCTTATATCGATAGTAATTTAGCCGAAGATATCACACAAAAAACTTATCCCGATTGGGGAGGGTTAAGGCGTGTCGCATGGGGGTTAAAGTTCAGACTGCTCTATGAAATTTAAACTCCTTGTGACACGCCTTAGTCGTTTCAAATAGGGACCAGATTTTGCATGTGATATCTCCGACCATGGTGCTACCGATTTCGAGTATTAGATAAAGAGAAAATTCACTTTTATTTTTTGAGTCTCCATAGAGCAATCTGTACTTTGACCCCCCGCGACACGCCTAAACCATCTCCAATTGGGATACAAATTTTTGTGCGATATAGTTGACCGTGGTGCAACCGATCTAGGGGGTGAGCCTCGAAAAAATACTACATTTGATTATAAGGACCACCCTAATGTGCATATTTATATTTATTGGTTGGGAGTGGTTTTAGTTTTTAGAAGGTGGCAACTGCTGTTGCACAAGGTCTAATCGACATACCTATGTATGTAAAAATATACGTGTTGTGTAAGCTATAAACCTGAAATATTGAGCGCACAGAGGGTGGCTCAAAAAAGCTGAGGTGCCAGATAGACGATAGAGCAAAAGAAAAAACGAAGATGGCATGCAATAACGAGTAATAACCCTAGCCACCATACTGATGCCTGCTAGGAACTAATTAAATAATTAGGCGTGGCACCACCCACTTTTAAGGGAGGCATTTTTGAAAATTCGACTTGTCGTAACTTTTAAAATGATTACGGTAGGATGATGAAATTTGACACAATGCATACTAGTATCGTTAAAATTCGATAAAATGCAACCAGGCCCACTTTCGATATCGAAAATCAAATAAATTGACGGTAACGGAAATGGCTAAAATGATATAATTTGGTAGGATGGGGGTTTATTCTATTGTTTTTTATTTGTATTTTTTATATTGCTTCATTTTATTCCAGAATATACATATGTATACTTTAAAAGTGTTACTTCTTGTTTACCGAAATAACTCTCTTTTAAAGCACCCTGTATACGATACAAATTTATGTCCAAATTCTACTTAAGTTTTAATTCACTAGACAAATACAAAAATATTTTACTACAGTTCAAGCCCATGTTTGCAATGCTCCAATTTTGACACGTTTCACGGGACAAAGGAACACTCGTTAGCTTCGGTGAAGCTGGACACAAGTACGTGCCTATGAATGTTGTCATGAACGTATGTATGGCTGACTAAAGCGAGCGACATTCGTAACAAAGTAAATGTCTAATGCGGCGATGGAGCCTTTCGATACGCCAGCGCATAGCACACTTTTCGAATGGACAACTGAATTACAACGCAAATGCAAAAGCAACAACAACAACAACATACCAAAAACAATAAGTTGGCTGTTAAGACAATACCATTACAGGGAGAGATAAACAACGGCACAAACAAATAGACACATTGTATTGTGCGGTGCGCGTCCGCCTGTGCCTGTGTACGCCCTGCGGTTAGGTGGAGCCCTTGCGCGTGCGCCAACTCGTGTTCGCAACAATCACTGCACACACACACAAACTCCGTAAATATGGTGCATGCATTTTCATTTTTCGACTTGGCAAATCCACATACAATGTTGCGCTTGTAAGCAATGAAGGAGTTTGAAATGTTACTTAGGCGGCGCGCTCGGTTGAGGCGGCAACAGCGCTTTGGGTAGGTAGTTGAGAGGGCAACGACAGCCATCCAGACAGCCAGTTTGGTGATTCAATAGCAACGGGTTCCAAAATTACCCCCGGTAGCTATGAATAAACTTGGTGAGGTTCAATTGTGTATCGACCACGCGCTAAATAAGCCGTCCCTCATGATGCGCGCGCCCAGCCGCTTTGGTGCAACAAAGGAAATGAGAGCGCGTTGGGGCCTCATGAATAGTGATTGCTGTTGATTGGACGCGCCGCGCCGCATAGTGAGTGGTGTGCGCAGGCGCTTTGTTGGCAATAGTTGCAACAACAGCAACGCAAATGGCAAAAACAACAAAAATAGCAAATGCAAATAAAATATGAGCGACGGATGACGATAGTGGCCAGCAGCTGCGCGCAAAATAACTACCGCTTTGCGAGTACATAAATATGCATTATTATCAGAGTAGGCAAAGAAACGAAACTTAGCAAACTTTTTCTGCAATGAGAAGTTTCTTAACAAGTTAACCCCCGAGTTCTGTAATTTTGCCTCATATCAAGTCACAAAAGTTGAGGTTTGTCGTTTGAGGTTTGATATGGACGAAATGGAATTGGAACACAAAATGCCTCTATTAGTGGTGTATTATCAATATTAGTGACTGGATCATCTATCGCCGCGTAGTGTCTCAGTCTCCTCCATACCGCTCTACAACAACAACATCTTGCTCTTTGGCTGGTCGCGCTTCGCTGTGAATGTATAACGGTACACAACGGTACATGCGTTCATAGGTACATACGTATATAGCTACATATGTACTCATACATCATACTAGTTGCGGCGACCGTTTTTTTTTGCTTAGTTTAAAAATAATTCTTTCGAGTAATTTATAATTTTTTCGATGTTGTAGAAAATATGACGTTATTTTTGTAGCGCTCAGTGGGTTGGACTAGAGACTGCTTACATAATTCGGGGTTAGGCTTTGCTGTTCTGTGACAAGTTATTGCTACCCAGTCAGAATTTTCTGATTCCTAAATCTATATATATAAAAATTTAGCCGTTTTTCGCGTTGTAATGAACTTTACGGAGAATGGCTGAACCGATTTTAACCAAACTTTGCCACATTGAAGAGACGCATGTACATATGTCTTCCTTGAAATAGTACAAAATGTATATAAGTTATTTTCAAATTTCTGCAACTAGTTCAAGAGTTACGATAATTGCACGCAGTGTTTTTTGTTGAAAAGTTGGAAACTTCAGCTTTCAGACTATGTAAAGGTTGCTTGGAAAAAGTCTAAAAAATTATACGAAAATTTACTTTAAAAAAAAATTTATATTGGTTTAGGAGATCCATCAGCAGAGACCCTTAATATGAAAATAACAAAACAATATGTTGAGGTATATGAAGCCAAAGGTCAGAACTAGAGTCCATGAGAAATTCGTACTTTTATCTCTTGATAAACCTGTCCGTTTTCGAGCTTGAAAACCAAGATTTTTGAAAATTGACAAATTTCGAGGTAATAATTTATCTATAGAGAGTGGGGTTTTTTGGCCGATGGATAGGTTAATTTTTTCTAGGATATGTACCCTTAATTTCTGACAAATATTGAGTGGCTAATTAAAACAGTAAAGACGCCAGAGCCGGCTAAAGTTGACGAAAATCGATACAAAAATGCGTATTTTCAGTACCGGGTTTTTAATACCAGGTACTCGCTATGTGATTTAATATTTATATTTAAACAAACTACTATCTTTTTCCTTTAAAATGCTATATCGACTGTAAAGATATCTCTAATGGAAAAATGTTTACAGCTAAAATAGGGTAGGCCTAAAAATGTCGTTTTTCAAACTTTCAAACTTGACCAGTCCGAAAGCAGTGGTTATAAAAAATAAATGTGGGCTTTATTCTCTAATATCAATGAAATTTTGGGTGCCTTTCAAAATGATGGATGGTGTCAAGAGAAGATGAAATGTCCCTTGGATTATTTGAGAGAAAAGTTCTCCAAAGTTGTATGTTTCTTTCCGTGAAAGCCAACGGCGAATATCGACGAAAATTTAACAGTGAGCTTTACGCAGATCTGACCATTGTGCAGCGAATTAAAATCCCAAAGCTCCGTTGGCTGGGTCATGTTTTGCGAATGGACAAAGAAGCTCCAGTCAAGAACGGTTTGCTATCGACACTCGAATTCGGCCGATCTGTTTTGTTTCTTTACTCAATCTGTTTATTATATTTAAAAATTGATGTATGTAGATAGGTAGGTAACAGTCGTTATTACTACACTGTAATTTCAATTGCAATTGTTGTTGTTGCTTTTGTTGCAAGCAAACTCGTTCGAAAGGTAAACTCACTCACTCGCCCAAAAACCGCCCAGAAGGTGAATTATTCTAATCTGTTGCGCGAGCTTGAAATAGTGGACACCGACGGCGTTTGCAATTTGCTCCATGACGATTGGGGACAGACGTAAGGTAGAGTAGTGTATAGCAGTGGCAAGATGCTGTTGTTGTTATTGTATTGTATTTTAGTTTTCTTTATACAGCACACGAGCAGCTGCAATTTAAATGACCACAAATTCAACTGGGCAAATGGGCGCGGATTAAATTATTGCACTACAATAAGCCAAGCAAATGTAATTTCCTCTCGCTGTAATATGTATACATACGCGCTTATGTTTCAACCTATGTTTGTGCATAATGGCATATCAATTGAGCTTTGCACAGCACCCATTTTGGACCCCCGTCCGCCTAGTTGCAGCTTTAGAAAAAATAATTGAGTCGAGCCACCTGAATCATTTACTATGTAGTGCTCGCACTACTTAGATATAGAGCTTCAAGTCGTTCGAGCGCGAAACCCACTTTAAGTTAGCGGCGTGTTTGCATGTACCGTACTGACCAAAGTTATAGCACATTTTTTTTTTATTGAATAGAAGCAGAAGTGCTGAGTTAATAAAAAAAAAAAAAATTAATAAAACATTCAACCACCGTAGAGGGCCTAACGTAAGGCTTATTATCAACTCACTTTACCAATACTCAAGTCTGTCTAATACCAAAATTATGAAGCGGAAATGGCCCAACCATGAACAAAAGCAATTTGTGGAAGAGGAACTGTTGACAACCCCTGCGGGTTAGGGGTTTAGAATATGCCCGAGGTAGGTATGCCGGCCGTAAGAGGCGACTAAAATCCACGAAACCGTTCCCAAGAAAGTCGGACAGTACCGAAAGGGAGTGCCGGAACATACCGGATTCATCCGGCAAAGGAGATACCAACCAAAACGTTGACTGGAGTAACCCAAAAACCCATTGATTAAAATGAGCGTCTTAACCGAAAAAAAAACTTACCTGATTTGGGAGACCTAAATATGGGTCTAGGAATAATAGAAAAATGGAGATGCAGATGAAGCAACAATGGTAGGGTAGCAAAAGGGGATGAAGAGGAATACATACAATGGGCGAACTGGGATGGAAGTTACTATAGGGATAATTAAAGTGGTAGTGAAAGCTACAGCGATAGTGATAGTGATAATTGTAGTAGAAGCGATAGTAATATTGGTAGGGAAATCGTCAGCGATAGGGATATTGGGTACAAATGTTAGTCTTGATCACCTCTCTATAAATACCAATGATACCCCCGTGAACCAAATGAATTTATAATGTTTTACCGGATTTAAATGTTTTGAGTTTAAAGATAAATCCCGGTATAGCTTCCAGCCGAAAGGATCCACTCCAACTCTTAAGCTGTTCACGATGAAGTATACCTAGTGTTGTTTTCCTCTATATACCTAAGTGACATCCCAAATAGCACTACAAAAAATTGAGTTCTTCGACGTTTATAGCTTTGCCCAGCTCATTTTATTAGATCTCAAGATGTGCCATTTCATTGAACGCAACTGTACGTATATAAGCACACACGTCCGACTTCATTGTGCAACACGCTTAATGTATAGAAACTTGTTTTGACGCCCAGTCCAACGCTGAGGCTTAGTACGTCATTAGAAATGTTGCACAAATGTTAAATGGGACGTTGTGAGTTTTTCATTTCGTAGCAGGGAACACATTTATTTCGTTTTGAATTTAGTCCATTTCGAATGCTCAACTCAGAAAGAAACCATTGGTTCAACACTCTTCCTCTTTTGCTTTGTATTTAATTGCTATTTGGATTAATGCTGTTGCTGCTGCTACTCACCTCTGCTGTCAAATTCTGGTGCTATGCGGTTGATTCGCAAGCGTTTGCGTTGGTTGATGGTGCGCGCGATTGATGTCCAAGATGCGCACACTTGACACTAAGCAGCTTCAGATTAATATCAGAGCATCATTCTTTGTACAACTGTGGAGCTCAACTCACTATGACTTGAGTTCATGTTTTCGTGTACTTGGTTTTAAGTTTATTTACTTTTATATAATAGCACTGCGAACCATGAAAAGTGGTACACTGATATGAATGTTTATTCTTGGAACTTGGTTGTGTAGGTATTCCATTTTTTGATGACCCGCTGTTGAACGGCTTAATGGCATGCGTACGTAACTAATGGTGGTAGCTCTAAGTTGGCCAGTGATTCAGGTTGGAAAGTACTTTGCATATTATCTTTGACTCGAACGTGGGCTTTCATGAGCTTATGTTCGCAAACTTTGATTTGCATGTGTCAGTCATATATGTATGTAAATGCATGTATGCTAATATGTATATGGTCTCATATGTAAATCCTTTTGACAACATAGGTAAACATTAATAATCTTATAACGTGCAGGGTTGCCGATATTCGCACACAATCGGTATTAAACGAAAAGTTAACCACACAGCTCTCATTTGGACTTTGGTTCATTTCGATAAACTTATCAATAACAGTGTGATTGTTCAAAATGTGGTGGCAAATAAACTATGGGATATTCGCACAAAATTGGTATCAAACAAAAGGGGAAGACCGCAGCTGTCATTTGGACTTTGGTTCATTTCGATATAATTATCGATAACAAAGTTATCGGTCAAATGTGGTTACCCATAACCTTTAGAACATTAAAAAAAAATTGGAATCAAACGAAAGGGGAAGACGACAGATGCCATTTGAATTTTGGTTCATTTGATCTCAAAAATATAAAATACGGTAAAATGGTAACCCTGACCGGAAACTCTACTTTGGTATGTCGGCGAAAGTACCTTTCATGTGATACTCATACTGCTATATCTATCTCCATAATTAAAAAAAAATTGAGATAGGTAGCAACCCTGTACACCCCCATGTGGCAACCCCAAGTGGATAGTCTTAGAATCAATCATACTATCTATATAAATATACTGCGGTAAGGTGGCAACACTAAATACTTGAAAATATCTTAGTTGGCATGTCGCTTAAAATACCTTTCATTTGATACCCACCATATGGGCAAATTTTGCTACAAAATTAAAAAAAAAATTTAGATAGGTTGCAACCCTGTAAACCGCCCCAAGTGGCAACACCCAAGATAGTCCTAGAATCAATTATACTAAATATATTCAAAACCGAAACAAAAGTTTACCGGGACCGAGACCGGAGCCGAAACCGAAACCTGTTACAAAACCGAAACCGAAACCAGCACGTTATTTCACTTGGTTTCATAACTTGTAATTTAATGCCATACATGACCTACCTGTTTTATATGAGTTAAGTTTCAATATTCTTTAAAAAATGAATGTTCTTTAAAAACAAAAAATCTTTCTCATATACCTGAGGGATGAAGTAGAGTATTATCATTTACGCAAAAGTCAAAACATAAGCCCCTTTACAATTGTCACGCTGAAATATATTAGTAATGCAAGTCAAAAGAAGAAATAAATCCTATTAATTGGAGGCGGAACATGTTCAAACATCCTCAAAAACAAACATACTTGCGTGTGTATCTACACAAATATTTATTGTTGTTCTTAAAGATAAAACCTATACCACTCTTCCAAACACGTAACACAGATCCAAGAATGATTTGCGATTTCGGCATTTGAGAAAGTCAACAAATCACGTCCAAATGAAATGCTGTCCGTTTTTTTTTACATTTTTTATTGTAAAAATCAAAGCAAACAGTGAAATATGTTTCTTTTAGAATTTTCACGTATTTTTAATTACTAACAATGCTGCTCATTTCGTTTGTTTCTCCTTACTGCGTGATCATCATGAAATCATCACCTTCATTGAGACTATCGAACGATTCTGGTTATTGTTATTGTGTTTATTGTCGATACAAATATTTAATATTTTGTTAAATACATAACTTCGTTGTTACTTTATGCCGCTTTATTAAATAACATTTTGTTAAATTTGTTGTTATTGTTTTTGCTTTACATTGTTCATGCAATTAGCTGAGGAAGTCTTCAGGTGGTCTACGTTAAATTGTGACCTCAATAATTCAGAGAATGAGGAAAGCGGCAACAGCGCCACCCGAGCTGAATGAACAAGTTTATGAACGATCGTTGCTAGCGGTTAAATGATCTCAGTCTGTTGTTGATCCTGCTGCTGTGCTGACAGTTATTGATCGCTATCGTTATATGAGGTGATCGCATCTTAAATTAGGTTTTCTCTCATTGTTCATTTATTTCGATTTAGTTTTGTTTCTTTTCCTTCATCGCTCTACCTACCAGCTTTCAACGCTCTCACAGAG
Source organism: Campiglossa producta (assembly GCA_964058755.1). Classification (NCBI taxonomy): domain Eukaryota; kingdom Metazoa; phylum Arthropoda; class Insecta; order Diptera; family Tephritidae; genus Campiglossa; species Campiglossa producta. The sequence continues at coordinate 23,954,928 of CAXKVI010000002.1, read as the reverse complement.
GGAGCATTTTGTAGAGTTCATTGGTTGAACTATGGTGTAGGCCGACCTTATGGGCTTGATAGTGCTACTAATGTTACTTACTGACTAATCATAATACTGTTTGGTTCCAGCTACAGTTATTGTTTGATAAAAGTAATTAAAAAATAGGTAATTAATAGAGAATGAATTGGCAAAAAATGAGAGTTGGCTTGAAAAGGAAATACCTTCGCAAACATAATGAGGTTTGTGTTGGATTTAAATTAAAATTCAGAGCGATGAAAAGTACTGAATAATTACATTTACCTATTTGTTTAAAATGAAAATGAAGGTTTTCGTGAGCTAAGCAATGCTCAAGAAAGTTTAACGTATGATAGTAGCCAGTGAAGTATTGTTAAAGAAACACTTTCTGTGCCTACCCCGGTCTAGTCAGCCCATGTTTGGGTCTCGGTAAATTTGGGCGATGATACTGTTATAAAAATATGCACTATAAAAAATCCAGTTTGCATGGCAGGTGTCACGCCCCTTTTTACCTACCTTATCCGCATTTTTCGGAAGTTTTTAAATTCGTATACCTACGTAAAGAGTTTCAGTTGTGCATGACGCCCTTTCTCCTTGTTTATGGTGTTGTTGGAGACTATCTGTGGTGCGATATCTGTAAGTCAACATTGACGACTAAATTTTAATCTCTTTCGGTTGCAAGCGAGGTCCCCTCGCAAAACTTATACGACTTAAAAAAAAACACTAAACAGCTTCCAGGTACATACATACTAGACTCCTGCATGATTGGATTCAAACTTTGAATACAATAGAATACAGTAAATTTGAATTTTCCATTTGAAGAACCAAAAAACTCTGCCTTGAATATTTTATATTTTGAATATTCACTTTGCCTAAAATTTTCAAAATTAAAAAAAAAGAATATGAATGAATAGGTATTACATACATACGTAAGAAATGGAAGAGCCCTCTTCGAAATTAAACTAATATTAACAAGTAAGGAAAAGGCTGTCTTCGACTATGCCGAAAGCTGTATACCTTTCATGAGTATGAGTCACGTTATTTGAAAAAAGAACAAACTATAAAGGAGTGATGTTCTTATGCTGATTAATAAAGTATATACATACATATAGCCCAAATCGCATTTATCGACACAATCGATTGTATGAGGGCTATGTAAAAAATTAGTTTAACATTACTGTTTTTCAACATCGACATTGGATATGCAAAAAGAGCAATAATTGCAAAATTCCAAGATTCCACATGTTTAATTACAGGTTTTATAGCCCAAATTTCGTTTATCGGAAATATCGATTGTATAGGGACAGGACATTTTTATATTCAGCGACAGCCAGGCGGCCATTAAATCCCTTGGCTCTTATTCGTTCAACTCTGAACTGACGCTCAGCTGTCGTCGATCTCTACAAGAGATGGCCCAACAGAATCGCGTGAACCTCACATGGGTCCCGGGGCATAGGGACATTGAGGGAAATTGTAGGGCAGACGAACTTGCGAGGCAGGGCACGACCAAACAAGTTCTTCGGGATAAAGAGCGCTTAGGTATTCCGTTTGCCACATGCAAGCTTATGCTGAAGGAGTACACACTCCGCCAAGCCAACGAAAGATGGCTGCAATCTCCAGGATGCCGGATATCCAAAGAAACCTGGCCGAAATGGGATCATAAAAGATCAAGACAAATTTATGCCCTAAGGAGAAGAGAAATCTCCATATTAATAGGCGTATTAACTGGGCACTGCCTCATTGGTAGGCACGCAGAAAGACTTGGTGTGCCCTACCGACGATGCTGTAGGAGTTGTAAGGATGATAAGGAGGAGGAAACGGTGGAGCACCTCATCTGCAACTGCCCGGCTTTAAGTGGCGCGAGAATGCGCTTCTTGGAAGTTCCCTTCCTGGTTAGCCTACGCCAGGTCACGGAGCTGGACATAAAGGACCTGATGGCCTTCATCAAGTCATCTAAATGGTTCGAGGAGGAGTAACGGTGTCGGTATAGGAACGTCAGTCCCGGGATTCTGCTATGTGGAGAATACCGTTAATACCGGGATTTTCCATACGGCAGGGTCCCGGAACTGACTTTCCTAGTGTTGGTGGTATCACAACGGGCCTTTTAATACTGGCCTAGGTGTGCCTCTGCGGCAGCCACTTGAACCTAAACCATGTAAAATATTAATCGAATCTGAATGATTTTCAACATCGATATTTCTGATGCAAAAAGAGCGTAAGTTACAAAATTTCACGTTCCTACTCATTTAATTACATGAGTGATAGCCCAAAATCCATTTATCGGAACTAGATAAAAAATTTATCGAATCTCAATGATTTTTAACATCAATATTGCCCATGCAAATACATAGAGAAGTGGCTACAAAATTTCACACTCCTACCTATTTTTTATTACTTGAGTGATAGCCCAAAATCCGTTTGTCGGAACTATCGATTGTATGGGAGTTATATGTAATATCGGTCCGATCTTGCTTGGTTGCGACAAATGATTTCTATATGAGCCGTTTAAAGCACAAGTGGTATAAGCCCAGTTTTGTTTTTTTTTTTATCCCTCCTAGCATCTACAGAAACGGAATAAATAGCCGAACGACCTTGTGAAATCAAGGGTACCCCAATTTGTTGAGAACTTGGTGGACTTATACTACTTGTGCATTAAAGGCTGATATAAGAAAGTGGTGGCCGAATGCAAAATTTCATCCAAATACCTCAAAAACTGCGGGACTAGTTTGCGTTCAAACATACAGATGGAGAGACAGACATGGCTAAATCAACTCAGCTCGTCATCCTGATCATTTCGGTATACTTTTTGATGGGTCCATCTCTTATTTTTCTCATAGATACTTACAAACATCGGAACAAAGTATACCATTTCATATTCAGGATAGGTATAATAACTTAAGCCAGCTGCACGGGAGTAGATGCATTTGCAGATGTGGCAAATATTTGTTTCTTGCAGCGATGTACATACATAGGTATGTTACCTGGCCTTGCGTCAAGAATAATTTTAAGCGCCATTCGGTTGGTATTTGAAGGTAGATATGCACTCAATTTAAGTAAAAACAAATCCATTCCCACATATTAAAAATGTTCTTAATTTTCCTAAATAAAAATGTGCTAAAATGTTAAGCAAACAACATCAAGTTATCCGATCTGTTTGATTTGTTTTAGTTAATCCAAAATAAGAGTGCGGCATCTTCTTTCAAAAGAATTAATCTTAATTTACAATACTAATTAACACAAAGTTTTTATTGCCTTTTAACTGAAATGATGCACACTTGAGAGTACAACAACAAAAGAATTTGAATGAATAAACAAACACGCAGGCGCACCAAAGTGCAAATGAAAAGACAAACAAGAGAAGGTTCGATGCATACAATGTTGATGGCCATAGACAAATGAATCAAAAGAATTGTAACAATTTATTTATTCGGTTGAAATGAGTGCTGTGCTATTATTATTCACAGCCAACACAGCTTATCCCGAAAATTTTAGATTTAAATTTCAAAAATCTTCCCAAGGCCCTGTTCTGACTGGTTTGACATCAGTAAAATGCGCCCCGATATCACACTATCAACATCATCATCATATATTGGCGCTAACCGTCTAGACGATTTTGGCCGTTTCTTATCAAAGCACGCCAGTAGTTCCTTTTTAGCGACAACTGACGCCAGTTGGAAACGCAAAGGGTGTACAAGTCATCCTTCACTTGTTGCTTCCATCTCAATCGTGGCGTCCCCCTTCCTCTGCTGCCGAGTCCGGGAAACGACAGGAAAATCTTCTGGGCTAGAGCTTCTTTGTCGGAGCCTTTGGGTTTTAATTCCCTGGACTATGCGCTGGATCTGCGTAAAGCTCGTACAGCTCATCTTCAATCTCCTTCAATACTCGCCGTTGGCAGCACGGAAAGGACCATAAATCTTTCGGAGAACTTTTCTTTCAGATACTCCAAGATCTATCCCATGCTATTATACCCTGTGCCAAATTTCATGATTCTACCGCAAGGGATGTTACCGATGAAAATAACGTTCCTATTTCGGTTTCGGTTTTATTAACGGGTTTGTGTTTCGGGTCTGGTTCTGGTTACGGCTTCTTCTACAGTAATCAGTTTAAAAGTGAAATCCAGTCGAATTTTCAGAAATGCCTCCCATAAATGTGGGCTGTGTGAAAATTTATGAAAATACTAGACGTTGTCCTGCCCAAGCATTAACTTTTTTCATTTATAAAATGTGACTCGCCCTCCTAGTTTCAGCTCCACAACCTTCTTCCGGTCCACTCCACCTTCATCCTTTTCATATAAAAAAAAAAAAAAAACTAATGGCGGCGATATACCAACAGGTTATCATAACCTCTAACGAGATTTTTAGCCGAGCTTCTCATTCCAACTTGTGGTGTGTTGCTTTTGAGTTTTTCCTACAAGTTGGCGGGACCTACAGTTTTTTGCCGACTCCGAACGGCAAGCAAATGAATTTTTTGCTGAGAAGCTTCTCATGGCAGAAATACACCCGGAGAGTTTGCCAAACTGTTGCCGAGGGGCGACCCCGTTTAGAAAAATTGTTTTTCTAAATTATTTTTGATGTTACTTTTGCCGGGCATCGAACCGCATCGAGCCACCGCCTTTTCATATGGTTTTCTCTTTTCGTATTTTTTTCCTAATTGTCATCAATATCCCTATCCCTTTCTCAATCCCACTCCCAAAATGACTTAAAATGGCGCCCCTTTAAAACTCTCATCAACACCTTTAATTTAGACCCATTTTTACAAAAGCCTTCCTACTCCACTCCTGGTTCACGTGTTGATCAATGTCTAGAAACCTTGGTCTTATATGGGGAAAATACTAAAACATGCTAAATCACTTGTCACCACCTTTTATTTCATACTCAATTCGCAGTAATACCATCGGGGTCCCCTCCTGGTTGACATTTTAATTAAAGTCCAAATGAAACCTGTGGTCTTACCCCTTCGTTTGATACCAATTTTATGCGAATATTAAAAAGTCCCGTCCTGGTTGACATTTTAATCAATATCTCGACAACGGGGTCTAATATTGGACTGAAAGCTACACCATTTTAATGATGCCCATATCGAACGAACACTTAATAATGTTTCGCTGGTCCACATTTTGAGCTATATCTCCAAAACCTTTACAAATGCCTTTATTTTTTAGGCATAGCCATCTCGATCTGATACAAAATCTACCTTCCAAATTTAATTTTATTATGTCCAGCCGTTATCAAAATAGATGCTAGCATTGCGCCAAAGTCCAAATGAAAGCTGGGGTCTTCCCCATTCGTTTGATACCCATTTTGTGCGAATATTCCAAAGTTTACCGAAAGTACCTCGATAAATATATCGAAATGAACCAAAGTCCAAATGAAAGCTGTGGTCATCCCCTTTCATTTCGTTCACATTTGACCTATAACTCTGTTATGGATAAATATATCGAAATTTTATGATGCCTGTTGCAGACTTTATACTCTTAAGAATTCCTCTGCAAAATTTCGTAAAGATCGGGGCATTGGTTTAGACGCTAAAGAGCCACAAGCATCTGCTGTCACTCACAAACTTACGTTTTTATATATTAGTAAGATCATATCATTTTAGCTATTTCCGTTACAGAATTATGTCAATTTTAGTGATTTTCGAAAATTTCGATATCAAAAGTGGGCGTGGTAGGAGGGCAATTTTATCCAATTTTGTCAGGTACACTCCCAACGATACTTTGTGCCAAATTGCATCGTTCTACCATAATCACTTTAAAAGTTACGACCAGCCGATTTTTCAAAAAATGCCTCTCCTAAAAGTGGGCGATGCCACGCCTACCTTAAAAAATTATCAATACTGATAATAAAATTATATCATTTTTGCCATTTCAGCTAACGAGATGTGTCAATTTATGTGATTTTCGAAATGAAAAAGGGGGCGTGGTTATCATCCGATTTCGCCCATTTTCAAGAGCAACCTACCTTGGCCAGAATGTAACCCGAAGTATGCCAAATTTTATGCAAATATTAAAATTATTATTCAAGTTGCCGTGTACACGGATAGATGGACGGACGGACAGACGGACGGGTATACCTTAATCAAAGAGGAAATGTTCATATTTGGAACTCTATATCTATCTCTATTATGTTGTACAGTTACGTACTACCGTTATGTGGATAAAATTAGAATACCCTTGCAATAGTGCCAAGTATCTAATCATATTAAAGTAAATAAAATAAAGTAAAATATAAGGCGAGAGATCGTTATTAATCTTTGCCTAGATTGATGCATTTTCCTGATATCTCTTTTAATTTGTAGAAAGTTTATGCATTGCTCAAACTAGTCTGGCATAATAGGATCTATACAAAACATTGAAACAAAAAATGAAACAATAATTGCTTATTTTAAACTCGAGCTCATAAACTCCACAGTCTTACACAGTTTCTCAGAGTACATGCTATATAGCGTATTGATGAACGCATGCGCAATTAACAAACTGCTGATAGGCTGACCAACCGCAGCATTGTTATATTCATTTGTGTGTTTATGTACTTATGTTTCTTCCCATTTTCCTATTATGTTCTTTTCGTTTTACCTTTTTACTTTTGCCAATCAGCATCAATTAAAAAAACTTCATGGTTGCGTGCTGAGAGCATTCCAGAACTGCGCGATTTCACAGTGGCAGCTGAAAATATGAGTACAAATTTTTTTTGGGCTAATTTGCTACCTGTTGTAAAATATTCTGAGTTAGGCAATAAGTAGCTAGTTCGAGAGTGAAGTATTTTCAAAGGCAATATGTAGGGCTAACAAGAATGGTTGTAATAAATTGTCCCCGTTTTTGTTTTACGGTCTTTGTAACTACCATGCTTAGGTCAGAAAGTTATTGTACTTATTGAATTTATGCTTCAGGTAGGTACTTTGAGTATTTCATTTGGAATTTTAATGGTTGACTCACTACATAATGACGAACATTTAAATCCGGGACTAGTGTATCATACCAATATTCCAATAACGCTTAGCTTAGGTATCGAAGTTCTAAGAGACCCTCGGACGACAACAGTATACAGCACTAGCCTGTCAAAAATTTCAGTCAGGTTTATTGTTTCCTGAGCCAATACAGTACCTCATTTCTGTAACTCAATACGATCGATCGTCTCGACTGAAATAGTCGATTTGACGTCATAATGATGTCACACTCATTCTCTTTTTTGTTTCTGTAAAAATATTAACGTTTGTCGATTTGTTTCCTCACTTTCTTTTATGGTGGTGACAAAATTTTTATTTTTATTTTATTTTTCAATTTTGAATCGAGTCGAGCGTGACGACAATAAAATCGATACTTTTGTCGATTGATATATTTCTCTTGCTCATTGGGTATACATTTACGTTTAATTCCATTTGTCTCAGCTACTTACTTTTGCAGACCCACTTTGCATGCATCATTCCTCATTATTTGTGTGGTGTCACTTGATTTGCATGATATGCCCACCAGCAACGTAGCGATAGGAAAGACAAACTTTGCAGCTGCACGAGATCCTGACACACAGCACTTAACACTAGACCATCGTCCATAGGTATGTGAATGGTAGGAAATGTTAAACAAAATAACAGCAATTCGAATGATTTCAGTTCACATCGATAGTGCAGGGTATTCGTTCGGATGCAAAGTTGAGAACTGAGACAGTGCTGTTCTTTTTTTCTTTAACGCATCTGAGTTTTGAGCTTTAGACGAAGATCCCAAAAGTCGTCGAACTTTAAAAACAGCCAAAGTTGGACAAACTCGCTTAAACAAATGAAGGCGAAGTAGGTTAGGTTCAAGCGGCTGCCGCAGAGCCACACTTAGGCCAGTTGTTGGGATTCTCCACATAGCAAAATCCCGGCACTGACATTCCTAAACCGACACCGTTACTCCTCCTCGAACCACTTGGATGACTTTATACAGCTCCGCGATCTGGCGTAGGTATCCAGAAAGGGAACTCAAAAAAATTGCGCATTCTCGCACCGCTTAAATCTGGGCAGTTGCAGATGAAGTGCTCCACCGTTCCCTCCTCCTCATCATCTTTGCAACTCCATCGTCGGTAAGGCAACACCTAGCCTTTCTGCGTGCTTACCAGTGAGGCAGTGCCCGGTTAAAACACCTATTAGTATGGAGGTTTCACTCCTTTTTTTAGGCGTAAATATCTTTTATGATCCCATTTTGGCCAGGTTTCCTATCGGCACCCGAATTCGGCAGCAGAGGAAGGGGGAGGCATCTACTGAGATGGAAACAACAAGTGGAGGATGACTTGAACTCCCTTGGCGATTTCACGTCAGTTATCGCTAAAAACAAAACGGCCAAAATCGTCTAGGCGGTTAAGCGTCCATAAATGACGCAAGCCAAAATTAGAAACAGGAGACGACTGTTTACCTCTTTAGCCTCCTTATAGCCATGTTTCGGGAAGTAATTCTGGTTTTTCTCTAAATAGTTGCATGTATGTACATATGTATAGTATCTACCTTGCCCACAGGCATACACACGCGAACAAGAATGTATATGTACCTTCGCGAATACATATCAGTTATAGATATGTGTAGGCAAAATAGGCTTCCGAAAAGCCTCAGGCGTTTTATGACAAGAAACTAAAGAGGCGGCGATCGACAAACTGGTACGCTAATAAACTGACAATGTGGTGTAGGTAGTCACGTACTTTCTGGCCATTTAAGCGCATACAAAACTATTGATATACATACGCTGGAGGATGTACTGGTTCATATTGTAGATACATATATTCATTACATACATACATAGGCATATGCATGATTCTAATATGGATCAACACAGGAATCAAACCAACTAGTTGTTAACTACCCCACAACTAATATAAACACCAATTTTAGTCCAACTAGGCAATCAATTATATTGTAACGATCTAGTATTAAAGTACCTGCAGTTTTTGACTAGAATAAGACTATATGTATAAAGTGAGACAAATCAAAAACAATGCAAATTACCTGCAGAATTTGTAAGATACATTACCTTAAGGGCAGGTCTCGAGCATCATGACAAAGAGCACTAGTCGTAACTACGCGGAATTTTTGAAACTGTCTAATGGCAAGCTATGACCGCTGAGTAAAAAAAACTCCCCAGTACCTATTTCATCCTACTTCGGAGTATTTTCAAGCTATAGATTTCATAGTAGCTGACGTTCCAAAGGTATGAGACCAGATTTGAACACTGTGCGTTTCCGCATGATCCACCCACAGGTACTTTACTCGTTGTAGATAACATGAAATAACATACCCGGAACCAAACTGTTGATTAGTTATGGGTATACCCCTGAAAAAACTTACTTGATACTTCTCTCGGGTCTTTTAGGTTTATAGGTTCTAACTACTTACATATTACTTTCAGTCCTTTGAAATCCCCAGGACCGGATGGGGTCTATCATTGTCTGTTGTAGCAAGGAATCAACTATACAGTTCCAGTCCTATCAAATTTATATAGAGCATCACTGCTGTTAGGATATATTCCTAAAAGGTGGACAGAGGTTAAGGTTGTATTTATACCGAAACCAGGGAAACCGGAAAATCTGCCATCGTCATATCGACCAATAAGTCTCAGTTCCTTTCTCCTAGAAGGAATGAAGAAAATTTTGGATCATCACATTAGGGAAGAAAACTTAAAGAAACTCCCTTTGTGTGAATCGATATATCAGGCGCTTTCGATAATACGACGTATCAAACCATTCAGGAAGCCATGATTAGCAAGGACGTAAGTCCAAAGATTACTCGCTGGGTGCTGGCCATGCTAAAGCAAAAAAAAAATCAGCTTTGAGATAGGAGGGCCACAAGAGGATGCCCTCAAGAGGTGTAGTTCTCCTCTACTTTGGACGCTAGTCATAGACGAGATTCTTCACCTTTTGAGCGGCAATGGCTTTGACGTTCAGGGCTATGCAGATGACTTGGTTGTCTGCGTAACAGGAATACATGAGGAAACAATATCCGATCGCACGCAACAAGCCCTGCGCAGCATTGAGAGATGGTGTGCTAGCAAAGGGCTGTCTATTAACCAAAACAAAATAATATTGGTGCCTTTCACGCGACTAAGAAAGCTGTCCTTGTTAGAGCCGTCCCTAGGAGGCAGCCGCATAAGTTTTTAAACGGAGGCAAAATACCTGGGAGTAACATTGGACAAGACCCTCACATGAAATGCTCATTTGGAGGCTACAATAAATAAAGCAACGATGGCCTTTTTCGCCTGCACTAGACTTTATGGCAAAACATGAGGGCTGTATCTCAAAATGATGTATTGGTCATTGGGAATACCTCCCTTCGCTATTCTGATAGAGAAGGAATCCACACTTGTTGCGTTGAGACTTCAAAATATTTCCGATTTTTAGATGACAGGACATATGAAGATAGTCAAGAACTTGCAATAACTCCTATGATAAGGATCACGCGAAAAATTTGAGGTTTCAATTGTAGATTGAGTGCTCAAAAAGAAAGTTTTGTTAGGTTGGTTTTTCGGCAACGAAAAAGAGAACCGCCTTGCAAAACACGGTGCTCTAACAGCATTTTATGGTCCGGAACCCTTCTGTGGACTCACCAAGGCTCATGTTATGGAGACCATAAGCAATTGGGAAGACCAACAGTTTAGCCAGCATTGGCCTACCAGCCTAGGTCAGAGGCAGTTTAAACTTTCGCGGTGGAATAAGGTCTTATAATAATAACTGCGGATTACAGACTGGGCAAAGAATAAGGTCAAAAAACAAATTAGATTTTTCAACACCGCCCTATTTTTTTCAAAGAATTTTGACTGAGATTGGACTTATCTGACAAAAGGCTTACTTCAAATAATGTTATCTTCCTTTTAGCCGCCCACTTGTATTCAACGAATTTAACTCTTTTTAGACTAGTTCTTTTTTTATTCAAGTAACTCCAGTTGTAAAATGTTATTTTCTATATCATTACTAGTCGTTGCACTGCATGGAAAGATCTACATGTTGGCATGTGAGATTCTTCATTGGTTGCAACAGCAACCAGTTTCTCGCGGTGATTTGCTGTAATGATTAATTGCCACACACGCATTTTAGATATGTACTCGGAGTGCAAGCACGCAATGACAGTTGGAATAATCACCATGGCACTCAACCTCTACCAACTATGTGTCGCTGTGCATAGAAAGCTAGTAAATAGGCAAAAAGATTTGCCTGTAAGGAATTTCGACCAGTTTGTCAATTTCTTTCTTGGATCAAAGATATCACCGTGTCTTCCGTAGTCTTAAATAGAAGGTTTAAAAATTGTTTGGCTCGACTAGGCGGTTTAAAAGTCTCCTAGTTAGTTAACTGCAGTTAAGCCTCACTGAGTTAAGAAGAATGAGCTGACAGTATATAAATAAATTGTCCAGTCCCTTGTGAGCTGCGAGTTGCCCTTTTAGAGGTAAACCAACCTCCACAAATCTTCCGTACAAAGTTCGACTCGTATACTGCAAGGGCCTAGAAGGACTTCCTCCCACGCCGTCTATCCTTCCGAGTCCTACATCAGGACTCGTATGGTGAGAGACGTATAGAGCATTAACATTGTTCGTCGAGATGGAAAAGTCCCATCTCAATAGCCTACAAAATTAAAAGGGAACTTAATTATAAATAATAGATTTACTACCTTCTCAAATTTCGTTTCCCAAATGGCTTGGCTGTCGTACCTAACATAAATTTTGAAATGTAAAGTTTCACTAAATCAAGAATCGAATCAAAGATAGGTATCTGGCAAGTTTAAGTTAGAAGGGTAGGTAGATCGGCATTTCCATTGTCCTGTCGCATAAATAAGTACATCCAAGCTACATGGTATGTATGTATATGTTTAGATGTCTATGTAAAGCAGTCTATTTCTGTTGCTTAACCATAATTTATGATATCACCTCATACTTACCTACTGTTAGTTTATGGCAAACTGCTGTTTAGCTTTGCGAATGCGCATGCGCATCACCATCATCATCGTCATTGGTATCACAGCATTGCTTTGGCCATATTAACCGATCAGCACATTGATGATCACAATCGGAAGCATCATTGCACGTGTTTACAACCATGTTAGCCATGTAGTAAGTCTGGTTTCAGCCACCAGCCACCCGCCATATGTACTGCCTAGGTAACATACAACACACAAAAAGTTACTCCACACTTTAGGGCTTAAGAAGTTTTCGTGATGCGGTGATTGTCATAAATTTATGTCACTACAAATGTACCGACACCATCGAAAAACACATTGAACCAACGTACCATGTATGTATGTGGATATGTTTAGCCACCGTTGTCATGTCGTACGCGCATAATAAATAAGTAAATATATTTGCCTTCACTTGAACATTCCATTACTTGTCGTAAGAGTGTAAGTGAAACTGGGCACACAAGTTAGTACCTACATAGGTAAGAGCTGCCTCTGTGCTTGACTATCAGACAAGATCGGAAAGCATTCATATGTACGTTAAGAAAGATTACATTCGATTTGCTAGTATATTATTCGTCTATCATAATCCAGATGATTATATATAATCTGAAGTTTGAGTTTTCCTTAAAGGATTACTAGATTTGTTGTGAATTTTTAAATGTCATCAATTTAGAAACTACTACAAAGTCGGCCTAATGAATCAATTACAATATGTATGTATACTGCCATAACGGATATTCTGAACTAACTATTCAAAACTTTCCAAGTTAACACAACGGTAGCGGTATTGAAAAAATACTTCTTGAAGTATTTTCCTTCTAAAGCAACATTGTTTTAATATTTACTGTGCTGGGACTTCGGTTTTTTTTTCTGAGAAAGTGACTTCAAAAAATCCATAGATGGTTATTGAAGTTTATTTAATATAGGTTCACTTGGTGATTTGTAAATCGAGCTACAGTAACTCAAAAAACCAACTATCTATCAAGCTGTCATGAGCGCAAGGTGGACCTCTAAACAACACAAACTGGCGACCCATACTCACGCTAGCGTCAGACCATCTCCCAATAGTCATTACCATCGAATGGCCGACGGACTTAATAACACCTGAGCATGGTGCATACATTAACTTCACCAAGGCGTACTGGGACAGTTTTACGATATACACGGACGATTCCTTGGCCGCTCTACCCACTTCTACGGACGTACGTGAAGGCGAAACAGAAGTCCGCAATATTATTGACTTGGCCTCTAGACACTTCATTCCTGCGGGTCGTATATTTCCCGCTGTGGCAGCGGCCATGGCTAGAGAAAGAGATGAAGTGCGAAGTCTCAATCCCGCCGACCCCTGCATAAGGGATCTCAATGCGGAAATTCGTAGGATGGTCGATAAACACAAACTGGCCAAAAGGAAGCAACACCTAGAACAATGCAACCTCTCCGATGGTGTTGGCAAACTATGGACTACGGTTAAAGCTCTATCCAATCCAACGAAACATAAGGATAAAGTTGACATCACTTTTGGTGACAGCGTCAAGAAGGACCCTAGGGGAAGCGCGAACTCCCTTTGGCGACAATTCATACTGCATCCCCCGTCCGATAGAGCTAAACGCAGGACCATGCGACAGGCGCGTAATTACAAGAACCACAACACGCCCATTGTCATTACTGCCTCTGAGGTCAAGGAAGCCATCAGAAAGGTTAAGCCCTCAAAATCCATCGACCCCGACGGTATTGCCATGACGATGTTGAAACATCCAGTTTAGAAGGGACACAAATACCTAGCGGCTATGTTCAGTCTTTCACTAAACATTTTTGACATTCCTGAAATATGGAAAAAGGCGAGAGTGGTTCAACTATTAAAACCTAAAAAGCCGGCAAACATAGGCGATTCATATCGCCCTATATCACTTTTTTCCCCGGTAGTGAAGACGCTAGAGTCCATCTTGCTCCCGTATTATACTGCAAATCTGCACCTGGCTAGTCATCAACATGGCTTCCGTAAGCAACATAGTACCACCACCGCACTCAATGCCATTACAACGCAGATAAATAGCGGCCTAAGTCAACTCCAACCAAATTATAATACTGTATTAGTGGCACTGGACTTCTCAAAAGCCTTTGATTCAATCAATCACGCCACGCTCATAGAAGATCTTCTTGAGACACAACTCCCTGATGGGTTAAATCTGAACGGACGACAGGCGTCGGTAAACCTTAAAAATGCTACATCCAAACCCAGACGTATTAGGCAGGGGGTGCCACAAGGTGCTGTCCTATCCGCGACACTGTTTAACTTCTATCTATCGAAGACGCCCCCACCACCAGAGGGCGTCACCATCGTTGCGAATACCGGCGTCTGTACAATAATGGTGAAGGGGAAGGGCCCCCAAACTGATGAACTCTGTGCGAAAATCAACGGGATGTCTCCTCATGTCTCTTGAGTCTCACCACCATCAAAAGGCAATACTGAGCACGCGGAAGTTCCTTCTGAATTGCCACAAGCCAGGACATCCCAACCGTCATCTTTTGGACACAGACCCGCCCAAGAGACATAAGGAGACATCTCCGTAAGCATTTTGACGATATCCGGCATCATATTACCTTGCCGTTTGACCTGCGGAATCATAAGCGGGCTCTAACCGACATCAACACTTAGTCAGTTGATATCTTTGTCTCGGTCTGTGAACCACAGCAGTCTTCCACCCGACGCCCCCACCACCAGAGGGCGTCACCATCGTTGCGAATACCGGCGTCTGTACAATAATGGTGAAGGGGAAGGGCCCCCAAACTGATGAACTCTGTGCGAAAATCAACGGGATGTCTCCTCATGTCTCTTGAGTCTCACCACCATCAAAAGGCAATACTGAGCACGCGGAAATTCCTTCTGAATTGCCACAAGCCAGGACATCCCAACCGTCATCTTTTGGACACAGACCCGCCCAAGAGACATAAGGAGACATCTCCGTAAGCATTTTGACGATATCCGGCATCATATTACCTTGCCGTTTGACCTGCGGAATCATAAGCGGGCTCTAACCGACATCAACACTTAGTCAGTTGATATCTTTGTCTCGGTCTGTGAACCACAGCAGTCTTCCACCCGATATTGCTGAAGAAGAACGCACCTTACCCAGGGAGACTAGAGTCACTATGGCACAGCTTCGGTGTGGATACTGTAAAAGGTTAAACTCTAACTTATTCAGACTAAATGACACCATTTCAAATACATGCCCTGCACTCTACATTTCTTAACCTACTCTTCTAACCCCTCTGTATCTCTGGTCCAACCCTTTTGAAACTGCACGTTTCTTTTGACTCCCGTTCGAAGAGCTTGATGAAGATCTTCGGAATGATCTTACACTCTAGGCAGGGCAATGCATTGTTAACAACAACAACAACAGCGCAAGGTGGAATTGCTAAAACTAATTGAAAAGCATGGTGTCTCTGAATTGATCCTTGCCAATATCCTACTCTTCGCTCACATACCTTTTTAATTATACTAAAGAATTCCAATCTAAAAAATCAATAATTTGCATAAATTATTTTTAAATTAAATATTTTCTTAGTCTCTTTGAGTTAAAAAATATTTCGCTCGCCCACTAAATGCATCAGTATTCTGCTTTTTTATAATAAATTGCCATTAACTTTTTAATTGACCAAGCAAAAGAAGTGCCCTTGACCTGATATTGCGTGCAGCAAATGCCCCAAACTTTCGTACTTCTAATTTCAGACGCAAAATAATAATAAATTCAGATTAATCGTACACTTTAGAGAGCTCAGGCAAACAGCAATCAATTCGATTTGCACCGTTAGTTAAATGAACACACCACACCAGCGAATCAGTCGAGTTGCAAACAGGTCACGCAATGTGCCACAAATTGGCGCAGCAGTAAGCGAAGCTCGAAAACTTTGCGCAAAATCCTATAAACTTAATAACAATTCTGATTTACATACGTAAATACATTCCAGGCATGGATCACAAGAGCGAAAAAAAAAAACAAAGAATAGTAGCAAAGCAAAATAGATAAGTGTTCATGCGAGTTAGAAGGAGTAGTCCAATGAACGCATTAGTCGTAGTGAGGTTGCGATTTTTTTAGGCCACAATAATTTAAGCCTGCAGCAACAATCATTTACTTAATCTTGCCACAGAATAGATTTGCACATACATACAAGAATCTGGCAAAAAAAAAACGTATATAGACTTAGGTAGGCTGTGGCCAAAGAGAGGGTGGTATATCCAGCTTCTCTAACCCTTAAACCATCATGCTTAAGGATATGTTGGCACATTTTAATTCGTCGAATTTCAACCATGATGTTGTTTATCCAGCGAAAATACAGTTCAAATAGGTTTTAGAGCGGAATTGTCTAATTTATGGAATGAAGACTAAAAAATCATAACCTACTTCCATATTCCCTGCTAGAAAATATGGATTTAAATTACACATTTATATAGCGAGCCGCTTGGTCGAAGACAAACGCTCGCTTGAAGCCGAACCTCATGGTGACAGACGCTACTGATGAAGTCCCCTGGCAAGCCCTTAAACCGATTATGTCGGAGTGGCCTAGTCAGGTTGTCGTCTTCTCACATCAGTTTAACACCGAACGGATGTTCAGTGGCTATCCAGAGGATACGTGGCGGATGTAGTGAGCTACCTGGAGCGAACATAAAAGAAGCGCTCTGGCCAATCCCAGTTGAGTCAGAAACTTTCTCCACCTGCGTGGGGGGAAAGAGCGACCACCACTCCGATGGCAGGACCAGGTGAAGGCAGATCTAAAAAAAACACGATGTCTCTAATTAGCTCAACAAAGAACCGACTGGCGTTGTTGGACGGCGAAAATCGCCTAGGAAGCCACGCAAAGACCTTAATAATTTGGTCCCCAGATTTTCGGGCAATTATCCCACTAGCTACTGGGGCTAAAATGGCGTGATATAAGCCCAAATAAGACATATTTTTATGGTTATTTTTCCAAAACCGGTTTAAAAAGATTATTCACACTTTTGTTGTTCTCCTAAGAAATTTAAAATTTTACCTCAAGGAGCATACTCAAATAAACAACAAAGTTGTACCAGGAAACTTCAAAAATGAACAATTTTTACGATCTCCCATAGCTCTTCTTTCAATTTCTGTGGTCGTGATGCAAACTAAATTTTAAATACATACAATTAGGATGACTCCTGCAACAAATCTTAACAGCGTCGTTACAATAATTTAAAAAAGGACCAGCGAACGATCTAGAATAGCCGTTGGCCTCTCTTCAATTCCATCCCGCTCCTTTACGCCCATGTACAACATTTGCACAAACTATTAAGCATGCGTTCTATCATCACTAATTTTCAACTGCTGCGCTTCCAACGCACAAAAAATCATCAGGCTCGCCGCATATAGTAAAAAAGACACTGAAAGCATGTTCGCTCTCACATCGTTGTATGATCAATTCGCGCGACAAGATCGCGACAATGAACACTGGTAAGGCGACACTTCAATCTACCAATGGAACACTCTGACACACATACAAATGTATGCATTTACTTACTTATATAACGAACCAATCATGGTACCATCAGCCGAAATCTTAGCCGACGACATCCTGAAATTGGCGACCTCGGTTGTCCGCACAACTTGGGCGCGCTTTGGTTGCCGTCAACCGCATGCATAATTGTTGATAAATGATGGCGAGCATAGCAGGGTGCCACGTAATGAACCCTTCGGTAATTAATGCAAAGTGAAAATATGTGTTTGTAGTACGAACTTCGTACTTATTATTTTCAACATGAAGCTATGGACCAAAGTGGATAGCCGCTGGAACAAATGAACGGTGAAACAAAGTTGGCTAAAAATGACAGTGTTTTTCTGAAGATCTTTCGTTAAATGCCGCCTTACTTGAAATGACCTATTGTTTTTGTAGCAATAGTACTTTGACCTGTTTAGCCCGCAGTTCCGAAACCTAATCTTGGCTTGCGTCATTTATTGACGCTTAACCGCCTAGGCGATTTTGGCCGTTTCGTATCAAAGCACGCCGTCCATTCCTTTTTAGCGATAACTGACGCCAATTGGAACCTCCAAGAGAGTACAAGTCATCCTCCACTTGTTGTTTCCATCCCAGTCGAGGCCTCCCCCTTCCGCTGCTGCCGAATTCGGGTGCCGATAGGAAAACCTTCTGTGTTGGAGCTTCTTTGTCTATTCGCATAACATGACCCAGCCAGCGGAGCCTTTGGGCTTTAATTCGCTGAACTATAGTCAGGTCTACGTAAAGCTCGTACAGCTCATCGTTAAATTTCCTTCGATACTCGCCGTTGGCATCACCGGAAGGATCATAAATCTTCCGGAGAAGTTTTCTCTCAAATACTCCAAGGGCCATCTCATCTTCTCTTGCCACTGTCCATGATTCCGAGCCGTACATAAGGTTGAAGAAATCGCACGAAAGGGAGTCGCCCTGTCTGAAGCATCGTTTGGTTTCAAATAGCTCAGAGATGTGAAACGAAATACCGACAGTCACTACTAGAATTCGAACTCGGAGTAAAAAATGATTCAGGTAAGAATTGTGGCGGCTTCCAAGCTATGAACAACGCTGTACGGCTCATTAAAATCGGACTTAAATTGGCGACGTAGTGTCCAAAAAGTAAATAGCCCATCGGGGGGGGTGGGAAAAAAAATTTTTTTTGGGATCGCCTTCAAAATATCTTTAATCTGGAATAACTTTTTTATTGTATGGGGACCGATCCGGGCTAATGTACAGTCTAAGCTCTCCTATATAAGCATTGCCCCTGAGGACGCCTTTAAAAGGTTGACACCTATATTTTTGGCACTAAGGGTTGCCACCTAATCATATTGCATATGTTATTTTTTTACATTTGCTAAAACTTTGAAAGCGACCCTAGTCATTTTAAAATTGAATATGATCCGCCACTTAAAAGATGCCAATTTGGTTGATTTTACAGAGTTGGCATCTATCTGCTTTTTTTTAATGAAGGGGATATGCCAAATTGGTTATCAAATATATTGAAAAATATCGGCGTGGCAAGTACTCAAAAAACTAATAAAATGTTTTCCAGTCGGACACACTGTACGCTCGAGGTACCTGTAAAATGCCAAGTATGTATGTATGTATTTACTTATAAATTTGAGGTATATTGGCAATTTCATATACAGCAACTAATATGTACCCTGTAGGGATATTAGGTATTGATTCCTCACCATTATCGAAAGAATAAAGTTTGCATGAAGAAACTAGGCCCTTGCCTGTCCTCTTACATGATTTTCAAAAACATCATTATTTTCCTTAATTGTCTACATATAAAAAACAAAAACCCTCACGACCAACTCCTGGTCTAAGCAAAAATTGGTGGCAGTTTTACGACCTAGTTGCATATTCAAACAGAATAATTTTTGTCAAGTTAAACCATGTTAAACTAACAAGAGAGACCTCTTAAATTTGCATGAGATAATGAGGCAGATAGTGTTGTTTTAACAGGAATTAATGTTAATTTAACAGGAAGTCATATTAATTTAACACGAAGTCACGTTTTTCAACATGAACTTAATGTGTTGATTTTACATGAAAGTTTTTCTGTGCGTATAAATATAATCTGATAAAATTTGGAAATCGTCGCTTTCTTAAAAAATAGAGGAATAAACAAACATAGCCATTCTAGGCTACATTACAATAGCTATAAAAGATTTTGCCCCATCTCCGGTGTTCGTATGTACCTAATTTCCAATTTTCCTACAGGATGTATGCTTGTGCGTTTTTCTTACGTACATTTATGTAGATCGTACCAGTAAACGTGTAACCAGTTGGAAAGTGTACGGTGCAACAAATTGTTTTGGTTAGTTATGGACAAGGAGATCGAATGCAATTAACTTTTTGCTAAAAACTCAATCATGCTTTTTCTGCTGACGCTAGCGCAGTGAAAATTCATACGCATACATATTTACGTACAAAGTTACCCACAATTAAATTTATCGTAATTTATTGTCAATATTTTTTGTCACAGCCGCCGTGCCATAGTGTGTTAAAATTGTAACCCAACTCGCACTTGGACGGTAGCGTTCCTAAGAGGTCTGGTTTGGTAGTTTTAAAAATAAGTACCTACGACTGACGACTTGGTCAGAATAATCTCTTCATGTACCAATGGCTTATGGCAATCCTTAGGAAATCTGTGTAGCATGAAAGTATGCACGGCTAAAAAATTAACCTAAATTTTAAACCCGTATAAAGTTTAATCAAATTTTCAAACTTTTTTCTACAATATTTCAAACCGTCCTAATACCTACAAAGATTTTCAATTTCTTTTGGTTTCGATTTAAAATCTAAATGAAAAAGCAGTATTTTTTATTTTTGGTTTTTTGAATGTAATTGAATTTTGCCCACAAAAATTTAATGGGCGGTAGAGCAGTCGGCTGTGACTCCTGAGCGTTTTCGTTCGAATCCTGCCAGCTGCCACTTTTTTTTAGTTTTATTTTATTCTTAAAACTTTTCGGTTTAAAATTAAAACTTTTTGGTTTGAAAATTAAAACTTTTCGGTTTGAAAATTAAAACTGTTCGGTTTAAAATTAAAACTTTTTGGTTTGAAAATTAAAACATTTCGGTCTAAAATTTAAACTTTTGGGTTTGAAAATTCAAATTTGTTTTTGAAAGCTCATTCAAGATTGAATTTTGCCAACAACATGATGACGGGCATGATGCGGGGAGTCTTGGTCCGCCAACGGACAAAAAATTGTTAAAACATGTATGGTTTATAATTGAAACCCGATTCATTTAGGCAATTTTCATGAAAACTGGTCTAGATTGAATTTGAATCCCAATTTGGTTTGGTCATATATGTAGTCCAAAAAAGTTTGAAATTTAGGTTCAAATTTTTAACCGTGTGTAGGTAGCTATACGTGAGCACAAATCATAAATAACTTGTATTCAAAAATCATTTCAAGTTCGCATGTACTTAAGTGTGATGTGATATAATGTTATATCATTTGATATGGACATTTCGAATAGGAAAATCGGAATGGTGAACAACTATTTTAGTCTGATGTTCAGTTGTTTTAGTATACCCATAAAAATGGGAAAGTATTTCCTCAGTTTCCCACGTCTTAAATAAAAAATCCCAAGTAATTCCAACAGAACTTAAATCACTTTTTATTGGGGGTATATATAAAGAAATGTTTTCCTAATCCTGCTTTGATAAAAACTAAAATAAATACAAAAATAAATAAAACTTTTTAAAATTTCTCAAGTTATTACTAATTTGAGAGTGAGAAAATATTTTTCTAGATTTGAAAAGAATATTTTTCTCCGTGTATCGTATTTTGACTGCTGAATGGAAGATCACCCGGAAT
The DNA here is from genome assembly GCA_964058755.1 of Campiglossa producta. Taxonomy (NCBI): domain Eukaryota; kingdom Metazoa; phylum Arthropoda; class Insecta; order Diptera; family Tephritidae; genus Campiglossa; species Campiglossa producta. The sequence continues at coordinate 23,933,692 of CAXKVI010000002.1, read as the reverse complement.
TATCTCTTGCTTGAAGAACGCCCTATCTCAGAATGAGTTTGACAAACGCCATACCTGCAAAAATCGAGAGTACTGAGTTTGATATCTAACGAGCACTCTAATTGGAGTATCAGAGTACTCCAAATGTAATCCTTTTCCGTATAAAAATTGTGCTCCAATTAACATGGTGATGTCATAGGACTGGACCAACTTCTCCTACCTTCGCTTTGTACTTCAAGGAATAACTACGGTCAGAGTACTACGGCAAAGTACTCTAAACTCATTACATGACAGATACATTAGCGCAAATACCGAATTTACTTTCCTTTTGGGAGTTAACTTGAGCACAATCTTCTTTATAAACTCCCAAAGATTAAGAAGATTTGAGAAACCGAAATTACGCTTTGGCCGCCAGAAATTCGCTAAAAATACAATAGATGTCGCCAAAAAAAACAATCCTCAGCGACATCTACCATTAAACCGCAAGAAATACCAACAAAACACTAGATGGCGCCGAGATGGTGGATCGTTAATCTTCAATTTTGTGTGTATCAGGGTAAAATATGGATCTGATTAAAGAAGATTTATTGGAGATAATCTCCCTGTGTGTATCCATAAGATTACTCCTAGGTGTATCACAATAAAACCAAAAATTTATAAAAATTTATTATATATATTCAAACTAAAATAGGAATAGTGGAATAGTCTTTTGCTATTAGGGCAACTAGGTATGTAGTTATATTCACTTTTCTTTTTTAATTTAATAAACAAGTAAAAAAAAATTCTGAAAAATATTTTGGAATAGGTGAACTTCCACTTAGCAGCCGATTTGTGATTTTACGTTTAGCATGACCAGTTCTGCAACCAAAATATCCCTTTTTTGTATATGAGAAAAATGTCCCTTTTACCCTCTTACAAAAGTTTGTAGTGAAATATCCCTCAAAGAGAGTAATTTCCCACGATCTGGCACCACTGAATCATATACATTTGAGCATACCAACAAAATTGCAGTGCGTATTTCAATTACCCTCAATTGGTTGAAACAATGCTTGGCATGGTTTAGTTTAACTATTGTAGATTAATACTAATAAAGTGCATACTATTTACATGCAGGTTTAGTAGGAACAGTAGCTGGGTGACCGAGCTTGCTCGGTGCTATCAATTTAGTGCTAACTTTACTTACCAAACTTGTGAGGATGTGTTACACTGTCCTTTATATGTGGCCAAATTATTAAAATTTTGTAATTTTCGTAGCCGTAATGGACTTTTTGCGGACAACCCTACTTGAAAATATTTTAGTTGGTATGTCAGCAAAAATACCTTTCATTTGATACCCATATAGGCATATCTAGCTCCATAAATAAAAAAATTAAATAGGTGGCAACCCTGTAATACAAATATACTGCGATAAGGTGACAACCCTAGATGGCAACTGTACTTAGAAATATTTTAGTTGATATGTCGCCAGAAATACCTCTAATTTGATACCGATATTCGCATATTTTACTCAATATTAAAAAAAAAATGAGATAGGTTGCCACCCTTAAAAGCCCTCCAAGTGGCAACACCTATGTGGATAGTCTTAGAATCAGGCATGCTATAACTGTGCCAAATTTCATCCAAATCGGTCAAGCGGTTCTCGGGATAGTACCGGATATAGAAATATAGTGCGGGCAACCCTAGGTGACAAACCTACTTGGAAGTATTTCAGTTGATATGTCGCCGAAAATACCTATCATATGATACCCATATTGTCATATCTTGCTCCATAATTAAAAAAATGGGATAGGTGGCAACCCTGTAAACTACTCGAAATGTCAACCCTAAAGTAGATAGCCTTGGAATCATTCATACTGTCACCATACCAAATTTCATCCAAATCGGTCAACCGTTTCTCGAGATAGTACTGCGGTAAGGTGGCAACCCTAGGTCGCAACCCTACTTGAAAATAATTAAGTTGGTATCTCGCCGAAAGTACCTTTCATATGATACCCATATTGGCATATCTTGCTCCATAATTAAAAAATAATGGGATAGGTGGCAACCCTGTAAACCGCCTCAAGTGGCAACCCTAAAGTGCATAGTCTTAAAATCGATCATACTATCACCATTCCAAATTTCAGCCAATTCGGTCAAGCGATTCTCGACATAGTAACGGATATACAAATATATTGTGGTACGGTGGCAACCCTAGGTGGCAACTCTACTTGAAAATATTTTAGTTGGTATCTCGCCGAAAATACCTTTCATATGATACCCATATTGGCATATCTTGCTCCATAATTTAAAAAAAGGGATAGGTGGCAACCCTGTAAACCGCCACAAGTGGCAACCCTAAAGTGGGTAGTCTTAGAATCCATCATACTATCTTTGTGCCAAATTTCATCCCAATCGGTCAAGCGGTTCTCGAGATAGTCCGAACATACAAAAATACAAATACTTATACAAATATGCAAGATTAACTCGTTTAAAGATATTAGATACATATATGCGTAATAACTATGTATACTCAATTAGGAAACTGGTTCAAATACACTTTATCTATACAAGGTCGTTGTCGCAAAAGGTCCAGTAAGTACCTAGAACTAATAAAATGCTACAAAGCGGATCGTAGTCAGACTTAGACATCATACCTTCTCTGCGGTCATCATCATCATCATCATCATTATTTTCCGTAACTTCTATTGGTCTCCAATTGGAAACATAAAGGCATTCCAAAAATATGTTAAGTAACTGTTACAATAAAATTATCGGGACCTCTGTAGTGAAATGTGTAAATGTAAAACCAAAAGCTCTTTCAATGGTAATTTTTAAGCTCATTCATTTGGTGCTTGTGTCTAAAGCTCACTGCTGACGCCACCTGCAGGAAAGCCGCTCAAATGTGTTGTATTCACCACTACGTGTCTAAATGTAGATGCTAGATGCGTACCGTTAATGTGTACAACCACCACACACAAAATAAATGGCTAGCCATGGTGAAAACGAAACAAAAATTTTGTGGTAATTAGGTCAAACAACCAAAGAAATTTTTGAAGTTAACTTCTTAGACGCCGATATGAAGTTTTGATTGAGAGTACAATTTGAGAAAATGGCTGATGATGCAACGGAAATAGAAATTGTAGCCGACTTTCAGGCGTTTGTTGCAGACTTTCAGGCGTAGGCGATTTTAGGTAGGATGTTTAGCTGTGAAAATCTAATAGGTGCTGAAATTCTACGATCTAGCTAACATTGCACAAATGGCAATAGTTAGGCCGATCAGAATTCATGGCCACTTAACGCTTTGGTTAAAATTTGGCATATATACAATTTGATTCATTCTAAGATTACCTACATGGGTGTTACCGCTTAGGGTGGTTTACAGGGTTGCCACCCATCGCAATATTTTTTTAAATATAGAGCTAGATATGCCAATATGGGTATCAACTGAAAGGTATTTTCGATCGTATTCCAAATAAGACAATTTCAAGCAGGGTTGGCACTTAGGGTTGCCATCTACCCGCAATTTATTTCTTTTTTTCTTATATCTCTGGAACTGCTTTACCGATTTGGATAAAATTTGGCATATAGGCAATTTAATTCATTTTTAGATTATATACATGGGTGTTTCCACTTGGTTCGGTTTACAGGGTTGCCAACTTTCTCGATTATTTTTTTAATATTGAGCAAAATATGCCAATATGTGTTTATAATGAAAGATATTTTTGACCGTATTCCAAATATGATGAATTCAAGCAGGGTTGCCACTTAGGGTTATCACGTAACCGCAATTTATTTATTTTTTCGTATATCTCGGGAACTGCTAGATCGATTTGGAAAAAATTGGCATATAGACAATTGGATTCATTCTAAGATTATATACATAGGTGTTGCCACTTAGGACGGTTTACAGGGTTGCCACCTATCCCAATATATATATGTTTTTAATATAGAGCTAGATATGCCAATATGGGTATCAACTGCAAAGGTATTTTCGATCGTATTCCAAATAAGACATTTTCAAGCAGGGTTGCCACCTGACCACATTTAATTTATTCTTTGTTATTTCGACCACTATTTCAGTTGACTATTGACCCATTTGGATGCAATTTTATTACAGTGTTAGTATATGACCGCTGTGGTGTAGCGGTTAAGTGTTCGGCCTTCTACAGCAAGTCGAAAGCAGAAGTTTGGTGGCGGATTAATGCCCGGCAAAAGTAACGTCAAAAATTATTTAGAAAAAGATGTTTTCTAAAACGAATATTTTTCACCTGGGTGTTGCCACTTGCGGTGAGTTATAGGGTTGCCACCTACATATTTGTTTTTTTTTTTTTAAATATCTTCTGGAAAGCTTATACTGTTGGTAGGTAAGATTTGGTGACAACTTTGAGGAAGTAAGAAATTGTGAATCTAAACCATTCTCGAAAACACCGTATTAATATTTCGTTATTTCTGAATTTAAGAAGTTAACTTCCTTAACGTGTACTGTGAAATACTGAGCAACTTAAGATACATTACAACATTTTTTTATGACCCGCCTCACTACTCGTCCTTATCTTCTTTCGCAATTTGAGTGTTTGCCTTGTTTATGTTTTTATTTCCATTATATTTCTTATTGTCCCTGCACTAAACGTCAAACTTGTCAGAAAACATTCTAGTATACAACCATATCAATTAGAAAAATCCCAGTCCATGCTATTGTGCAAGTATAAATTTCGTTAGAAAGCTGCTACTATTTGTAATTACCCAAACACGAACAAAATATTTTTGGAAATTTTTTGTTTGTTTATTTTTTTATAGATGCTTTTTCGTGCTTGGGTAAATACAAATAATCGCTGTATTCTAAAAAAAAAACTTGAAAATGAAGGCAAATGATAAAGTAAAGGTTAAGTCATGAAAATAATGCGACTATAAATTTCTGGTTGAAATCATACTAGAGTCTAGTAACTAGACCATGGTTCAATGTTTTCTTAACTAGTATGATACTGGTATGGTTAGACTGAAAGGTTACTAGTAGACAGGTTACTCATAGGACATCAGCACAAAAAATATACATCTTGCATATATGGAAATAAAACAGTTGGCTGACTAGTTGGGCTTGGTGGAAAAACTAGTTGTTACGTAATTTTCAACTGGTTGTAAAATAGTTTTTAAGTAGTTGATTTGTTTGCAGGGGTAGTAAGTTGTTTATCTTTTGGGCAACTACACTCAATTACTTTTAAGGGCAAGCATGTGTATTCTTCTTCTTTGTACTCTGATATCAATGGAATAAAAGTCCAGGAGAACCAACAGATTTGTGTAAGTGATAGGCTTAGCTTAGAGATCACGTAAAGTTGAGCGCCCTGTATGAATGAGAGTTCCTTGCTTAAATGCACTACATATTTCAAGCGAAGCCCATTCATTTTACATACAAGCTTTGTATAGAGTCAAAATCTGCCAACTGAGCAAACGTTTTTTCGATGTGCGAGCTTTTTTTGCGCAATATTTTTATACCTTTCATGAACATGAAATGGTATTATAACTTTGGTCCGATGTTTGTAAATATGAGAAGAAGAAGAGATAGACCCATCAATAAGTATACCGAAATGATCAGGATGACGAGATGAGTTGATATAGCCATGTCCGTCTGTCCGTCTGTCTGTCTGTCTGTTTGAACGCAAACTAGTCCCTCAGTTTTTGAGATATTTGGCTGAAATTAGGTATGCGGCCACCATTTTCCAATATAGGAATCATTTGTCGGAACCAGCAAGATCGGAACGATATTACATATAGCCCCCATACAATCGAATGTTCCGATAAACGGATTTTGGGCTATAACTCCTGTAATTAAACACGAAGGAACGTGAAATTTTATAAGTGTTGCTATTTTTATATGTGAAATATCGATGTTGAAACTCATAGAGATGGGATAAATATTTCACATAGCTCCCATACAATCGATTATTCCGATAAACGGATTTTGGGCTATAACTCCTGTAATTAAACACGTAGGAACGTGAAATTTTGGACGTATTGCTATTTTTATATGTGAAATATCGATGTTGAAAATCATCGAGATTGGATAAATATTTCACATAGCCCCCATACAATCGATTGTTCCGATAAACGAATTTTGGTAGATAACTCCTGTAATTATATAGGTAGGAACGTGAAATTTTGGAAGTATCGCTATTTTTATATGCGAAATATCGATGTTGAAAATCATTGAGATGGCATAAATATTTCACATATCTCCCATACAATCGATTATTCCGATAAGCGGATTTTGGGCTATAAGTCCTGTAATTAAACACATACTTAGGAACGCGAAATTTTGGAAGCATCGCTATTTTTATATGTGTGCTGAAAATCATCGAGATGGGATAAATATTTCACATAGCCCCCATACAATCGATTGTTCCGATAAACTGATTTTGGTAGATAACTCCTGTAATTATATAGGTAGGAACGTGAAATTTCGTAAACTAGAGTTCGCCCAGTGGTTGAAATTCAACCACAAAACCTTATTTTATTTACCTACCTTTTTGATATTTTTTAAATTTTCCTTTCCTTTCCATATTTTTATATTTTTGGTTTCTATACATTCCTATTCATTTTGCCTTTCCCTCACTCTTTACACCATTCAATAATATAGTTTCAATGTGATAATTATTTATTCTTCTTAGTTCGTCTTCATACGTATTTCTATCCTTTCCTTTCCTTTGCTATCATTTCCTTTTATTTCCATTCCTTTCCTCTCAATTTATATCTTTTGCTTTTCTTTCCTTTTCTATTCTTCCCTCTCCGTTCTTTTCCTTTTCTTTCCTTTTCTCTTCTTCCATTTCATTTTATTAACCTTCTTTCTTTCTTTCTTTCTTTTCTGTTATTTTCTTTTATTTTCCTTTCTTTTATTTTCTTTTTCTTTCCTTTCCTTTCGTTTCCTTTGCTTTAGTTTCGTTTGGTTTCCCTTAGTTTCCTTTCATTTTATTCATTTTTTTTTTATTTCATTTCATTTCTTTTATTTTTTTTCTTACCTTTATTTTCTTTCACTTTTTTCCCTTAGATTTCTTTTCCTGTCATTTCGTTTCGTTACCTTTGCTTTCCTACCGTTTCCTTATTTTCTTTTTTTCCTCTCCTTTAGTTTTTTTCTTTTAAATTCATTTCCTTTACTTATTTTTTCAGCTTTTCATTACCTTTCTTTCCTTTATTTTTCTTTCTTTTTATTTTCATTTATATTCCATACCTTCTTCCTCGCTGCCTTTTCTATCCTTTCTTTTTCTCTGCTTTCCTTTCTTAGTCTTTCTCTATTTGCTTCTCTTTTCCACTCCTTTACCTACATTACATTTGCTTTCTTCCCTTCCTTTTTTCTTTTCCATTCCTTTCCTTTCCCTACCTTTATTTGATTTTTCTCTCATATTTTCCGTTCCTTACCTTAACTTACCTTTATTTTCCTTTTATCCATCCCTTTCCTTTCCCATTCTTTCCTTTATTTTATACTTTTATTTATTTTATTTTGTTTTATTTTTATTTATTTTATATTATTTCCTTTCCTTTCATTTCCATCCAAATTTTATTTTATTTTATTTTATTTTATTTTATTTTATTTTATTTTATTTTATTTTATTTTATTTTATTTTATTTTATTTTATTTTATTTTATTTTATTTTATTTTATTTTATTTTATTTTATTTTATTTTATTTTATTTTATTTTATTTTATTTTATTTTATTTTATTTTATTTTATTTTATTTTATTTTATTTTATTTTATTTTATTTTATTTTATTTTATTTTATTTTATTTTATTTTATTTTATTTTATTTTATTTTATTTTATTTTATTTTATTTTATTTTATTTTATTTTATTTTGACATTGTCGTTGGTAATCGCTTATGGTGTTAGCAATGAAAATATATGTTGGTAGAGTGGATGTATGTGGGTATGTAAACCAATGTCCTTTTTAGAACTGGGTTGTACGTGTGCCGGAATTCGAAGCAAGACAAGTGCTGTCTGCTTGAAAAGGAAGGCATTAGAATAAGCTGTTTTTTTTTTTTACAAGTCTTCTTTTTCAAAATTTAATAACATTTAGAGCGTTTGTAGTTTGTGAAAGAATTTAATATTGTAGGTGATCAGTAGACTTCGGAATTTTTTTAAAATCGCCTCTGTAGATAGTTACAAATTTGAACCTGCGAGGCACTTCGTCTATATGGGAACCGAAAATAATCTTACTCTAGAAATCCGACGAAGAATTACTATTGCCCCCAAGTGCTACTTCGGACTGAGTAGGCAATTGAAAAGTAAAGTTCTCTCTCGACGAACAAAGATCACACTCTATAAGTCTCTCATCATACCTATCCTGATGTACGGTTCGGAAGCATAGGTATTGTCAAGTTAAGATGAGATGGCTCTTGGGGTATTCGAGAGAAAAGTTTTCCGGATGAATTATGGTATTTCCCGTGATGACAACGACGAGTACCGAAGAAAATTTAACGACGAGCTGTACGAGATTAACGCAGATCTGATGCTCCTGCGGGTTAGATGCTTGGAATATGCCCGAGGTAGGCATACCGATCGTAAGAAGCGACTAATATACACATAGGTAATGACGTGATAACTCGATGGTTGATCTACGGATCAATCTCTCATTAGTCATCTCCTCCTTCCTCACCTTATGGGTCATGTTCCAATGGTCATACCAAATCATTCCCGAGACAGTCGGGCAGTACCGTAAGGGAGTAGCGGAGCGTACCGGGTTCATATCCGGCCAATGACTGTCAATTTCGGCAACTCCCCAAAACCTTCGCGGAGCGTTTTTGCTGTTAACAACAACAACAACAATAACAACTACAACGCAGATCTGATGCCCCTGCGGGGTAGGGGTTTAGAATATGCACATAGGTAATGGCATGATAACTCGGTGGTTCATCTACGAATATGATGCCTCTCACCTCTCATTACCCATCCATGACCTAGAAGGTTCCAATGGTCATACTAAATCACTCCCGAGACAGTCGGGCAGTACCGCAAGGGAGTACCGGAGCGTACCGGTTCATATCCGGCCAAAGACTGTCAATTTCAACATTACTCCCCAAAACCTTCGGGAGTATTTTTTGTCAACAAGAACAACCACAACAACGCAGATCTGACCATAGTGCAAGCGAATTAGATCCCAAAGGCTCCCCTACCGAGTCAGCAATTGATGCGAATGGACAAAGAAGATCCAGGCAAGAAATTTTTCTTATCGACACCCGAATTCGGCAGCAGAGTAGGGATGCTGAGTTTAAAAAGCAGGTGGAGGGTGACTTGAACTGCCTCCAATCGACGACAGTTATCGCTTGAAAGAAGACCTGGATATAATGAATGATGATGCTTCGACCCAGAAAGTCTAGAGAGACACTAGTTCTGAGGTGGAGAAAACAGAAGAAGACTCTTCAGGACTTAAAATGAGGAGTAACTCTAAACACTTTACTACATGCGTCCTTTATAGCCATTTTTCAAAACCAACCAACCCAAGGACTACTTTTTACGTAAAACCCAAAGCAGTATTAAATTTCCCAGCTTAAAGATGATACGCCGAAAAACAGCAATAAAATCCAAATAGCACAAGAGGTAGATGAAGTGAAGGAGAAAAGAGCAACAACAAAAAATGGAAACCCAAAACTGAAAATGCTGTTGGCATTTAAAAGGACAAAAGAAGTTGGGCAATTGGAAGGCAGCTTAAAATATAATAATAATAAACCAGGTAGAGAGAGAGAGACGCTGCAGTAGAACAACAAAGACAACTAAAATAAACCGAAAAAAATCGTTTAGAGTAACAAAACACCAACAAGTTAAGGTATAACTTAAGACTTCCAAATTCGTGCATATGAAATAAACCACAGCAACAAAAACCACAACACAACACAGCACAGCAACAAACACCAAAAACAATGAACAAAAAATAGCAGTAGCACCAAGCAACAATGCTCCAACATAAACCACACAAAACGGGCAACCGACAACACACAAAATGGGCAAGACAGCCAAAATAGACGCGCCACAGCAAAGCTGCCAAAGTCAAAAGCAGCAAAGCCAAAACCCTTCAGAACTAAAGCTCAAACCAACAAGCCAAACAGCAACCGAAAAAATAAAATAAAGTAATACACGCACGTTTAAGATATTGAACATAGCAGCTGCAACAAAAGTGAATACGGCAGCAGCAATCAGAACAAAAAAAATTAAAAATCCGCCACAGCATAGTACACGTGATAGAAGTTAACTTCTTACCTTGAGCATAATTATAACGAAAATTTTTGAATAGCCAAAGAATAAAAGAAATTATTTGGCTTATTGAAAAAAATCTGGCAACCCTTTAAACCGTTCGAAGTGACAACATCCAAAAAAGAAAGTCCTAGGAGGAAACATTTCAATAAGTCAAATTTGATCCAAATCGATTCAGCCGTTACCGAGATATTGTTCGATATACGAAGATATAAATAAAATGCCGCTATGTGGCAACCCTGCCTGAAAATATCTTATATGCTATACGTCCGAAATTACCTTTCATTTGATACCCATATTGGCATGTCTTGCTTAATATTTGAAAATAATTGAGATTGGTGGCAACCCTGTAAACCGCCCGAAGAGGCTACACTCAAGTAGAAAGTCTTTCAGTGAAACATATCATCTATATGCCAACTTTGATCCAAATCGCTTCAGCCGTTCCCGAAATATTGGTCGACGTACGTTAGGTGGCAACCCTATTTGACAACCCTGCCTGAAAATATCTTCGTTGGTATACGGTCGAAAATAACTTTCGTTTGATACCGATGTTGGCATATCTTGCTCAATACTAAAAAAATAGATAGGTGGCAATCCTGTAAACCACTTGAATGGCAACACCCAAATAAAAAAGCATGAGAATGAAGCAAACTATTTATGTTCCAAATTTGATGCAAATCGGTGCAGCCGTTCCCGATGTATTGGACGATTTATGCAGAAAGTAATAAAATGGTGTCAGGTGGTAACCCTTCCAAAAAATATCTTCGATGATATACAGCGGAAAAATACCTTTCATTTCATACACATAATGGCATGCCTTGTTCAATATTTAAAAAAATTAAGAGAGGTGGCAACCCTGTAAACCGCCCGAAGTGGCAACACCCAAGTTAAGAGTGTTAAGATGAAGCAAACTATAAATATGCCAAATTTGATCCAAATCGCTTTAGTCGTTTCCGAAATATACGAAGAAATAAAGCAACCCTGTCTGAAATATCTTCATTAATATAGGTATGACCGCAAATAATTTTGCATAGCCGCCTAAGAAGTTAACTTCAAAAACCAAAAAATGAATATAACCAAGCAGAATAGAGCCAATGTTTTATTGTTTTCGCTGGTTTCGATTTTTCGGCATTCAATTTCTTTTGATGCTTTGCATGCCAGGCTGTAATTTTATATGCAGCAATACTTTAAAAGTGTTCTGAACTTTTCTTTTCTTGTTGCTCCTCTTTTTCAACTCCAAAAAAAGGTTTCATTTAGAATGCCGTCCGCGTATTGCAGGCGTACTTGCTGACGACAAGAGCTACAAAATTTCTTTCGAACCTCATCAAGGGAAACGAGTTAAAATCAAATTCTGTGCTGCAACACACATGCTAATGTTGGGGTACGAACACACAACTTTTTCGAGAAAACGAGCCGAAAAAAGACCTACAAAATATGTATGATGGCAGGTACTGCGTTGGGCATCCTTTGTTTGTTGCCCAACTGGACGTCACGACCGCTCCGAAACAAGCCTTGTTAGCAATGTGAACAAACAAACAAACAAACACGAAACACAGCCATGACCACCAACAAACAACCGCATGAACACAGGGTCGCAACGAAGAAGAACAAAAACGAAGTTGGAAGCAATGCTCTGGGGTATAAAAACATTATCTATGCAAAACTTGAAATACTTTGTAAACCATTGAAGCACGTATGCAAAAGAACTCGTACAATGTGGTTAAGATTGGCAAGAATTAAACAAAAAAGTGTCGATTACATGAAGCTCGAGAAGAAGTTGGGAGAGTAGATATTGGACTTTAAATGAACGAGGGGCCAAAAAGTTGAGGAATTTCGCGAATGGGTCTGCGTTGTCTCGCTAATGTTAACCACATCAAAGGAGAATCACTCTTGCCAACAAAAACTACTTTGGACTGAGTTGGCAACTGAGAAGTAGCGTGGTCTCTCGACTAACACAGGGTACGTGTAATAACTGTCCTGATGTACGCCTTGGAGTTATGTGCAGTGTCCAAAGAAGAAGATGTCCCTTGGAGTATTTGAGAGGGAGGTTCCCCGGAAGATTTACCATCCTTTCTGTGATGCTAACGGCAAGTATCGAAGGAAATTGAACGACAAGCTTTACGCAGATGATGAGCATAATGTAGTAAATTAAAGCCCAGAGGCTCCGGTGACGGAAGTCCGTGAAAACTTGCAGCTTCAAAAGGGTCGTATTAGAGGCGGATAAATGTTGGAAGTGTAGATATACTTGATATAATGTATACTTGATATAATTGTTGTTGTTATTGTAGCAGTAGTCCGCCCTGCCTAGTCGGAAGATCCACTTATAAAAAGTTAAGTGTGTGGTGTACACAGAGTTGTACTAATGTTGCCAGTCCTTTGTCGGATATGAATCCTGTACGTTTCGGTGAATAGCACCTTGTGGTACTAGCCCGACTGTCTTGGCAACGATTTCGTTGACCCCGTAGCCGAAGTGAATTTTAGTCGCCTCTTACGACACAGGGTTGTACTGATGTTGCCAGTCCTTTGCCGGATATGAGTCCGGTACGTTCCGGTGAATAGCACCACTAGCCCGACTGTCTTGGGAACGATTTCTCTTCTCTTCGGGCATATTCCAAACCCCTAACCCGCAGGCGTTCTATTGAGACTGGATAAGTAAGAGTTTAAGCTGTTGAGGTATCCAGATCGTAGTTTAGCCACTCTGGCTCAAATCTTTATCGGTAGGACGCTATTTTAAATTGAGAATTTTGAACAGGGTTGACAATTTCAAACAGGGTTCACAGGCGGAGACACCTAAAAGTTATCAACTCACTCAGTGAGGATGTCTATGGATGATTATGGGTCTGCAAATGAAACGGTACATTGATATGATCTCATAATAGTGCTTCCTTATGTCCCTAGGAGGGAGATCTGTTTGCAATAGATATCGGCTTATATGTCTGGGCTTGTGTCAGCTTAGGAAGGACTGTCTGCTCAGAAAGCGTTTAAAATCTATTACCTGAAGATTCAAGGGGTCAAATATGTCTGCTGGGAGTTCTTTGTGGTCAGCACAACAACAACAATTACATTAAAACTTTCTGTTTCGGGATCCTTGAAAGCTGGACGGCTAGAATTTTTATCTTCCTAGAGCATAAAGCGGTGTTTTTTATCCTGGCAGGAGGAAACTAATGTCGTTACCTATGAAACCATATTTTCACGCCGAAATTTCGTAGTGATTGCACTTAGACAATACTAGCCACGTTCGAGAAAGGCCTTAAGTTTCTCGGATAACTCTATGAAAATGTCGAATTTGGACCCATAAAAAGGCCGTTCCTCCGTCCTCTGGTAGAGAGGATCTCTCAGGAGCTCCATTAGGACTTCAAGCGCGGTGCGCTCGCCCTTCTACGGAGGCCCCTAAATATATGGAAAAAAGGTCCCTTTGGGTCTACACAATGATGCATTTACGGAGTCCGAAAGCACGCTCTCAAATATTCCTGAAGGACAGATACCCTTGTGGCTGCTTTTTGGAAGCGCTCCATACTTGATTGGTAATTTTGTTATTACTCGCAGCGGTACGCTAGTGGCAGCTCTTAAACAAGGACAAAAATTAAGTAATTTACAGAAGGAATTTTAATATTTCTTCTGTTTATCTTACTTTGTTGCATTTTTTTAGTTTTTCTTATTACCTTTAAGCATTTATTCATTTCCTTTTCGTTGTGCTAAAGCGAAAGCCAATTGTAATCATTAAACATTCCACACATCATTAAATTCTCTAAATGTAGCTATGCGCTGATATCTCGTTAATTATGTCCGTACTTGTAGTGACGTTGACGCTTGAGGGGGCGGCAGTGGCGGCAAAGTTGTTGGCTGCTGGCTATCTTTTGTGCGCGCTACGCTTCTCGGTTAATCCGCCTTCTATAGAGAGAGATCTTGATTGCAACCATTACAATGCCATGTTATTTGCGATTTTACCATTAACATTAACATTTGTGGTCTACACGTAATTACAAGATTACGATAAGTGATAAAGTTCCACAAGCGGAGCTTGTAGCCTCAGTTGCAGTCAGTCTCGATTCGCTTCTTTACCAACTTGGAACTGGTTACTTCACGTGCCCATGTGATTACCAAGACAGCACCATAACAACAGATAACCAAAATGGAAATTTAACCAAGCAGCCGCGCTTCATAAGCTCAACCGTAAAAGCGAGCGATCGCGAACACCCAAACGATCACAAACAGACAAGATCAGTCCACT
>CAXKVI010000002.1:23831652-23916652 GCA_964058755.1 Campiglossa producta | reverse complement strand
AAATAAAAAAAATAATTAAAATAAAATAAAATAAAATAAAATAAGACAAAATAAAATAAAATAAAATAAACCAAAATAAAATAAAATAAAATAAAATAAAATAAAATAAAATAAAATAAAATAAAATAAAATAAAATAAAAAAAATAAAATAAAATAAAATAAAAAAAATAAAATAAAATAAAATAAAGTAACATAAAATAAAATAAAGTAACATAAAATAAAATAAAATAAAATAAAGTAAAATAAAATAAAATAAAAAAAATAAAATAAAATAAAATAAAGTAACATAAAATAAAATAAAGTAACATAAAATAAAATAAAATAAAATAAAGTAAAATAAAATAAAATAACTCTTTGTTGCTTTTGACTTTGTAGTCTATTGCTGTAAATACCGACGGTATTTACAAGCAATTTTCGGGATTGTATGAAAATGTGTTTTTTGAGAAAATTTACCTACGCGCTGCATAAATGGACACTGAGAAGGGTTTACCTTCAAGCTGGGTAGTGGCCTAAGGTGTTAGACCTTCTAGCATACAAGTCACTACAGTGTTGTGAGTTCGACTCACACAATGCCGGGAAGAAAAGTCCATGAAGAGATGTAATTCCAGTATCATCGAAACATATGTCGGCTTGTCTGGTTCCTGCAGCGCGTAGGTAAATTTTTCTCAAAAAACACATTTTCATAAAATAAAATAAAATAAAATAAAATAAAATAAAATAAAATTAAATTAAATTAAATTAAATGAAATGACATGAAATGAAATGAAACGGAATGAAGTGAAATGAAATGAAATGAAATAAAATAAAATAAAATTAAATTAAACACAAAGGAAAAAAAATAGAAGATAAAATAATATATTATATATAAATGCGCAATGCTTAACAGTTTTCTCCCTTTTTTGCAATAACCACAATTCTAAGGTATATAAAATTTGATATGTATCGATAGGTCTCGCCGAGAAGGGTATACAACAACAAACCAAAAATTAAAAAAAATCAATTATAATATGATTTGAAAGTCACACCACTACAAGTGCTAAACACGCATTCACTTTATATATGTGTGTATGTAGGTACACTTGCATTGTTGTGCTTGCATTCATTGCAGTTGGGGAGAGTCCGAGTGTGAGTTGTTTTGTTGGCAGCAATAATAAACACTTTATTGAGCGTAGGTACGAACAGTGTTTACAAAAACAAAATCTGTGCGTGGGTATTCGGAGAAGCAAACGCTTGCTCAGACATGATGTTAAAAAAAAGCACAAATAAGCTAGATCATACACAAGGCCCTTCGTGGCTAGCCTTAGTAAAATAAAATAAAATGTAAAATTGATAAAATTGAAAAAAAAGTAAAATAAGAATTAGAAAAGTGATTGAAAGTAAAAAAAGAAATTTGTTGGAAATAAAAGGAAAGGAAATAATATAAAATAAATAAAAATAAAACAAAATGAAATAAATAAAAGTATAAAATAAAGGAAAGGATGGGAAAGGAAAGGGATGGATAAAAGGAAAATAAAGGTAAGTTAAGGTAAAAAAAACAAAACTATATACCAACAGGTTCTCATAACCTCTAACGAGATTTTTAGCCGAGTTCTCTTTCCAACTTGTGGTGGTGTTGTTTTTGAGTTTTTTCCTACAAATTGGCGGAACCTACAGTTTTTTACCGACTCCGAACGGCACTTGCAAAGCAAATTAATTTTTTGCTGAGAAGCTTATCATGGCAGAAATACATCCGGGGAGTTTGCCAAACTACTGCCGAGGGGCGACCCCGTTTAGAAGAATTATTTTTCTAAATAATTTTTGATGTTACTTTTGCCGGGCATCGAACCGCCACGACTTGGTGTAGAAGGCCGAACACTTAACCGCCACACCACGGCGCCAACGTTACGAAATTCTAATATGATGAGTGAAGTTAAGGTAAGGAACGGAAAATATGAGAGAAAAATCAAATAAAGGTAGGGAAAGGAAAGGAATGGAAAAGAAAAAAAAGGAAGGGAAGAAAGGAAATGTAATGTAGGTAAAGGAGTGGAAAAGAGAAGCAAATAGAGAAAGACAAAGAAAGGAAAGCAGAGAAAAAGAAATGTTAGAGAAGGCAGCGAGGAAGAAGGTATGGAAAATTAAAAGAAAGAAAAGTAAAGGAAAGAAAGGTAATGAAAAGCTGAAAAAATAAGTAAAGGAAATGAATTTAAAAGAAAAAAACTAAAGGATTTACGGAAGGGAAAAAAAGAAAATACGGATTTCCTACCGTTTCCAAAGGTAACGAAACGAAATGATAGGAAAAGAAATCTAAGGAAAAAAAGTGAAAGAAAATAAAGGTAAGAAAAATATAAAAGAAATGAAATGAAATGAAAAAAAAATGAATAAAATGAAAGGAAACTAAGGGAAACCAAACGAAACTAAAGCAAAGGAAACGAAAGGAAAGGAAAGAAAAAGAAAATAAAAGGAAAAAGGAATTTAATGGAAATAGAAAGAAAGGTCAGATAGGAAAATAAAAGAAAGGAAAATAAAAGAAAAGAACAGAAAAGAAAGAAAGAAAGAAAGAAGGTTAATAAAATGAAATGGAAGAAGAGAAAAGGAAAGAAAAGGAAAAGAACGGAGAGGGAAGAATAGAAAAGGAAAGAAAAGCAAATGATAGCAAAGGAAAGGAAATGATAGAAATACGTATGAAGACGAACTAAGAAGAATAAATAATTATCAACATTCAAACTATATTATTGAATGTTGTAAAGAGTGAGGAAAAGGCAAAATGAATAGGAACGTATAGAAACCAAAAATATAAAAATATGGAAAAGAAAGGAAAATTTAAGAAATATCAAAAAGGTAGGAAAATAAAATAAGGTTTTGTGGTTGAATTTCAACCACTGGGCGAACTCTAGTACCATTTCATGTTCTTGAAAGGTATAAAAAAAAGTGTTAGTTTACCATAGAACGAAAGTTACAGGCATTTGTCTGCACGCGCATCGTATTTTTCGCTATATAGCAAGACATAGCTGAATGAGGGCAATTCTTTTTCATGCTGTTGAAAGCTGCTTTGAAGACTGATAAAGGGATGGTGTTTATCGATTTTTATTGTGACTTACCAATAGATCTTAACTACTAATAGTGAAGGATGATGACTTCATCAAAAGTGAATATGCAAAAATAATGTGCTAATTAAGTGCTCTAATCCCAATTAGGGTGGTGCTCCTCAACTTTTTCCAAAATACGTTTAAGGCTTCAGCTAGCAGAGCATTGGTTCAAGAAGCAGAGTTTGCTAAACTTTGTCCGACTTTAGACGAAGAAGGAGTTATGCGTTTGGGTGGACGTATCGATTACGCGCATTACGTATCTAGCTCAACAAAGCGACCAATAATATTGTCAAAGGCTCATTTGCTTTCGCGTATGGCAGCCAGACACTACCATGAAAAGTTTCATCATCATAACTTCGAGGCTGCTGTCGCCGCCACCCGTTACAAGTACTGCATTCCTAACGTACGCCGATTGTTAAGATCAGTTAAGAATGATTGTCAGCTCTGCAAAAATATGTCAGCAGTTCCGGAAACGCCACTAATGGGCCAACTGCCCAAAAACAGGCTCACCCCGTATGTGAGGCCATTTTCTTACACCGGGGTAGACTACTTCGGTCCAGTTTTGGTGTCCATTGGAAGGCGGCATGAAAAACGATGGGTAACTATATTAACATGCCTTACGGTCCATCTCAAGCTTACGAAAGACTTATCGACAGACGCCACGATAGTTGTGTTCGCGGAAGATCACGCTAGTTAAGAAATGTGAGTGGAGGAAAAAGGCATTGGAGATGAGTGTTGCCGCAGAGGTATCGAGTGGTTGTTTAACGCTCCGGCAAATCCATCGGCAGGAGTCGCGTGGGAACGTAACGTTCGCACAGTAAAGCGAGTCAGTTCTACAATTCACTCTGAAATAAAAGGCACCACAGGTTGAGACCTTAGAAAGTCTTCTCATCGAAGCACTAACCCATGTCCCATTGGATAGCAGCGACGACGAACCACTTACCCCCAACCATTTTTGGTGATTCCCTCCACAGCGATTCGAATCACGGAGAGGAGGATGTTACCGATACATTTTAATTACATTCATAGTTGATTCTAGCATAAATCAAGAAATATCCTTATGCAATGTCTGATATTTTATTACTTTGTAAAAAACATAACTTATGAGCAACCCTGCACTATTTGTAGCCATATTGTTTAATTCTTTGTTAGCTTCCGTTTCTTTCTTTCTTTGGAACCACGAATATGAAACAACACGAATGAGTAAGTTCAGCATTTTTAAATTTCATCTCTCCCATCATATATTAAAACTTTATCGTATCAACGCACCGAATGCGAAGATAAATGTAGAAAGCGTAATGTTTACAAGTTTTAATCCTTAATCGTCGCCATCCACAACAGAGACAATTAAGTTATGCTTATTTATGTTAATTATTTCAAAACTTAAACTAACAACCAAAAACTTTTTTTTTTTAGCACACAAATTCCAGCTGTGGGTATGATTGTAAAATGATTTTTCAAATGCTTTCCAAGAACAGGCGCAAATAATGTGTAAATTGGTCCCGTAAACTTCGTTCTGTCCAAAATAGACTTTAATGAATTCATTTTTAAATGTGTATAGATTATACCTCTGTTTTTTTGTAACATGGAGTAAGAACTGTACAATTTTTAGGGAGAATTCCATGCGTTTTGATTTTATTGAACCCTTGAAAAACTAAGTGCGTATGGGAGGAACCACGCCCCTCTTCCAATAACGCCCAGTATTGACATCATACCAATTTTCAGGTCCGTACCTTGAACTTCTTAGATGATCAGGTTGAGGAATTAAGTTTGTATGAGAGGTGCCACGCCCCCTTTTCCGATTATCCCTACTTTTATATGTGAGAAGGCTTTTGATATGATATAGGTCTTTCCAAATTTTCAGTTCCCTGCCTTGACCTGTTTGAAAGACAATCAGCTTGAAAAATTAAGGTTGTATGGGAGGTACCACGCCCCTTTTTCGGTTAAGCCCCAGTTGTATACATGAGAATGGTGTTGGCATTGTATAGCTCTATACCAACTTTCATGTTCCTACCTTAAAAGCTTTTAAAGGTAGTTAGCTAGAAAACTTAAGTTTATATGGGAGGTGCCACTTGTTCTTTTTAAACATATTAGGTCTGTTTACTGAGCAAAAAAAGGTTCAGAGCAGGTTAGAGCAGAGCAGAGCAGGGCAGCTGTCAAAATAGAAATAGAGCAACACAGAGCAGAAATGCCATGAAACACTTGAATCTCGATAGTTTCTATTTATTTGGTTGTTTTGTTTAAATCCTCAAAATTAATGCAAATACACGTTTAATAAAATGTTGATTTTATTGCAAGCTAGTTATTTTGAAGTTTTTAAAAATTTATTTTTTTTTTGACTGACAATTGATTCTCTGCTCTAAATTACTCCACAAAAAAAGCTAGAGCAGAAATTTGTGATCTGAATTACTCTAGTTTTCTTTGGAGCGTACTCATGAAACAAAAGATAGAGCAACCTAGAGCAAAAAAAGTGTTCATTAAACACATTTTTGGGAAATACCTCAACCTGGCGTAAGTTGGAGCAGCTCAAAAAAACAAACCTATTAATTCGCTTTCTTGTTTGCACCACCTTTTTCATACGAAATTTCGGAATCTTGCAAAGTCTTTTTAGGTAGCTTCCCGTTGAGCTAGACACTTGAAACTTGGAACATAGTTCGGAGCTCCGTGACAATGCAAAGTGAACGAAAAAAAGTATCAGCTAGGTGGTGCACGGAGCAAGAAATACGGTATATTCATTTAAAAATTGAAATTTTGGGACGCATATTTGAGGAACTTCCCGGCAAGCTAGACTACTAAAAATTTGCATACATATGAACAATTGAAGACAATACAAACTGTTGTACAATAAATTCCACTAGATGTCACACTGGTCGAGATAATTACAAAAAATATTAAAAGGCTCCTGGACTTTTGCGATCGATTTTTAGTAACTTCCAGATTAGTTAGAGACTTGATATTTTACACATTTGTCACAATCCGATGACAATGCAATCCCTCATCAAAACAATTCCGGTAGGTGGCGCACGGATAGAGATATTTCGAAAACTAATTTGAAGTTGAGAATTTTGCGATCGACTTTTGACCAACTTCCAGGTAACCTAGGAACTTGAAACTTGGCATTAAATTGAGGCAACAGTGGTCTTTATAATTTCAAATCTTAATCAAAAAAAATTAAAAGGCTCCTGGAATTTTGCGATCGATTTTTTGTAACTTCCTGGTTAGTTAGAATCCTGAAACTTGATACATTTGTCAAAACTCGATGACAATGCAATCCCCCATCAAAACAATTCCGGTAGGTGGCGCACGGATAGAGATATTTCGAAAACTAATCTGAAGCTGAGAATTTTGCGATACACTTTTGACCAACTTCCAGGTAACCTAGGAACTTGAAACTTGGCATTAAATTGAGGGAACAGTGACACTACAAACAGCAAAAAATAAAATTCCGATAGATGGCACGCTGGTCTTTATAATTTCAAATCTTAAACAAAAAATCTGGAATTTTGCGATCGATTTTTTCATCAAAATCAAAATTCCAATAGATGGCACGTTTCCAAACTAAGGCAAACAATTTCTGAGAGCCTAAATAGAAGTTTGGTTATCGACAAAACATTTAAAGCCTATTAATTGCACTCCACCTGTTTATTTTCAAATCTCAAAAATTGATTACAATTGGTATGACTAAAATTTCAAAACCAAAAACACCGAAACCATGTCTTTGTTTAACGACAAATTTGCTGAGGCTTTTTGACAGCATTCATATAAAGGTTGTCTTTAAAATTTGTTTATCATCTTTTTATTTTAATATATGACCTGCGCGTGGTAATAATAAACAAATACCCCAAAGGACGTATTGGATTTGGTTCCGCTATTTTCGAGTTTTAGCGTTACAATTAAGCACCATTTAATTTTTATATACATATGTGCTAGCTGACCCGGCAGACGTTGTTCTGCCAGAAATTTATTTCCCTGCATGTTTCTCTAACCCGATCCCTATATCTATTTTAATCCATATCCCTATCTCCTTCGTATAAGAGTAACCGCGCCCCCCTTTTTCGTTATCCCCAGTATTTTTGGAGGTGGTAGGGCTCGATCTCATACAGCCTCTCACCAAATTTCAGTGGCCTAACGCGAATAATTCCAGAGATACGGGTAACGAAAAATTCCATTTGTATGGGAGGTGCCACGCCCCCTTTGTCGTTATCCCCATTTTTTTTGAGGTGGTAGGGATCGATCTCGTACAACCCCTCACCAAATTTCAGTGGTCTAACCCGAATACTTCCAGAGATACGGACAATGAAAAATTCCATTTATATGGGAGGGGCCACGCCCCCTATATATATCAAAATATTTTTATACCCAGCGTACTAGTGCTAGTACAACGGTATATTAATTTTGTTTGTAACGGCACAAAATAATCGAGATAGATATAGAGTTCCATATATGAAAGTTCTTAGGATTAAAAGAGGAGTTGATTTAGGCATGTCCGTCCGTCTGTCCGTCCGTGTACACGATAACTTGAGTAAAAATTGAGATATTTGCATGAAATTATGTATACAGGTTACTTTCTGGCCAAGGTAGGTTGCTATTGAAAATGGGCGAAATCGGATGATAACCACGCCCCCTTTTTCGATATCGAAAATTTCGAAAATCACACAAATTATATGCCAATTTGGCAGCTGAAATGGCTAAAATGATATAATTTTATAGATGAACCCCCCTGGTCATTCCTTTATGATTTTTCCAAAAGTTTTTTATAGTGGGTGTGGCACCGCCCACTTTTAAGGGGGGGCATTTTTGAAAATTCGACTGGCCGTAACTTTTAAACTGATTACGATGGAATTTGGCACAAAGCATACTAGTATCGTTGGGAGTATACCTATCCTAGTCATTCTATTATGATTTTTTGATAAATTTTTAAAAGTAGGCGTGGCATCGCCCACTTTTCAGGGAGGCATCTTTGAAAATTTCACGGGTCATAACTTTTAAACTTATTACGGTAGAACGATAAAATTGGTACAAGGTATACTAGCATAATAGGGAGCATACCTGATGTAATTGGACGAAATCGCTTTCCGACCACGCCCACTTTCGATATGGTACATTTCGAAAATCACATAAATTGACATAATTCGGTAAGGTAAATAGCTAAGATAGTAAAAACTTTAGGTAAATCCTCCTAGGGCCTATATCTTTGTTATCCTGTTCCGAAAATTACCGCTGGGTATATAATGTTCGGTTCACCCGAACTTAGCCTTCCATACTTGTTTAGACTGTGACCATTCCTGGAAGATATCCAGTGCGTGTGTGAAATTTGGTTACGATCGGCTTATTCGTTTAGAAGCCAAGTTCGTCTATAGGTACATAATTTGAATTTTATATCGCCGGTTCCAAAGTAAACAGATGTATTTCAAAATTTAAATTGTTTTTGAAACGGCATTCAAAATTTCATTTTTACAATGGAGTTCTATGAAAAAATAAATGTTTGAAATGCTGTTTTCCCAAAAATTGTAAAAAGTAAATACATCTGTTTACTTTGGAACCGGCGATATATATAATAGATAGATAGATATAGGATACATTTTCTTCCGGAAAGTGGATGCAGGACTGACTTATTCTACAATATCGTATAGATGGTTGGATTTACATGAAATTTGGTATGCAGGTACCGTTATGCTTAGGTTAAAGTGTGGGGTAATTTTTCTTCCAGGAAGTTTACCGGAACCCGATATATTCTAAACAATCATATTTATGCTTCGACGAGCTTGATATTTGGCATGTAGATGGCGTTTCCCTTTGATAAAATATGAGATAATATATCTTCCGAGAAATAGTAAAAAAGGGTAAAATCTTTTTATATATAGTATAGAGTATAGATATAAATTAGGGTGATTCAAAAAAAATGTCGACTAGGTCTTACACCCTAAAAGTTAGGTATTGCTGAGAAAATAAGCCTTGCAAAAAGTTAGCGCTCTAACTTAACCCTTAGGGGTGTCTATTTTTTTCGCACTTTCCAATACATTTTGTATGGGAAAAAATGGTATTTTTTCAAAGTGAATTTTCTTTCAATTTTTGAAACTTTTTTTTAAAATATTTTTAGATACTCTTAAAGTTGAAGCTTTGAAGCTTCCAATATGACAAGCCATGTGCGATTATCTTAACTATTAAGATAATTACAGCCATTTGAAAATCGCTGAGTTTTGTACTATAGCACACACATACACAGTAACACTTATAAAATTTAGTAAACTTTAAGAGGCTGTAATTATTTTAATAGTTAAGATATTCGCACATTATATAACAAACGTTATTTACGTCCTAATAAAAGTCCTGAAAATGTATATGCAAATATTTAAGAATGCACAGAAGACAGACAGGAGATATCCTAGAAATTGATTTTACAATGTGGGTACCACGAGAGCCTGAACTTATTGTACGTTCTATTTCGATATCTCAATCCGTTTCAGGGATATCAAACAAAATATAAATACAATTTTTCTAAACTTTTCTTACTTGAATAACTAAATGTTACTCATACGCCGTGTATGACCTTAAAAAAGTGCACTATAATTGCAAAATTTTAAGATATACACAATTATTTTTGCTAGAAAACATATTGTTACGCAATCTACTAAACTGCTTTTGAAACTCCAATGTTCTTTTCTCTCGTAAAAACGTTTTTTTCAATATCCTGGTAAAAGATCCTGTTGTCCTTATAAAAATTCAAAGGTAGATATTTGTTGCACAGTCCTTATATATGGACAAACTATCAAAATTATGTGTTTATCGAAGCCCTAATGGACGTTTTGGCAACTTAGTATATGCTGCTAGATAAAACTTTAATTAAAAATCGGCACGGGCTAATACTTACCTGACTTCTATTTTAATTATTCAAGGATGACAAAGAACCCCTTTAAAGTACTTATATAAAATGTTATGTTATTCTACGAAACCCGTAACTATAATGAGCTCACTAGAAACAAAACTTTTGAAAAAGAGTTATCACCAAATGTGAAGCCACAAAATTTTTGCTTCAAATGAATTTTCATATTTGTTACACACTTTCCCTTTGGAACATGTCAATGAAGCCACGTGTTGCATTCTTGTCAAAACCAATGGCAAACTGCAATAACAAAATAAGTAACTAGAATTTGCACAGAAACACATTTATCAATTATCAAATATTGTAAATCAAACAATGCTAATTATGATTCTCTGCGCTATATTGACAGGAATTTCATTTTGGGTTTAGCAGCACACAACGCCATATATTTAATACTCCTATATTGGCAGCAAAAGGTAGTACCGTTCGAAAACATCACAGTACAGATATATTAATTTTGAGCGAGGCAGGCATATATTTTTGTTTACAAAAATATTTGAAAAAACCATGAGCGTTTCAAAAAAAAAAAAAAAAGATCACTAACGCGGTATAAATTAAAATAAAATTTTTTATAAATTTTAAAAGTAAAAAACGGAACTATAAAAAATGCCTGGGCCACAGAGCTTAGCTCGCTGTGAACCTAGCTTATTATAACAGAATGTAGTCCGTTGTCTGTTTCAAGATCGGTTATGCCATTATGGAGATAGTAGCGAATATTCCAATAAACAAAAGTAGCTCCTTGTTGTTGTTGTTGTAGCCATACTTTGCCCTGCCTATTCGGAAGATCCACTTATAAAAAGTTACGTGACAGACCCGACAGGGGTTGTACGGGTGTTGACAGTCCTTTTCCGGATGAATCCGGTACGTTCCGTTACTCCCTTGCGGTACTGCCCGACTGTCTTGGGAACGATTTTGTGGATTTTAGTCGCCTCTTCCGACCAGCATACCTACCTCAGGCATCGTGGCATATGCATACCAGGCACTGGATTCTCTAACTGTGAGCTTTAAAACCCTGCAGTCAACTTAACTAGTTTTATACTAATCAAATAACAGTCAGCCAGGCGGCCTCAACTAGTTCGAGTTCTGTAATTTTTCCATATTAGCAACTGGTATTTTTAACACGGCGATGTCCTACGAGATGGCAATTGTCCTTTTCTGCATCAGCACCATACCAATTGGTTGACTAGTCAGCCTCTGCATCAGGAATATACCAGTTGATATACTTGTTATTATACACATCAGTATCATACCATTTAAGATACTAGTTCGTATATACGTTAGGATCGTACCAGTTGGCAGACTAGTTCATATATACATCAAAATCATACCAGTTGAAAGACTAGTTCATATATGCATCAGCATCATACCAGTTGACAGACTAGTTCATATATGCATCAGAATCATAACAGTTGGCAGACTAGTTCATATATGCATCAGCATCATACCAGTTAACAGACTAGTTCATATATGCATCACAATCATACCTGTTGACAGACTACTTCTTATATGCACCAGAATCATACCAGTTGACAGACGAGTTCATATATGCATCAGAATCATACCAATTAACAGACTAGTTAAAAAAATTATCGGAATCATACCAGTTGTCATACCAGATCATTTATTATGCCCATTCAGATCGTACCACTTGTCATACTAGTTCACGAATTTGACATTCATTCCGGTTGGTATACTAGTCGGTCTATGCACCAGTATCATAGTCAGCCTCTACAAGAGCAATATACCAGTTTATTCTTTAGAAAGCAGCGACTATTTGTATTTACCTAAACACGAAAAAGCATCTGTGAATTACAAGGTAAAAAAGAAGCAGTTACAAGAGAAAAAGAAAAGCAATGGTCCTCTTCTGCATCAACACCATACCAATTGGTATACTAGTCAGCCTCTGCATCAGAATTATACCATTTGATATACTATAGTTCATAAACAGACAAAAATGAGCTAAAGGCTCTGAGTTCGATTCTCGGTAAAGTTAGCACAAGTTTTTTTTTCTATATTTTTTAAATTATGTTGTTTATTGTATTTTTAATTTAATTATTGAATTCAACTTGCAATAGCTCCGTTCAAATTCCGCGTTCGTCAAGTATGATTATATAGGTGAAGGCCCAATTGCATTCAACTTTGTAGGATCCACTTTCATACAAAGTTTTTTAAACGTAAAGCGAAGCGAAATTTTTGTAAATGCTCAAAAACGAGGCGCGCATTTGTTAAAGTTTTATGTAATTGGGGCTTTGGAGTTGTATTTTTAATTAAAATTAAGGTTACTTAAGGTTAAGTTAGTCGTCCACTGCGGAGTTCCGGTCCCACATATGTATATATAGATAAAAGTAAGTCTTATTTTTACATAAAAAAGAGTCAAAGTAAGACTGCTTTCATGCTGGACCATACACTCGAGTTAAAGGAACATTGTTAGAGTTAATTTATATTGTTGTTGTCAATATATTCAAGTTTATGCCGCAACGTAAAAAAATGGCGGTTATATGCCAACAGGTTGTCATAACCTCTAACGAGACTTTTGCCGAACTTTTCTTCCAACTTATAGTGTACTGCTTTGATTTTTTCCCTACAAGTTGGCGGGACCTAGTTTTTTTTTTTTTTTTAATTTACAAATCTCTGACTGTTCAAACAGTTGAATGCAGTTAGGTTAGGTTAGGTTCAAGTGGCTGCCGCAGAAGCACACTTAGGCCAGTTTTGAAAGGCCCGTTGTGATACCACCAACACTAGAAAAGTCAGTCGCGGTACCCGGCCAAATGGAAAATCCCTAAGTTGTTGGGATTTTCCATTTCGGCCAGGTTTGTTTGGATGTCCGGCACCTTGTGGATTGTTGCCACCTTTCGTTGGCTTGACGGAGTGTGTACTCCTTCAGCATTAGCTTACATATGCCGTTTGCCGAAGGAGTTGCTGAAGGAGTACACACTCCGTCAAGCCAACGAAAGGTGGCAACAATCCCCAGGGTGCCGGACATCCAAACAAACCTGGCCAAAATGGGATCACTAAAGATCTAGAGGGATCATAAAAGATCTGAATGCAGTTACTTTAACAAAAATTACCGGTCAAACAACCAAAATTTGGTCAACTTCAGGATAACAGCACGAGATTGTTGATTTTACCAGTGCCTTTTTTCAGTGTATATACACAAGAAATAAAGCAGTTGACATACTAGATCATGTATACATCAGCATCATACGAAAAAGCATCTGTGAATTACAAGAGAAAAAAAGAAGCAAACCAAAAATTTCAAATAATGTTTGCATAGTACCATGTACTACAATAGATCGTACTAATGGTTGCGGTGGAATTTTTCTAATTAGTATTTTTCTAAAATAGATTAGACTTTTTCTGACTACTCCTTTTTAAGTTTATATTCAGAAAGTAACAATTTATATTATTATATTTGATATTCAGAAAAATACAATTGACATTCAGAAAATTACAATTGATATTCAGAAAACTTTCTGAATATAAACTGAAAAAGGCGTAGTATGATTTCAATCCGAGATTCATACCTACTTGCATAATAGTACGAACCAGGACTTTTCTGACTAGTATGATTTCGCCCAGCAAATTATAATTGTATACTAGTATGTTTTGGGATTAGATTGGTTTAAGGGTAATAAGCAAAGAACAAGTATAAAAACACCCTTAAAATATATAGTAAACGAGCTAGGTGTCTGCTGAGTAGTTTGGAATTGATTAGTTTGAAGGTAGTCAGAAATTAACTAGTATGAATGCACCACAAAATGTTTAGCCGAAGAACTATAATGTTGCTGAGTAGTTTGGCATTGACTGGTTTAAAGCTAATCAGAAATGAACTGGTATGCATATGCCACAAAATGGTTAGTCAATGAACTAGTATGTTTGCTGAGTAGTTCGACATTGACTGGTTTAAAGGGTGATCACAAATGAACTAGTATAAATACACCACAAAATGTATAGTCAATGAACTATATTGTTTGCTAAGTAGTTTGGCCTTGACTGGTTTGAAGCTAATCACCAATGAACTAGTATAAATACACTATAAAATGTATAGTCAATGAAGAATATTGTTTGCTGAGTAGTTCTACATTGACTGGTTTAAAGGTGATCAGAAGTGAACTAGTATGAATACACCACAAAATGTATAGTCAATGAACTATATTGTCTGCTGAGTAGTTCGGCCTTTACTGGTTTGAAGCTAATCAGCAATGAACTAGTAAAAATACACCATAAAATGTATAGTCAATGAACTATATTGTTTGCGGAGTAGTTGGACATTGACTGGTTTAAAGGTGATCAGAAATGAACTAGTATGAATACACCACAAAATGTATAGCCAATTAACTATATTGCTTGCTGAGTAGTTTTGCATTGACTGGTTTACCGCTAATCCCCAATGAACTAGTATGCATACGCCACAAAATGTATAGTCAATGAACTAGAATTTTCGCTGAGTACTTTGGCCTTGACTGGTTTGAAGCTAATCAACAATTGTCAGATTTCGACCAGAACATACCAGTCATCTACTAGTCATGATATACTAGGATTATACTAGTTGTAAAACACCAGTCCCATACCAGTTCAACCTATACTAGTATGATTTCCATAAAATTAACTAGTCCCCATACTAGTCCAAAAAGGAATAGTATGCAATATACTAGTGCAAAAAGCACTGAACCTAGACTGGTATGATTTCAACCAGAATTTTCATGACTTACCCAGACCACATACTGTTCAGAACGCCATTAACATATTCTCCAATGGCTCTAAGCTTGATGGGAAGGTGGGAGGATCTGGGGCTAGAGATCTCTTTTCGTCTTCCAGACCACTGCAGCGTGTACCAAGCGGAAATGCTGGCAATACACGGTGCAGCTAAAAGCTTAATGTTTACGCCTCGTAATGGCAAACGTATATTTATCTTCTCAGACAGTCAGGCCACGCTAAAGGCGCTAAACTCATGTGTCGACAACACAAAGTCGCTAACTGAATGCCGCAGATCTCTTAACGAGATGGCTCAGCACTTCGGTGTCAGCCTTATCTGGGTACCTGGGCACAGGGATATTGAAGGTAACTACAGAGCGGATGAGCTGGCCAGAAAGGGTACAACCACTCATCTCCTTCCAGGAAATGACCTGGTAGGCATTCCCATGGCCTCTTTCAAAATTTTTGCCAGCATAAATACCTTAAAAAGAGCTAATACGCTCTGGTCGGGTCTCTCGACGTGCGAGATATCCAGGCTAACTTGGCCTTCTTATAATAAAGGGCGGACTAACTGCCTGCTGACTCTTAATAAATCGGGTTTTTCTTCTCTGGTAAAGGTCTTAACTGGGCACTGCTTAATAGGCCCGCACGGTGCTAGGATGGGCGTCATATCTGATGACTACTGTCGCAGCTGTAGATGTATTGAAGAGGAAGGGAGCGCTCAGCATCTGCTATGCCAATGTCCCGCTCTTAGCAGAAGACGTTTGGCTATTCTCGGCCAACCGTTCCTCGACGACCTCGCTGAGGTATCAAAAATGGAAATGAAGGCGCTATCCAAATTTTTTGATTCCACGAACTGGTTCGTTCCCCTACCCTGAGTGTGAGCTTTAGTTCTCGGACATGAGGGTGGTCTAGAGACCGTATAGGGTATCACAATGGGCCTACTTTTCTGGCCTAAGTGTTGGGTAGGGTCTGGGTACTCTCTCTTGCCCTTGCAACCTAACCGAATCTAACCTACCCAAATGTTAAAATTGCCTTTATTTTAATGTTTATTCTTAAGAAACCAGCGACTATTTGTATTTACCATATCACGAAAAAGCATCTGTGAATTATAAGAGAAGAAAAGCAAACGAAACGAATGAATTTTGTATTTTTTAACGGGTATGAATTCATCCAGAAAATTCTAGTTGTATACTAGTATGACAAGGATATTTCCTGACTAGTATGAGTTCTGCCAGAAAATTATAGTTGTGTACTAGTATTTTTACGGGGCTTAGTGTAGCACCGTGTAATATGCAAATTTAATTGTTACGTATACGCAATGTAGCAGCAGCTAGAACAGCACGCGCACGTACCTGGCGTTTCTCTTGGGAACGGAATGCCCTTGTATGGATAGTGGATAGAATGATAACAACATAACTGTTGTACATAAATGAACGTTTAAATATTTTACTACAATCAACGACCATAGTGCATGCATATCTGTGAGAATGAGATTGTTTTCGTTAAGTATTGAAATTAGCTCAAGCAAATTGACTGTTATGTGCAGGTAATTGAGATGAAAAGATTAGCTTTATACATGTAGGAGTAAATGGCTCATTATGTGCATAGCGTATTCTAGAGAAAAAGATACATAGAGAAAATCCAAATTTTCGTGGAAAAAGTCGTAACTTTGGTGCTACCGTTTTTTTTTCACTTCTCGAATCCTCATCAAATCATTATTTGTACTTCTGCATTTTCTTTGAATAAAATATTAGCCTCTTATTATTTCATCTGGAAATTCGTGAATGAGAGATTTCAAAGAAGAGCTTTCAGCAAGTAAAGCGCTTATTCACTCATTCAAGCTTTTTTTGCGCTTATAATTATTTAAGTAGCAATTCAAAACGACCACCAAGAAACGATTTCCATCTCGTCATTCTTTTCTCCCATCCTAAATGCCACCCAAATTTTAATATAAGTTTAAATAGAAGTGGGCACGAAAACTGAAAAATAAACTATAAAAAAGCTCCCTAAGTAAAAATCCGGTTATCTTTTAAAATTTTCCCTAAATAGCTTTGTGCTCAAATAAACGAGAGCAATTTGTTTCAACAAATTAGTGCGATACTTATAGCCAGATTACGAACTGTGTCAGCATTGAAGGGATATTTGAGTTAATCAATTTTTAACGATATTTAAATTCCGTAAAAGTCGCTCGGTCGTTGAATTGAATTTAGAATGTTTAGGAACCAATTTGCAGTTAATTATAAAGAAATTCTACTACCATTTTTACTACTATAACCACATTTTTATTTTAAGTTCTTAACGTAGTCCTATTCCCTCAAGTGCATGTAATTAGTTGAGTCTAAAATATTCTATAATTTATACTACTATTTTTAGTATTAACAAAACAAAAATAAGATTTTGAAAGTGTTTTAGAAAAGGAAAAAACAAGTAAAAGCACAAGGAAGAAATACTCAAATATTATTTCTAACTCCTGCCACTTTTATAGTATCTTCATTCCACTCTCAAGGAATGGTCAATATTTTTCATACAATTTTTTCTACTACTATTTTTGTTTGTTTTTCTATGCATTCAACTTTTTCAATAACAAATTTTATAACTTTTCTGCTACTATTTTTAAAATTTGATTTTAGAAAAGTACACAGTTCTAAAGAACATAAAGTCCCTTAAAAAACACTTAAGCAAAGGCACACAAATTATCTGTTTTGCATTTGATCAAATTAAATTTCAAAAGTTTTCTGCTACTATTTTCAACAGTGCTTAAAAAATCCTGATTCCATTCTGAGGAAATCGTCAGTACTTTGCGCTCAATTTTTTCTACTGCTCTTTTTTGAAACAGCAAACCTCATACCATTTGTAATACTGTTTTTAAAAGTTGATTTTAGAAAACTATTCAGTTTTAAAGAAATTCCAAAAAATTATTTTTGTGATATTTCACCAGAAAAAATTTCATAAATTATCTACTACTATTTTCAAAAATCTTTAAAAATAAGTATCCCGATTCTAACCTCATGAAATGGTCAATGGCTTACATGTAACGATTTTTCTACTACTATTTATAAAAAGTGGATTTTAGAAAAGTATCCTGCTCTAAAAATATAAAGTGCCTATAAAAACACTTTAAGAAATGCTCAAAAATTATTTTGCCGACAACAAATTTCATAAGTTTTTTTATTTACTATATTAAATAAATATCCTGTTTCCACCCTCAAGAAATGGTAAATTTTTTACAGTTATTTTTCTACTACTAATTTTTGAGAGTTTTATGTAAAAATAAAGAGCTGTGAAGAACAAAGTCATTAACGTTTTTTTTTTTATGCATTAATCTTTTTTAACAGCAAATCGCAAACCTTTTCTACTACTTTTTTTAAAAGTTGATTTTAAAAAAGAGTTTAGGTAATTCTAAACAACAAAAGTCACTATAGATAAATTCTAGAAACTGACAAAAAAGAGTTCTTGTAAAAACTTTTCAAGTAAAGTTCGTAGATTTTCTACTACTATTTTTAAAATGGTTCAGGAAAATTATTCAGCCCTAATTGTCAAACGTATTTACAATAATCACTTACTTAAAAATTGCTTAGTTTTTTATACTACTATTTATCTTTATCTTTAAGGAAAATATACTAAGTCCCTGGCCTTGCAAGTATACAAAGATTGTATATATATATATATGTATATCACATTTAAAAATATTTGCCTATTTTAAATGTTTATTACGGTTTGTATTTCTATAAAATAAGTCTTCACAATAAATCTCATTTCCTTCTAATGGCTGGCCATTTATGGCTCAACGGTATTAAAATTTCAGTTGAATAAATTTAAAAGGCCGACAATCATTGCTAGCAATACTTAAATCCAATTACAATAACATCTTCTTCACAATAAACTAGATTTCACTGGATACTCATTGGTTACTAAAACCACTGTATATAAAAGCATCTACTTGGAAAAGGGACATTTTATGCTTAAAGCTGCAAGGGAAAAACTAGCACAAAGTAAACCAATGCGAATGTTTTTCAAAGCATAAAAAAAATCGCAGTTTCTAGGGTCGACATGAAAAAATAGCGCGGCTAAAAATATCAGTATACCAAACGCCTACATGTAAAGTGACATTCAAATGTATATAGAAAGGGAGAGATGAAGGGAATCGTTTTCGTTTTTTCAGTTGCGATGAATAGGTACTACCATCACGGTAGCCAGTTTGCTTTAAATGCAGAGATTAACCTTGGCAATTTTCTGGTTTACTGTTTTTCAGCTTCAAAACCCAATCTTATCGATCATCATTTAATTTTTGTCAACGCACACCTTTGTAATACCTCTTCTTTGCAATACAGTTTCTCAATTTGGGAAATTCTTGTGATTTTTTATTGAAAATATGTAAATTTCTGTCCGAATGAACAAACCTGTATTTGTATGTTATAACTTTAAACGAGCTAAACTTGTATATTTATTTGTATATCCGGACTATCTCGGGAACCTCTTGACCGATTTGGATACAATTTTAAATATGGATAGTATGATTGATTCTAAGACTATCCACTTGGGGGTTGTCACCTTGGGCGGTTTACAGGGTTGCCACATATCTCAATTTTTTTTATTTTGTTGCAAGATATGCCAATATGGGTATCAAATGAAAGTTATTTTCAGCGACGTTTTCTAGTAGGTTGCCACCTTACCACAGTATGTTTGGATATCCGGTATTATCTCGAGAACCGCTTGACCGACTGGAATGAAATTTGGCATGGAGATAGTATTATTGATTCTAAAACTATACAATTGGGGGTTGCCACCTTGGGCGGTATACAGGGTTGCCACCTATCTCATTTTTATTTATTTATTTTGTAGCAAGGTATCACATTAAAGGTCTTTTCGGCGACATGCCAACTAAAATATTTTCAAGTAGGGTTGCCACCTTAGCGAAGTAAGCCACCTATCTCAATTTTTTTAATTATGGAGCTAGATATGCCAATATGGGTATCAAATGAAAGTTCTTTTCGCCGATATACCAACTGAAATACTTTCAAGTACGGTTGACGCCCAGGGTTACCATTTTGCCGTATTGTATTTGTATTGTATATTTTTGGAATCATACTTGAATTACTTTAGGATAATTTTGGGATCATTTAGGGGTTACTTTACGATAATTTTAGGGCTATTTTCAGACCATTTTGGGTCCAATTTTGGATTAATTTGGAACAATTTTAGGGTAATTTTCGGATCATTTTGGAGTCATTTTGGTTTAATTTTTGGATCATTTTGGGATAATTTTTGGGTCATTTTGGGTTTAATTTTGGATCATTTCGGCAACGTTTGAGGGGGTTTTTGGGGCCATTTTGGATTCATTTTAGGGTCATTTTGGAATCATTTTTGGAACATTGTGGGATAATTTTTGGATCATTTTCGGATAATATATGTATATGGGGAAAAGTTCCTCTTGGTATAGCACGGATCAAGACAGTTTAAATTTATTCTATATTGGCTTCCTTATCCACCGGAAGGCTTCTAGATCGCGGGCTTTCTGTAAATTGTGTTTCTGTATAGAAACCCAATTTAGTTAGAACACAAATCTCTTAAGAAGGTACGATCTCAAATTTACTTCACTTGAACTCTGAATATAAAGTGGCTTTGAGCTATGGAGGTTTTGACAAATACGTGCTAAAACCTAACAGTTGTTGCGAAAAGTTAAAAGAGTGAATATTTTCTGAATTACAACTTTTACCTTTCTGTTAACTAATTCAAATACTCTGAATCTGAGACGCAATGAAGGATAAGGTGCATAATACTTTTAGCCACAGCTGTACTTGAGTATATTGTTCAATGAGTGCCAATAAAGAAAAATTAAGCAAATTGGCACTTGAATGTTTAAAAGCTGAACAATTTTCAAGTGAAACAATAAAAAAAAGCGGTCGGAAAAAATTTAATATTGCAATTTCCAATAGCCTGCAAACAAATGTTATCAGACACAATAGCACGTACAGTTTATATATATATTTGTGCGTTTGTATGTGTGTAAGTAGTTCAAATATCCCTTGCATGGACAACGATAAACTTGGACTGACTTTCGCACAAAAACACAAATTTTGCTTACACAAGAAAGTTTTAAGCCGACTCTGCCACAAGATTGATGGTGTTTCTTTGTAACAGGAAATATGGAGCTTATTATTATTTTTTTTTTTTTAATTTAATATTCCCGCAAAACCAATTTCTTATTTAAATCTGTATCGAAGACTAAGCCGGAAAATACTTGCTACCCGAAGAAGTTTAAACGAAATTATAATGAAAACAATAAAATAAATTGAAATAAAAAATGTATAAGAAAGTATGCAACTTTAAGATGTTACTTTAGTTTAGGTTATGTTAGGAGAAGCTCACTTGAACACAATAAAGATCTGGAATATCCAAAAACCACAAACTTCATATAATTATTCTATGGCGAGCTCAGTATTCGTTTCATGCTGGAGTGGAGACCAATTTCCTGTCCTTGCATGTTGTGGTACCGATAATTTCGCTAATCCCACAACTCTTCTTTCGTTTCTCTTTGTACGCTCTATCGCTATGAAGTCTAGCTGTTTTTCAAAATCTGAACTTGTTACAAACCAGTTGATAATTCAAGTAAGCACTTTCGCAAAATATCAACAAGTAACGAAGTCTAAGCTCGGGTGAACCGAACATTAAATGCCCAGCGGTAATTTTCAGTACGAAATAACAATGATATAGGCCCTAGGAGGATTTACCTAAAGTTTTTACTATCTTAGCTATTTACCTTACCATTTATGTGATTTTCGAAATTCCATATCGAAAGTGGTCGTGGTGGGGAAGCGATCTCGTCCAATTTCATCAGGTATACTCCCTATATTGCTAGTATACGTTGTGCCAAATTTCATGAGTCTAAAGTAATCAGTTTACGGACGAACATGCCTTAATGTACTCCTCTTTTCAACCTAAGAACTTTCATATATGGAACTCTATATCTATCTCCATTATTTTGTGCCGTTACGCACTACCGTTATGTGAACAAAATTAATATACTTAGTACTTATACGCTGGGTGTAAGGATATAAAAAAAAAAAAAATTAGATAAAATAAAAATAAAATGAAATAAACTAAATTAAAAAAAATGGAAGAACTTAAAATAAAATAAATTTAAATTAAATAAAACAATATTCCGAAGCAGAGGAAGGGGGAGGCCCCGACTAAGATGGAAACAACAGGTGGAGGATGACTTGAATTCTCTTGGGGTTTCAAATTGGCGTCAGTTGTCGCTAAAAAGGAATGACTGGCGTGCTTTGATACGAAACGGCCAAAATCGCCTAGGTAGCTAGGTGCCAATAAATGACGCAGGCCAAGATTAGATTAGATACATGATTCTTAGACTTTCCACTTGTGTGCTGCCACTTGGGGCGGTTTGCCAGCTATCTAATTTTTTTAAATTTCGGCGACATACCAACTAAGGGTTGCCGCCCAGGGTTTCAATT
Organism: Campiglossa producta; assembly: GCA_964058755.1. Classification (NCBI taxonomy): domain Eukaryota; kingdom Metazoa; phylum Arthropoda; class Insecta; order Diptera; family Tephritidae; genus Campiglossa; species Campiglossa producta. The sequence goes on along the minus strand of CAXKVI010000002.1, from coordinate 23,894,533 downwards.
TTACCGTATGGTATTTGTATATCTTGGGATCATTTAGGGGTAATTTTCGGGTCATTAGGGGGCATTTTTAGTTCATTTTTGAATCATTTAGGGATAATTTTGGTGTCATCTTAGGATCATTATACCTTTCATGAACATGAAATGGTATTATAACTTTGGTCCGATGTTTGTAAGTATGAGAAGAAGAAGAGATAGACCCACTAATAAGTATACCGTTATGATCAGGACAATGAGTTGACTGTTTGTACGCAAACTAGTCCCTCAATTTTAGAGATATCTCGATGAAATTTGGTATGGAGGCGTTATTTTATATGAGAATAATCATTCGTCGGAACCAGCAAGATCGGACCAAAACTACTCATAGCCCCCATACAATCGATTGTTCCGATAAACGGATTTTCGTAGATAACTCCTGTAATTATATAGGTGGCAACGTGAAATTTCGTAACTATTGCTATTTTAGAATGTGGAATGTCGATGTTAAAAATCAATGAGTTTGGGCCAATATAACACATCGCCCCCATATAATCGATAGTGCCGACAATTTCGGTATGAGCGGAAGTTAAATTCACACAGGCTGTACTGAGATCAAACAGTGAAAATCGTGACGCTTATTCATGAAAGGTATATAGCCTTCGGCACAGCCGAAGACAGCTTTCCTTACTTGTTTTGGAATCATTTTAGGATCATTTTGGGATTATTTTGAAGTCGCTTTAGGATCATTTTGGCGTCATAAAAGGATCACTTTGGGGTCATTCTGGGTTTATTTTAGGATAACTTTTCACCATTTTGCCTAATTTTTGGGGTCATTTTGGGATCATTTGCTTTAAATCCAACAATAATTGATCATTTAGGTCTTTTTGGACCGTGATGGACTTGGATGTTGCCCCTTGGATCGGTTTACAGGGCTACAACCTATCTAATCTTCTATTTTTTTTTTAATTGAACAAGTTGTGCCAATATGGGTATCAAATGAAACGTATTTTCAGCCGCATGCCAACCATGATGTCTTTAAAATAAGTTGGCACCTAAGGTTTTCACCTAACTGCACTTTATTTATTTCTTCGTACATATATATATGTATATTGACCGATTAGGATACTAGTTTTGTAAGTGTATAGTATACTCCATTCTAGGATTTTCTACATGGGTTTGCCACTTGAGGCGGTATGTAAAGTTGCTATTTGATATTTAGTCGGAAATCTATTTTGAAAAGTTGATGTTGGTAAATAAGACTATTAGACAAAATCGAGCACGCTCGGTCACCCAAGTACTAATAAATTAAACACCAAAATTAATTTAATTTTATTTTTTCAATTTCCTGCAAATTTGAGTTCCCACAAGTAAGTAAAGATGTGTACACATCAAAAACAAACTCATCTTTATTATGTATGTGAAAACAGCATGAAATAAATATTTATTTATTTATCCTTGACCACAGAATTGCTTACTCGTGATGCTCCATACTTATTTATATATTTGTGAATGTGTAGAATTTTTGCTAAGTATTATGTTATTAGTCATGTAGCCAAGAATGGTCAAATCCACTTTTATGTTATTACTTAACTTTATCTAAGTCAGTAATTTTTGTTTATTCGAGACATACACACATATGTAGATATGTCTTTATGTACATGCCACATATGCCACTCGATTAAATATGTCTGAGCTTAGACACTACGTAGAAACTCCTTGCGATATTTTCAAGATGTATTTATTCGAAAGATTACAAGGAAAATATGGCATATCATCTGTTGCAGATATCGCCTAAGCTGCTTAAGTAAAAAATAACAATATCTAGTCTAAATGGATAATAAATCACATAAATGGAAAGATGTATAACATAGTCAAGTATTTTAGGAAGGTTATGCTATTTATATTTGTAGGCATGCAAGGAGCTTAAATCCATTAAAATACACACAGTATAATTTTTGTCAACATGAACCATGTTAAAGTAATTTAACAGGAAATCATGTTAATTTAACAGGAAGTCAAGTTTTTTCAACATGAGCTTAATGTTATCCTATGGATACACACACGGAGATTATCTCCAATAAATCTTCTTTAATCAGATCCAAATTTCACCCTGACACACAAAATTTAAGATTAACAGCATTGAGAATTATTACTTTGGTTGTTATTGCACCATATTTTTACCTACCTCGGCGACATCTAGCTGTCTATAGTCGGATTTTACAAACCAGCGCGACGCCTATCTGTCAGCTACCCTTAATTTCCTGGTGTTTCTTGTTGTTGTTGTCTATTTATCTACAGAGTGTTGCCAGTGAAAATTTTTTCAAACTGCTTAAGTCTTCTTAATTTTTGGGAGTTTATAATGAAAATTATGCTCAAGTTAACTACCAAAAGCGGAGTTACTTCGGAATTTGCGCTAATGTATCAGCCTTATTACCTTAATATGAGATAATGAGGAATATAGTGTTGTTTTAACAGGAATTCATATTAGTTTAACACGGAGTGAAGTCATTCAACATGAGCTTCATGAAAACTCATTTTTAGTTTTTGAATTGATGTATATTTATATGGGATGTGTAATTAAAACAAAAGGCTTCTATCGAGATGCTGCGTGAAATGTTAAAACCTCGGATGGTTATAACACTTTGTCAGTACATACCAAACATATAAGTTCCGATACATTAGTGGTGTTAACTCAAAATTTGGGGTTTTTGAGTTTTGACGACGTTGCAACAAATGAGCGATATACGTACCTATAATATTCAAAGATTAAATGACAAATTTACTTTAAGCGTATTTAATTCTTTTCTTTTTTTTCTTAGTAAACCAAATAATGGATTTATTTATCGTTTATTTAACTAATACAAAAAGTTTTATACTTTTATTTTTTGACCAAATACAAGGCTGCTGAGCATTTAATATGTAATCTACAATCAAACCAACTAGTTGAAAACTACATTACAATTAGTGCGTGCATACATATGTGCGCCAAGCCCATGTAGTCAGCCAACTGTCTTATATTAATATAAACAACTGATAATTATACCCAGCGTACTAGTACTAGTACAAGGGTATTATAATTTCGGCCACATAACGGTACTACGTAACGGCACAAAATAATCAAGATAGATATAGAGTTTCATATGAAATTTCTTGAAATAGGACATGACTTATGGCATCGTATGATCTGGCATAATATGATATGACATCATATGATATGACATCGTATGATATGACATCATATGTCTCGATGGACAAATTTTTCATTTGTAAATAACTGATTAAAAATGAAATTTTATCGTTATTCAAGAATTCCATAAATAAAAATAAAGCGTTATCATCACTCAACATTTCTTGGGTGATGAATAACAATCATTTTATTCAAGAATCGATTGAAATAAAAATAACTTATTATTTATCACTTTGATGTTTATGGATAAAAATAACCGGTCACTCATCACTCAAAATCACTCATCCCTCAAAATTTTTAAATTAATGAATAATTTTTTTTTTTTTTTTAATAATTTTTTACTCAAAATGGCCCAACCCTGATCCAACATATTCTCCAATCTCCAGCTTCTAATATACAAATTAAATTTGAAGAGCCTAGACTTAAATTTATATAAATAAATGTAAATAAAAAATTTTGTCAACTAATTCGTAGCGTTTTTACTCGCATCAGATCCCATCCCATTGGAGTACAAGTTGGGTACTATCCCTTTCTCAACTTGAGAAACATGGTTTTTTTTTTTAAATTAAAAAAAACTGCCCTTTTGCTTGAGAACGCAATCTTTCTCAAGTGGTTTTAATGTTGAGAAACAATGCTTAAGGGTTGAGAAGCCCCTTAGTTCTCAACTTGAGATCTAACTAGCTCAAGCCTAAATGTTTGCTGGGACTAGATTTAAATTACTTGTTTGAAGTCGCTTTATAGATTCAGCTAAATCAGAAAAGTTATCTTACTAATATTTTAAATGTGAATGTAGCGATGTTTGGATGTCCAGACGTTTACTTCTGTTCCTTAATAACGGGAGAATGGCAAGACGGATTTTGTTGAAATTTGATAGGTAGACAGGTAATGGAAAGAGGTATAGGCTTTTTTAGTTTTTTAATTTTTGGGGGTACGGGCATGCTAGGGACCGTAACTTTTCGACTTTTTTGTTTTTCCATATAACTCTGAGTACACTTGAACTAAACTTATGATATTTCGCATACGGGTGTAGAAACTTCGTACAATATGGGTATCAAACGAAACTGGACCAGATCTCATTTGGACATATATTTCGATAAATTTATCGATAACTGAGTTATCAGTCGAAATGCGATTGCCCAGAAACCTAAAATTTACCCTACAATATGGGTATCAAACGAAAGGGGATTGCCCCAGGTTTCATTTGGACCTCGATATATTTCGATAAATTTATCAATAACTAAGTTATCGGTGAAAATGTGATTGCCCAAAAACCTCAAAATTGCCCTACAATGTGGGTGTCAAACGAAAGGGGATGGCTGGTTGTGGTGGCAAGGATAGTTCATGTTATATTTCTTTAAAATTTGTCAACCGTGACGGTGCTTTCAGAATTTTTTTTCCGCTTGCTACTAGTCGGCGAATATTTTCAGCTATCAACAAGTGTTAGGAAGCGCAAAGCTAAGGCGATTTAAATTTTTATCGGAGTTGTAAATAAATCATTATAAAAAAAAATCTTTTAAATTTAAATATATGAATTTATTACGAAATATGCAAAAATATGCACCAACAAATGTAGCTTAAACTCTTTCTTTGTATGTAAATCGCATTCGTATTCAATTTATTGCATCGCAGCTTGCAACACAAAAAATATGCATTTGCATAGTTTTGGTTGCCCTGGTCATAACTTTTAAACTGATAACGGTAGAAAATTTCGAAAATCGCATAAGTTGAAAATTAATATAGTATTTTTAAAAGCGGGCGTTGCAGCGTGCATTTTTAGGAGGCGTTTTTGCAAATTCGACTGGTCATAATTTTAAAACTGATTATAGTAGAATGATAAAACTTAGCAGGTGGTATAGGAAATTGTCCTGATGAAACTGGTAGAAACCTCTGCGTATTTAATGTTCGGTTTACCCGAACTTAGACTTCCTTACTTGTTTTAAATATTTTCGAACTATAGAAATAGTACCAATAGACGAACTAGATCCAAACTGTCCAATTTTGTACTAGTTCCAGCCTAGGACATGTTAAATTCGCCAGTTGATTTCATGTATAAAAGACAGTTCGCGAACTAGTACTGGTTCGGAACGCACTAGAAGCGAACTAGCTCTGAAATAGAGATTTTCCCTACAGGGCATATATGGTACTAGATATGTAGATATATAAAAATCACACCAATAAAAATAGTAAAAAAGTATTCATACCTTCATTTGGCGTTATTGTTTTATTCGTAGAAAGGGATATATATCGCGTGTAACTAAGCAAAAAGAGTGTGAAGTGGTTTTGTCTGAGAATTATAACCAATAAATATCAAACGTGTGCAAATACTTCAAATTAGAGAAAGGAGCTGCAGCTGCACAGATCAAGAAAAAGAATGAAAAAGTTATTTCTCCTGCACTAATGTGCTCGATTTACGCTATTAAGACATTCCAGGAATACGGCAAAGTTTGAAGCCCTGAAGCAGTTGCTTAAGTAACTTTCGAAAAGTAGATACGCTTCACCAAATTACTCAATAATACAATATACATGCATATAAGCTCGTAAGTGTGTGCTTTATAATATTGTTTTTTTCTTGCCTCAATGTTTGTGACACGATTGCCAACTATTTTTAATCTGCTACGTGCTGAGTCACAAATATGCTGGAACATGCCTGTACTCGACGATGAAAAACTCTGTCTTTTGTATTTAGTTACACGACAAAACCAATGATATGGAATGAGGGGCAGAGAAGAAGAAGGCTGTTTTTGATTCAAATTTAAATGTTTTTTTTTTTGTATGCGTTTCATTCACATAAAACGGTTCGTTAACTTTGGTGGCATGGGAAGTACCATATCAGGAAAAGAAGTCAATCAATTATTTAATTATTTTTTTTACCCAGCGTACAAGTACTAGTACAAGGGTATTATAATTTTGTCCACATAACGGTACTACGTAACGGCACAAAATAATCGAGATAGATGTAGAGAGCCATATATATGAAAGTTCTTAGGTTGAAAAGAGAAGTTCATTCAGGCATGTCCGTCCGGCTGTCCGTCCGTCTGTGTTCACGATAACTTGAGTAAAAATTTAGATATTTGCATGAAATTTTGTATGCATGTTACTTTCTGGCCAAAGTAGCTTGTTAGAGAAAATGGGCGAAATCGGATGATAACCACCTAAACTGACATATGTCGGTAGCTGAAATGGCTAAAATTATATTATTTTATAGGTGAATCCCTCTGGTCGTTCTCTTATGATTTTTCCATAAATTTTTTATAGTGATTCTTCCATAAATTTTTTATATAGGTATTGTTTGTAGCATTTTTCAACTTGTTTTCGTCAAAAGTCTAAGAAAGAATAATTTGTTAAAATAATTCGACTGGTAGAAAGTTCACAAAATTTTCAAAATATTCTATTTTATTTCATTTTATTTGATTGTATTTTATATCATGTTTTTATTTATTTACTTTTTTTTAATAAACAAATTTCATTTTTAAAATATAATTATCGTTTCACATTGCAAATGTGCAAGAGATAAAAAAATTATTTAATAAAATTTACCTTTTTTAAATTTTTTTTTTAACTTATTTTTTCTTTAGTTTTGTTCTATTTGTTTAAGCGACATAACATGGTTTCGTTTATTTCATCTGCATTACATATTATTGTAATTCACAGATAATTAATGGAATATTCGGAATACATAGCTTATAGTCGCAGTCACAAACCGTGGTTTTTCACAAGCAAAATGGGGTAAGCCAATAACCGCCAATGCCTCAGAGCCCAAGTGCTCACCACCAACAATTTTGAGAGGTTTTCTAAGGAAATGAGAATAGCCAACGATGCATTCTCAGAGCCAAAGTGCTCGCCCCAATTAATACATACAGAGTGTCACTACCAAAACACAGTCCACTAGACTTGATGGAATATAAAAATAATAAATTAAATAAAATTAAAAAGACTTTGGTTGAGGTGGGATTCGAACCGGCAACCCCGGCCAACTCCCTCAACCATATAATATAACAACAACAATAATAATAAACTGCTCGCCGATTTTCAAAAAAAAACCAAATAGGTGGCAACCCCGTAACTCACTGCAAGTGGCAACACCCAGGTGGAAAAAATTAGAATGAAGCATACTAACGCTGTATACCGCCCTAAGTCGCAACACCCATTCACATAATTTTAAAATGAATCATACTATCTTTATGCCAGGAGTGTAATGGGGTGTGGTTGCTGAGTGACCGCGCTCAATCCCGACTCTTGCGTCCTCGTTCGTGCACTCTGGGCAACGTTGAGCTACCTAGGCTCGCGGCAGAAAGAGAGGGAGCCCCGGGGGGGCCACTCTGACATACTTGGTTTAAGGGCTCACCGGGGTCTTTTTCGCAGCGTCTGTACACCAAGAGGTGCGGCTGTAAGCGGGCGTCTGTCTTGAAGCAAGCGGCTCGCTATATAAATGTGCAAAACTTTTCCCTCCCAATCCAGGGTGTTATGCGATACCGTGCCCATTGGACGTTTGCAGCCGGGAGGCAAATCGTGGCTGTAGTCGAACGGAGCCTCACTGATACCGGGCCGCCTCAGGGAGTAACTATGGTCTTACCGCGGTATGGGGCTCTGCCGCGGCGGACGACACACTTCCCCTTACACTACCCTTGACCCTAAGCTGGCCTTGTCCGGCGAGGGGTCGTACGAACAAGATGAAGAACACACAAAATACAAAGCAATTAACGACTTCGTTTACTCCGCAGCAGAGAAGAACTATGCTGGAGCAAGCGAAAACACAACGCCGGAGGACAAACTCCGCCTCAAAGTTAACTGGGAGGCCGACAACGATGGAAACTACGGGTCAGTCATCCCCCAAACTGCTATCAAGTAAGAGTGACTTGATGGGAGCAAGCAACAGTGCGGCTGCCTACGCAGTCAAGCAGAAAACGGCGGAAGCTAAGCTTCCATCAAGCGCTGGTACGAAACCCAATCTCTTCACATCTGGGGCAATGGTCTCACGACCTGGCTTCAGAGTTTCGAAAGAGAAGGACGACGCCGTAAAGGGAGAGACCGCGATGGCAACTACGAGTCTGAATCCCCCCAAAGAGGCATCTCCCCGACGCTTTGCGTACTGGGATAAAAGAAAGGCCGCAAGGATCCTTAAAAGATATGAGGGAGCATCGCAGGAGAAGCTGTCGCCGGAAGAAAGGAAGATGGTGGAGGAAGCGAAAGCTCTGATACCAAATTTCCAGAGGCCCTATGTGCCTAAGAGGGTGAACGGTAATCCCTTCAAACGCCAGAGATCGGACGGAGAGGTAGACCCCCATCCGAAGCGGCATCAGGTCAACCCCGTAGTGGGAAAACTCAGCTTTGCTGAAGTAACCAAGGACAGAATCCTTATAGGTTTCATTGACCGAGGTAACGACCGTTGGTCCATCCCCAAAGACCAGTGGCTGTATGTCCGGAATGAAATGGGCAGGGCCCTCCTCCACTTAATGCGTGAGTCTCCGGGTAGTCCGCCGCGAGGTACTGACGCGGGCTGGCACCAAGGTCAGATCAAAATATTCGCGTGCGAGGATGCAAGAACTGTCGCACTGTATAAGGCAGCAGTTGCAAGACTGGGTGAAGTCTATCCAGGGGCAAGACTAGATGTCGTCGACTGGAAGGACATTCCTGCTCGGCCAAGGGCAAGGGCATGGATTCCTGCCGTCCCTGCAGAACCCGAGAATATTCTTGAGATGCTGCAGGTCTGGAATCCGTCTCTCCCGACGCAGGATTGGGGCGTCAATCTGGTCGATGATGTGGTTGGGCCCAATAGACAGGTGGTTATCACTCTGAATAAGGAGGCGCTCGAGCCCCTTAAACGGTGCAACGGACGAGTGCATTACGGCTTGGGTCAGATCGTGATCCACGTATACCGTGGCGATGCACAGCGCGCTGCTATTCCGGACGCTCCGGAGGACTCGGAGATCGAGGCATCGGAAGGGAAAGCAGAGGAGTCCGACGCGGAAAGTATGTTATCCGCCACGTCAAATTGCGATGGTGCTGCGAACAACTCGGCGATAGAAGAAAGCCTGCTTGACGAAGAAGGCCTCGACGTCACGATCGTGGCTAAACCTGAGCACACTAACGTTGATGCTGCTTCAGACAGCAGGGTTCCCGCCACGCCAAATCGTGCAGGTGCTCTGAACAACTCCTCGTTGAGAGACAGCCCCCGGAACAGGCCAGACCTCGACGACACGCTGGCGGCAGGGATGTCTGAGCTCTCTCATGTTGGTGGTGCTTCAGATAAATCTGCACAAATCTAAAGCAGCCTCGGCTGTTTTAAGCAGTCGTCTTTCTAAAGGCGACGTAGACGTGGTCCTTATCCAAGAGCCCTGGGTCAATAGCTCTAGGATCTGTGGATTGGGGACTAAGGGGTACAAGCTCATCCAAGCCAATGATGAGGGCAAGGTCAGAACATGTATTTTGGTAAATTCTGAGCTAAACACCTTTCTATTACCCAACTACTCAAATGGCGACGTTACAGCTGCCAGCTTAACAGTCGGCAGCACCAGCCTAACGATGGCGTCGGTCTATATGCCCTATGACGCCGAAGAACCTCCTCCACAAAAGGAGGTGAAAGATCTGGTGGATAATTTCTGTACGGGCCATCTTATTATTGGAGCTGACGCTAATGCTCATCACGTCCAGTGGGGAAGCTCCGATATTAACGCTAGGGGCGAGTCTCTGTTTGACTACCTACTAACAACTAACTTGGTGGTTTGTAACGTGGGTAACGAGCCTACTTTTATAACTAAAGCTCGTAGGGAGGTTATAGACCTCACTGTTTGTAGCGAAGGTGCTTATGAGTGGGTCAGAAAATGGCGTGTTCTTGATGAGCATTCATTTTCTGACCATCGGTACATAGAAATTGTGTTAGACTTTATTGTTGAGCAGCCAGTCATGAAACGAAATCCACGCAACACTAACTGGCAGCTACATAACCAAATATTAGCTAGGGACCTACCAGTATTACCTCCACAAGCCCCCTCATCAGTGGGAGAACTGGATGATCTGGTAACGACCTTTACAACGGCGCTCTCAAATGCCCTAGAGCAGGCTTGTCCAGTACCAAAACCACGCGGCAAACATAGACCCCACTGGTGGTCTTACGACCTGGATTCGTTCCGTATATCATGCAGGAAGCAATTTAACAAGGCCAAGAGCATCGGTACGGAGCCTGAATGGCTCGAATATAAAGCTAAACTGAGGGCCTATAAAAAGGCTCTAAGGCAAGCGAAGAGAACTTCGTGGAGAAATTTCTGCACCGGGGTCGAAAAAGTCGATGATACAGCGAGACTTAGACGAGTGCTATCAAAAACTCAAACAGCCATTAGCTATTTACGGAAGCCTGACGGATCTTGGACCAGCACGGAAGGGGAAACCCTGGAGCTGCTCCTGAACACACACTTTCCGGGGAACTTGTATGATGCACCTGTAGCATCTGCAACAAACCTGGCGGTAAACATACCCATTACGGAGGAAAGGGTAAGGTGGGCAATCAAAAGCTTTGAGCCGTTCAAGGCAGCCGGGCCAGACGGGATTTTCCCCGCACAACTTATAAACACGCTGGAAATATCAGCTAAATGGCTGGTAGTTCTCTATTCAGCCTGCCTGGCTCTTAATTACATTCCGTGCTCCTGGAGAAGCGCCACGGTAGTCTTTATTCCAAAGGCTGGGAAGGCCTCACACTATGAGCCTAAAGACTACAGACCGATCAGTCTCTCGTCTTTTGCACTTAAAACCTTCGAGAGGATAATTAGCGATTATCTCTCCTCTACTATTGATAGCAACCTTATTTCTAGCTATCAACATGCATACACCAAAGGTAAATCAACGGAAACTGCGCTCCACAGCCTAGTCTCTATTGTTGAAAAATCATTGCACGAAAAGGAGTACTGTCTCGTGGCCTTTCTGGACATCGAAGGGGCTTTCAACAATATAAGGCCGGAGGCTATTAACACTGCTTTAACAAACCTGGGCATAAATAGGTCTCTTATTGGACTAATTGATCAACTACTAAAGGGAAGGAAAATAGTTTCTTCACTGGGAACAGTTGATCTTTCACGCTATGTCACAAGAGGAACGCCTCAGGGTGGTGTTCTCTCCCCGCTCCTATGGAACCTCACCGTAAACTCGCTGCTACGAGACACAAGGTGGGGGGGCGGGAAGATAGTGGCATATGCAGACGATTTAGCTATTGCATATAGGGGCAAATTCCCACAAACCCTGTGTGACTTGATGCAAGTAGCACTGCGAGAAGTTTCTTCATGGTCCTCTCGCTGCGGACTTAGCATCAACCCGGGAAAGGTGGAGCTTGTCCTTTATACCAGGCGGTACAAGATACCACCGCTGAACCTACCAGAACTAGATGGCGTGCGCCTGAACTTAGCTGATAAAGCCAAATTCCTAGGCACAGTTCTAGATAGAAAGCTTAACTGGAAGGAGAATGTCATCCAGCGCCAGAGGAAAGCGTGCATTGCACTTTACACGTGTAAAAGAGCCATTGGCAAAAAATGGGGGCTCAGCCCCAAAATTTGCAGATGGATCTACACTGCGATAATCCAGCCAATTTTGCTGTATGGAGTCGTGGTATGGTGGCCTGCGCTAGGAAAGGCAACAAACCTAAATCTGTTAGGAAAAGTCCACAGATCGAGCATGATCTGTATAAGCGGGGCGTTAAGAACAACGCCCAATGAAGCTCTCCAGGCCATTCTTGGCTTTTTGCCACTCGATCTGGAAGGGTACCGGGCAGCAGCGGCATCGGCTCTGCGTCTAAGGGAAACGTCCGTCTGGGGCGCAAGCACTATTGGACACTCCTGTATTCTAAGATCTTACAGCTTTCTCCCTCTGAGCACAGATCGGTGTGCGACCACAACAGTCGGAGATTGTTGTTTTAGAATAAACATTCCCAGCAGGGAAGACTGGGAGAACATAGATCGGTGTCCCGCTACTAATGGCGGCACTTTTATATACACCGACGGCTCGAAGTTAGACGGCAGAGTCGGAGGAGGGGTTTACTCAAGGGATTTGGACCTAGAACTCTCCTTTAGACTACCTGATCACTGCAGCGTCTTCCAGGCTGAAGTCTCTGCAATCATGGACGCCGTGACTTGGATAGGTAAACGCACCATCGGACAGGATATCTGTATTTTCAGCGACAGCCAAGCGGCCATCAAATCCCTTGGCTCTTACTCGTTCAACTCTGAACTGACGCTCAGCTGTCGTCGATCTCTTCAAGAGATGGCCCAACAGAACCGCGTGAACCTCACATGGGTCCCGGGACACAGGGACATTGAGGGAAACTGTAGGGCAGACGAACTTGCCAGGCAGGGCACGACCAAGCAGATTCTTCAAGATAAAGAGCGCATAGGTATGCCGTATGCCACGTGCAAGCTAATGCTGAAGGAGCATACACTCCGCGAAGCCAACGAAAGATGGCTACAAGCCCCAGGGTGCCGGATATCCAAGCAAACCTGGCCAAAATGCGATCTTAAAAGATCTAGACACATATACGCCCTAAAAAGGAAGGAAATCTCCATATTAATAGGTGTTTTAACCGGGCACTGCCTTATTGGTAGGCACGCAGCAAGGCTAGGCGTTCCCTACCGACGATGCTGCAGGAGTTGCAAAGATGATGAGGAAGAGGAAACGGTGGAGCATCTCATCTGCAACTGCCCGGCCTTAAGCGGAGCGAGAAGGCGCTCTCTGGGAGTTCCCTTCCTGGTTAGCTTAAGCCAGGTCGCGGAGCTAGACATAAAGGACTTGATGGCCTTCATCAAGTTATCAAAATGGTTCGAGGAGGGGTAGCGGTGTCGGTTAGGAGTGTCAGTCCCGGGTTTCGGCTATATGGAGAGTCCCAACAGCACTGGGATTTTCCATATGGCCGGGCCTCGGGACTGACTTTCCTAGTGTTTGGTGGTATCACAACGGGCCTTTTATTACTGGCCTAGGTGTGCCTTTGCGGCAGCCACTTCTACCTACCTATCTTTATGCCAAATTTTCTACAAGTCGGTCAAGTGGTTTCCCAGATATAGGGAAAAATAAATAAAATGCGGTCAGGTGGCAACCCTGCTTGATATTTTCATATTTGGAATACGGTCGAAAATACCTTTAATTTGATAACCATATTGGAATATCTTGCTCAGTATTTTTAAAAAATCGAGAAAGGTGGCAATCCTGTAAAGCATGTATATAACCTAAAAATTAATAAAATTGTCTATATGCCAAATTTTATCCAAATCGGTGAAGCAGTTCCCGAGATATACGTAAAATAAATAAATTGCGGTTAGGTGGCAGCTCTAAGTGGCAACCCTGCTTAAAATTTTGGTATTTGAAATACGGTAAAAATTAACTTTCATTTGACCTCCCTGTAAACCGCCCGAAGTGGTGTTACCAAAATTTAATTTCCGTTGCATCATCTATTACAGAATAAAAAAAATCAAACATTATTCAGCCAGAGCGCAATAAGGGGATTCATCAAACCTTATAAGTTTACGAAATGCGTAAGTTTATACATTTATCAGCTCAGTTAGATGAACGCCCTAGATATATTTATGTGTACTTGATGTCAAACAAAAACTTTTTACTTCGAAATTCTGATTAAAAAAGTAATTTTCGACCCATTTTCAGCATATTCTTCTATTTTTATCCAATGTGAATTGAATGCATTAAAAAAAATTACAGACGCAGAAGATTATCAAATTTGTGTAAACTGCGTTCCACTTGATAAATTTATACGTTTACACGCTTTATAAGGTGTTTATAAGGTTTGATGAGTCTCCCTAATATGTAAACAAAATACGAGTATGTAAACATTTAGTATATGTTACACTTATTTGCTCATTCATCAACCGCAAGTATCACTTGCAATAATACAAATTTTTAATAAGAGACATACATAGTGGTCATGCAAATCTGTTAATGTCAACTAAATAGCGCGAATAATTTTTTTATGTCATGCTACACAGAAAAAAATGAGCTGGGAATGGATATGAACTGATCGTGATTTTGGTTGAATCAATTCATATTTTGGTTGAACCAACAGATATTTTGGTTGATATAACTATGTTTTGGTTGTTATGACCAAATCACTGTGAAGTCTTATCCATCACCAGCTAAAATTTCTCTGTGTTTACAGCAAATGTCCAAAACGTTCAGCCACCCCCTACTACTTTACACGAGTCTACTTGAGTTGACGTCATGCAGTTTTTGTATAGCATAAATGTTGCGTATACGACATGTCGACCCATGAACTAAATGCATATAATTAAAATAATGCTGCCATGGTGTTCTGATATAAATTCATAAATTTCAGAAATTTATGGATGCTGCTTTGTTGAATTCCTAAATCGCACTTGCTCAGTAGTTTAGCCCAAGCATTCACACGCAATAAAATTGAACAAATTGCAGGAAATGCCGGAAATGTTTCATGCTTCATACATATATGAAAAAGTATGACTCAGCACGGCATAAGCTTTGACCTGAAAATGAGTTTTTAGGCGTTTTATAGGTTTGTCTATCGGCTTGATAGCACCTATGTATATTAGTATTATTATTTTTTATTGGTCTTGCCTGTGGCGCCAAAAACTTTGATTGGTACTTAATGTGTTTATAGCTTTCAACTAATTTCGCTTGCTCGTAAATGGTGCTTTGTCTATGAAAATGGATTAAATAAATATTGAGAAGTTATCTAAATTCCACAGTAAGTAATCGAATTATAAATTGTTTTTGTTGCATAAAAAGATTTGTTTTTACATAAATTTCAGTGATCTAGATTTATTGTGTTAGTCAGTGTTTTTCTCATTTTATTTCCGGGTATTTCCATTTACTTTAAGTTATTTTATTTTATTTTATTTTATTTTATTTTATTTTATTTTAATTTATTTTATTTTATTTTATTTTATTTTATTTTATTTTATTTTATTTTATTTTATTTTATTTTAATTTATTTTATTTTATTTTATTTTATTTTATTTTATTTTATTTTATTTTATTTTATTTTATTTTATTTTATTTTATTTTATTTTATTTTATTTTATTTTATTTTATTTTATTTTATTTTATTTTATTTTATTTTATTTTATTTCATTTTATTTTATTTTATTTTATTTTAAGTATGTTATGAGTTTGTGGTCATTAATTTGAGAATCTTTGAAACTTTGGTGGACTTTTGACCGTTTGGGAATAATTTTTCTTAAATTATTCTATGTTTTTATTATTAGTGAACAAGATGGAAAAGTAACAACAATTACAAGCTACCATGATTACGTAATTCCGGCCTTGCTCAAGGGCACTTATCAAATGGCTTTGTGTTTAGAAATTTTTCATCACCTTTTGTTGGTCATCGAACCAAGAACCAAGGGGCTTAGAAATTCCTAATCCCCTTGGTTCTTGGTTCGATGACCAACAAAAGGTGATGAAAAATTTCTAAACACAAAGCCATTTGATAAGTGCCCTTGAGCAAGGCCGAAATTACGTAATCATGGTAGCTTGTAATTGTTGTTACTTTTCCATCTTGTTCACTAATAATAAAAACATAGAATAATTTAAGAAAAATTATTCCCAAACGGTCAAAAGTCCACCAAAGTTTCAATTATTTTATTTTATTTTATTTTATTTTATTTTATTTTATTTTATTTTATTTTATTTTATTTTATTTTATTTTATTTTATTTTATTTTATTTTATTTTATTTTATTTTATTTTATTTTATTTTATTTTATTTTATTTTATTTTATTTTATTTTATTTTATTTTATTTTATTTTATTTTATTTTATTTTATTTTATTTTATTTTATTTTATTTTATTTTATTTTATTTTATTTTATTTTATTTTATTTTATTTTATTTTATTTTATTTTATTTTATTTTATTTTATTTTATTTTATTTTATTTTATTTTATTTTATTTTATTTTATTTTATTTTATTTTATTTTATTTTATTTTATTTTATTTTATTTTATTTTATTTTATTTTATTTTATTTTATTTTATTTTATTTTATTTTATTTTATTTTATTTTATTTTATTTTATTTTATTTTATTTTATTTTATTTTATTTTATTTTATTTTATTTTATTTTATTTTATTTTATTTTATTTTATTTTATTTTATTTTATTTTATTTTATTTTATTTTATTTTATTTTATTTTATTTTATTTTATTTTATTTTATTTTATTTTATTTTATTTTATTTTATTTTATTTTATTTTATTTTATTTTATTTTATTTTATTTTATTTTATTTTATTTTATTTTATTTTATTTTATTTTATTTTATTTTATTTTATTTTGTTATATTTCATAATTTTTTAAATTTAAAAATTTTTTAATTTCATTTTTTTTTTGTTAATTTTTTTTTTTCATATTATTCTATTTTATTTTTTTTTTATTTTATTTTAGTTTATTTTATCTTATTTTATTTAATTTTACTTTGACTTTTTTATTTAATTTTGATTGACTTAACTTTTACTCATTGTTTTGATTAACCTCCATTCGCCAGCCAATCGACTTTAGTCATTCAATTTCACTTCACAACTTTGTGTTGCTTTTTTCGATTATTTTTCCAGTAGTTGATATCAGTTAGTTTGGTAGCGTTTACTTTGTAAAGGAGAAGCAACAAAAAAAATATATATATATTTAGTTGTGCTATTTTTATGCTTCTTTGCACAGTGTGTAAACTTAGTATTGTTCTACAAAAGAAAAGTTAGAATTTGATGAAATTTTGGTGTATTTCTTTGATTTATTTTATACCTTCATCAAAGTAAGTGGCATATGTATCACTTTACAACAATATTTGGTTAGAATGATAATTAACTTAGCTAAGTAAAATAGAATGATTGCAATCATGACATGGGTCGTCTCGGATATGTGTATGCTTATTGACATATGAATTAAAAAAATAGAGCTTTACTTTTAATCACTAATAGCAAGAGCTTACATACATATCTATAAGAATGCCCTAAAATTTTTTTATCCTTCAAGGACATGGGACAAATATCCTTAAAATTTATTATCCTTCAGCTTTTTCAAAACTCTATGTTTTTTAAAATTTGTACTGTAATAAAAGTTCTGAAAATGTGTATACAAATAATTAGGGATGCACAGGAGATGGGCAGGACATACCTCAGAAATTGATTTTACAATATCGGCATCAAATGAAAGGTGTTCATGTGAACCTGAAAGTAGTGTCAGTTTTATTTCGACTAAAAAAATGATTTCAATTGCATATGAAAAGAACAGATAAATGTTACTCTTACCTATTAAAAGTGCACTATATTTGCAATGCAGATGTACTCAATTATTCTTGCTAGAAAACATATTGTTACGCAATCTACTAAAACACTTTTGAAATTCCAATGTCGTTTTCTGGTGATTACGTTTTTTCAATATCCTTGCAAAGATCCTATTATTTTTATACCCAGCGCACTAACACTAGTAGCAGGGTTTTATAATTTTGTCCACATAACGGTACTATGTAACGGCACAAAATAATCGAGATAGATATAGAGTTCCATATATGAATGTTCTTAGGTTGGAAAAAAAGTTCATTAAGGCATGTCCGTAAATTTTTTATAGTCGACGTGACACCGCCCACTTTTAAGGGTGGAATTTTGGAAAATTCGACTGATCGTAACTTTTAAACTGATTATGGTAGAACGATGAAATTTGGCACAAAGCATACTAGTATCGTTGGGAGTACACCTGATGAAATTGGACCAACCACGCGATATCGAAATCTTCAAAAATCACCTAAATTGATATAATTTGGTTATGATTTTTTGATGGCGCCGCCCACTTTTCAGGGAAGCATATTTGAAAATTTAACGGGTTATAACTTATAAACTGATTGCTATGCGTATGAGTGGGTGATATGGTATGCTTGGGGAATGCATTATGTGTCTGTGAAAAGTTATGAAATTCAAAAAAATACACCTTGCTGAATAAATACTACTTACATACTCTGTTGAATGATCTCTGCTTTTTCTTTATTGACTTGATAAATACATTTATATTTGTGAGATAAGACAACAAATTTATGGATATATTCCTTTTTAATAGATTTCTTCGACATAGCAGTTCCTAATGCAGTGATGAAGGCACAACTTTGAACCCAGGAGTATATTGACAATTGAGTATACAGCCAACCGTTTGGACCCCAGGATATTTCAACGGCAATTTTTCAAGATAGTGAGATGGAACAGAACGCGTAACAAACACATATGAAAAGTTTGATGGTCTTTATATTCCCATTTTCTTGGTTCAAAGTTTTGCAATCTATCCTCATTATGCCCCTGTCTGATGTACGAGTATATATGAATGCGAATAATATTTATGTATAAAAATTCATTTTGTTATTTCCATGCAAAATCAGTGATTTTGTACGTATAAATCATATACGTACTAGTACTGTTGTATGCTTTCAGCATGAATACAGATGCATACATACAAAAGTCATACAAGAGACGAGATAGATAGAGTATGCAGGCTCACTGAGAAACAAGCTGTGTAAAATGGAAATAAACAAGCACTTATGCAAAGCTTCAAATCATACCTGAAATACTGATGTTGTGTGCATATATTTCCAACTGGGAAGATTTGACACAGGTTACCTGAATTTTTTACTGGATATCAAAGTTTAAAAAGAAGTTATTAGATGGGATATAAAATATTTTCTTTTTACCAGCGATAAAGTAGCATAAATGTGCTACAGTTTGAATGGACATTTATGTAAAAAGAATAACAAGACTACCGAAAAGTTTAAAAACATTTTTTTATAGCCATATTTTTATGGCTGACTATGGTTTTGTTACTACGTTGGGGTTAACGCTATAAAATGGTAGCATCGAACGATTTCTATATTCGTAAAATGCTAAATATGCTATAAAAAGTTGTTCATTGAAATAACTTTTTTATTGTCAACCATTGGTGGATTAACGGTTATGGTTGCTGGTTTGGAGATTGGTGGGTACTCAGGGGGTAAGTTGGGTAGGTGACGCACGAATCGATATATTTCGAAAAGTCGTTTGAAATTGAGACAATAAAAATTACGCGAAAAATATAGTAAAAATTTCACAAAAAATATAGTAAAAATTACGCAAAAAATTTGGTAATAGGTAAGCAAAAAAAGCAAAAAAACAATAAAAAAAATTACAATTACTATTACAAAAAAAAATATGGTAAAAATTACGCAAAAAATATAAATATATATTTTTTTGCAATTTTTACCCAAAAAATATAGAAAAAGTTGCACAAAAAATATAGTAAAAATTACGCATAAAATTTGGTAAAAGTAATAAAACTGCCAGCAAACCTATTTTTTTTTTGTCGTTTACGTAATACACATTTGGTAACTTTTTAAACGATTTACATAAGTTATACCTTGAATCTGACAATGCCCATAATAACAAATGTAGATATATATTTTTTTGAAAAACAAGCATAGCTTTAAAGAAACTGTGAATGAAAAATGACCCCGAAATGAAAAGAAAACCCCCCTTTCCAAAATCCTGGATCCGCCACTGCTAGTCCCCATACTAGTCCAAAAAATAATGAACCTGGACTAGTATGATTTCGGCCAGAAATTAATATTTACCCAAACACGAAAAAGCATCTATGAATTAAAGAGAAAAAAGAAGCAACATTTCAAATAATTTTTGGATGATTTTTGTAACTGGTAAAAAATTTTTGTTGTACACAAGTATGGAATGGATATTTCCTGCCTTGTATGAGTTCAGCCAGAAAATCAAATTGTATACTGGTATTTCTCTCTCTACTTTGACTTTCGCTGCAGGGTAGGTAGTTACTTACATATGTACATATATGGCCAAATCCAATGCGTTGGTAGAATTATTGTAAAGTGCATGCATACATGATCTTCAAGCAGAGTCACGTCGATTGAACTGTCTGATACTACATACTTTGTTACCTTAATTTGGCTACTTACATATGTATTTGTGTAATTTTTTTAAACACTTACAAAATGAATGTAAATAATTGAAGCTAATTTCACTATTGATGAGGCGAATCAATTTGCCAAAGACTTCAATCAAGTACAATGTATTAGGATTTTACGTGAGTGCATTACAGAGTCTACTATGAGAGTACCTACTAGCATGACATAACATATGGGATAAGGGCGAAGGAATATGTATATTTGCTACTAACGCAGAGTTTCTTAGCTGTTAGGGAGTGGACGGCCAAAATCGCCTAGGCGGTTAGATGACCATTTTAAGTGAGTAAGTAAGGACATATTAAAGGAATGTGTGGTTACGTGAGGTATTTGCATCGCTTGTACAAACACTTATGTAGTTATTGTTTTGGTTCAAAAATTAAAAAAAAACCTCGTTTGAACACTTTGAGCGGCTAATTATCGATACATAGTCAGAAAATAGAAACAAAAGGAAAGGTAAGGAAAGCTGTCTTCGGCTGTGCCGAAGGCTAAATACCTTTCATGAATAAGCGTCACGATTTTCACTGTTTGATCTCAGTACAGCCTGTGTGAATTTAACTTAACCTCATACCGAAATTATCGGAACTATCGATTATATGGGGGGATGTGTTATATTGGCCCAATCTCATTGATTTTTAGTATCGACATTCCACATTCTAAAATAGCAATAGTTACGAAATTTTACGTTCCTACCTATATAATTACAGGAGTTATCTACCAAAATCCGTTTATCGGAACAATCGATTGTATGGGGTATGTGTGAAATATTTATCCCATCTCGATGATTTTCAACATCGATATTTCACATATAAAAATAGTGATACCTCCAAAATTTCACGTTCCTACGTGTTTAATTACAGGAGTTATAGGCCAAAATCCGTTTATCGGAATAATCGATTGTATGGGAGCTATGTGAAATATTTATCCCATCTCAATGATTTTCAACATCGATATTTCACATATAAAAATAGCAATACTAACAAAATTTCAAGTTCCTACCTCCTTAATTACAGGAGTTATAGCCCAATCCGTTTATCGGAACAATCGATTGTATGGGAGCTATATGTATGTAATATCGGTCCGATCTTGCTGGTTCCGACAAATGATTCCTATATTGGAAAATGGTGGCAGCATACAAAATTTCAGCCAAATATCTCAAAAACTGAGGGACTAGTTTGCGTTGAAACAGACAGACAGACAGACAAACAGACGGACAGACGGACATGGCTAAATCAACTCATCTCGTCATCCTGATCATTTCGGTATACTTATTGATGGGTCTATCTCTTCTTCTTCTCATACTTACAAACATCGGACCAAAGTTATAATACAATTTCATGTTCATGAAAGGTATACAAATATTTAGGCCCATAAAAATCTACAAAAACCGATAACAGCGAAAAGTAACCAGTAGTCGATATAAATCGAAGTCGAGAGCAGTGGATTTTAAGTGATTAATGAAAAAGGCGATAATAAAAGTAAAAGTCACGGAGAACATTTAACATTTAGATACACTGTCAACGCAAAATGTAATACTTACAACCCTCCATTAGTAATTCACTCTCCCATTATTCATTCGGCAGCCTACTACGTGCCGAATGATGCTGCATTCCTTTCAGATCAAGTCATGCCAACAGAACATTAATTACACAGTGCTACAGACATTTTACACTTTTGAAGCGACCTAGTACAGATTGTTCAGCTGGCCGAGTTATACACGAAACGCCCTTTAAAAGATTTGTAACACTCCCAAAATCTGGTTTTAAGGCCAAACGTTTTTTCACTTTCTTGGAAAAAAAAAAAATTATTAAAAAACCGATTTTCAACCGATTTTAAAATTCTCAACGGTTTTGTGTAGAGAATTGTTGACACTTTCGAAATATATACCTATAGTGCTTTATTTATTTGAAAAAAAGTATGATATGGCCCTTTATTATTATTATTTATTATTATTTATTAGCCAATGAAATGCACAAAGAAATCTTACAGGTTAATTAGAAAAGAGATTACAACTAAAAATTGTTGATTGCTACTTATAAAATAATTTTAACACTTCCAAGAAGCGATTTTTTGGAAAAGAAAAGTCGATCTCGACAAATCTGTCAAGGCCCTGTTGATTGGCGAATTTTTAGAATATAAAGTTCTAAAGACACCAACAAAGAAAATCCCAGTGTGTCGAAGATGCCGGAACGGAATGTTGAAGGAAATTCATTCAAGGAGAACAGGACAGTCAACAACCCCCGTGACTACGTCGAAAATGAAAGACAGAGACATAATAGTCCTCCTACTCTCTAGCGATTTTAGGTTTATCAAGATACACTTGGATTCATAGGCTGGCACAGGATCTGTAAAATGTAGCGCAAAACGTAAAAATGCCTTTTGGATCCGCTCAATCCTAATAATATGACAATCAAAATAAGCGGACCAAATAAAATTAAATTAAAATTAAATGGGTCAACTTAGGAGTTTTCAAAGTTTGGCGCTCAAAGTCAAAAGTACCAAATCGGGACATCAGAATTGGTTTTAGAGGTATGCTTCCTTCGGCAAAGTATTTTATTTTGATCCCCAAAACATGATTTTCCTTGTCACTTGGGTGATTTTCAAAACCACCTTCTTACACATAGTACCTACCAGGGGCGCTTGAGACCAAAAAATTTGATATTGGCTTATGCTGCATATCTTGAAAACTTGAAGTCATTCCAAAAAAAAATAAAACTGGTATAATTACGTAGTAAATGCCTCTCGATGACGCGTGCTCATTAAGATTCATCCATAGTCAATTAGTGGCAAAAAATTACAACGAAACCGGAAGAACCGATTTTTTTTTTTAATTAAACTTTTCGCGTGAAAAACATGTCATACCCTTTTCAAATTAATAAACCACTTTTTATATTTCTCTACTCAAACCGTTGAGAATTTCAAAATCGGTTGAAAATTTGATTTTTAATGAATTTTGTTCAACGAAAACTCTGAAAAAACGGTTTTTTGGCCTTAAAACCAGATTTTTGGGGTGTTATACAAATATTTTGAAGGATGTTTCGTGTATAAATCGACCAGATAAACTAGGTCGCTTTAAAAGTATATTTATTTTTTTTTTACACTGTCTTATGGCAAAGAAAAGCATACGCTGAATTTTTGTTGTTGAATTTTGCTGATTTATTTAAATATCCCTGAGATAGTCGTCTCATTAGAACTTGTCGACGTACTAGAGTATACCTATAGTACTTTAGTGTAGAGTGTGATTTGCTTTTGCCTAGCTAGACTCTAGCATATTTTAGCTAAGATGAATGGTCTAATCTCAATTGGATCTTAGACCGAAAACGAAACTGTAAGCGATTAAAATCGATCATGACCCCTGCGTGTTAGGGATTTAGATAATGACCGTAGTGGAATGCCTGTCGCAAGAGGCGACTAAAATCCACGGTCACGGGGTTGATGAAATCGGCAATGGGAATAGTAGTATAAAAAAAACTCTAATGGAAACCAATCCAGAAGTTTCTGCGACACTCGGGCGACAACCTTCTTGTGGTGCCATCGGCGGAAATCGACAAATATTCAATACTCGCCATTTTTATAACGCAAAGGTCCGAAAAGAGGTAGATTCCAAAGTGGCTAACGGAGTAATTACTGTTTGGGCTAGCATATTTCGCGGTATTGATAAATTTTTGGCAAAAGCAAATGCTATATAAGTTTTCAGTAAAGTAATTGTATGGGACACAAAAACTGTGCTTGGGTGGCAAAGGGTTAATACGCTTGTTTACATTTATTTGAAGGAAAAACTCCTACAAAAACAAAATATTTCAGTTGTCAATTCTACCTTGTTTAATTTGCCTTGAGAAAAAGTATATTTTACTTTCAAAAGCAACGTTGTTCTCACATTTCGTTTACCTCTGCTTAATTATATAAAAAGGAACGAGATAAGGTAAAAAGCAAAACAAGCAGACCTCAAAATAAATTAACGCACATAGGGGTATTTGCCGGTAGAAGCTGGCCAAAAGTACCATGCAAAGTATGATACAGATTATCTGAACGGCGGCCGCCGTGGTGTAGCGGTTAAGTGTACGGCCTTCTACACCAAGTCGTGGCGGTTCGATGCCCGGCAAAAGTAACATCAAAAATTATTTAGAAAAACCATTTTTCTAAATGGGGTCGCCCCTCGGCAGTAGTTTGGCAAACTCTCCGGGTGTATTTCTGCCATGAGAAGCTTCTCAGAAAAAAATTCATTTGCTTTGCAAGTGCCGTTCGGAGTCGGCAAAAAACTGTAGATCCCGCCAACTTGTAGGAAAAACTCAAAAAGCAACACACCACAAGTTGGAAAGAGAAGCTCGGCTAAAAATATCGTTAGAGATTATCGCCGCCATTAGTTAGTTATGTATAACAGAAAACCATATGTGAGAATATTATAGGAAATGTACCTTTGGATCACATGTCATATGAGTTTAAAATTGACATTTTTGATTGATTGAAACCTTTTTTTTTTTTGAAATTATTAAAAATATTTAATATTTTCTTATACTTTTCGATTCATTGTGTATTAAGTGCGATTTAACAAAGCCGTTTTGGGTTCGTTTCAGGAAGGTATGTACTCTATTTGATCCCCACCATCTCCAAAAAACTGGGGATAACGAAAAAGGGGGCGTGGTTCCTCCTCTACGAAGGAGATAGGGATATGGATAAAAATAGATATAGGGATCGGGTTAGAGAAACATGCCGGGAAATAAATTTTTGGCAGGACAAAGTCTGCCGGGTTAGCTAATATGCTTATATAAAATTTTTTTTTTGACCATTCGCCTTTTACAAAAGTCATTTTAAATGTATTTATATATTGACTAGTATCGCTTGTGATCGAAAATTCGACTAATAAAATAGGGGGTTGTGGGGTCGCTAGCCCCGTACCCCTATCCTTAAATTTCGGGGACGCCTCTGTAAATATACCGCTATACTTCAGTTTTTTTTTCAGTTTCCTTTCCATCGGTGCGTATTTCATTCTAACCGGTCAAACGGTTCGCTCACAGGAGGTTCCTAAAGTTTTTCATGTGGCGTATATATATAGATCATGGGTCGGCAGATTTGTAAATGCAGGTGTATAAGTGAGAACGCTTATACACGCGCTATGATCGTCCGAACTATATTTTTAACATTCGCTGACCAAACAAGAGACACCCCCACGCGATTTGGTTTCGCCCCTTGCCCAGCGACGACTAAATCATTTGGTAAACAAAGAGCACAACGTGTTTGTGTGATGAATCCAACTTGTTTGACTGATCTTAAGATCTATGGGGCGCCGATGCTTGATATAGATACATTTATAGATTTGTGACAGCAGGTCATAGTTAAATAATTTTGGCCAGCTTTTGAAGGCAAATACCCCTATGTGCGACGTACCATACGAAAACTAACACTTTTATTTTGTGTCTGAAGAAAATATACTAACTAAAATTACTCAGGCACAAAATGAAAGTGTCAGTTTTCTTACAAAATTTTAAAAGTGTTACTTTTCGTATGGCACGTCCAAATAATGTCGCTGAAACACTTTGCATTGAGAAATTTACGAAATTTGTTTGTGCCCAACTCAATGACAATTTTAATTACGAAATAAAATCTGTTAAGATTCGACAAAACCACTTTTCTCGAGATAGGACATTTTTTAGATATTGATTGCACAGGATTTTCTTCTTTGCTGTGCATGATTGTGTCCTACTACCGTGTCATAGAAACATTTTAGTTCAAAAGTTATGGTACCTGAAAAATCAGTATAATTCATTTTTTTGGTACAAAATCAATCATATTCTCGCTCTCCTGAAAAATTGTCAAATCTGAAATAAGTTGTTTTGTCAAAATTCCACAGAAATGTAAGTCACTGGAGACTGGGTGATTTTCTGTTGTTGATGTTTAGCAAAATATTCTAGAGTTTCTAAGTCAGAAAGTAATTAAGTAAATTTTTGCGATTTGAAACAAAAAAGTGGTGGGAGATTAATTTGACAGTGAAATTATGTAAACATAAATCTATCATGTTTCTAAAGTTCAAAAGTATACCCTCACACTTCTACACAGCTAAATAGCCACTCTTACCTGTCCGGGCTTTGACAAGAAAGATAAATGGAGTATAAGTTTCTGTTGCTTAGAAACATAATTAACATCAAAGTTAAATGTGTTAGTCAATATAGAAGTTGCTTTAAAGAGAACAGATTATATGAATTGCATTTCAAGCTATGTGTGGCACATTTCAGATAAACTTATTTGAATAGGCAGTCAATTTAAAGTTTAGGGATATCCAATTTTACTAGCGATTCTACAGGGTCATAGCATGGGGCGGAATACTTCCAACTAAAGTCAAGTTTTGGGGAGTATGGGGCCTCAAGATATGCAACAAATTCATGAACTTTCCCCTGAAAAAAAAATGGAATCGGTCTGGGTTAGTTCGCAAAGAAAAAACTTCCGGAACCGATATGGTCCTTCCCGTGATTCCAACGGGGAGTATCGAAGGAAATTTAACGATGAGCTGTACGAGCTTTACGTAGACATCACCATAGTTCAGCGTATTAAAACCCAAAGTCTCCGCTGACTGGGTCATGTCATGCGAATGGACAAAGAAGCTCCAGCAGAGAAGGTTTTCTTATCAACAAGTGGAGGATGACTTGAACTCCATTGGGGTTTCCAATTGGTGTCAGTTATCGCGTGCTTTGATACGAAACGGTCAAAATCACCTAGGCGGTCAAACGTCAATAAATGACGCAAGCCAAGATTAGTTTAGAAAGTAAAAGGACTGGGGACTGCTGTGGTGTAGCGGTAGTGTGCTCGGCCTACTACACCCGGTAGTTGTTGGGCATCGATATCCGGCAAAAGCAACATCAAAAATTATTTAGAAAAAGAAGTTTTCTAAACGGAGTCGCCCTTCGGCAGTAGTTTGGCAAACTCTCCGAGTATATTTCTGCCATGATAAGCTTTTCAATATAAACTCATTTACTTTGCATGTACCGTCCAGAGTTGGCAAAAAACTGTAGGTCCAGCCAACTTGCTGGAAAAAAACTCAAAAACAGCACACCACAAGTTAGATGAGAAGCTCGGCAAAAATATCTTTAGAGGTTATATTTTGTTATATCGCCTTTATTGGGTTGAATTTTAATTAAAGGGACTAATCGCAGGTCCCCTCTTTAGAGATTAGTCACACTATATTTTGCATCAATCAATAGAATTTTTTTTAGCAAACAAAGGAGCATTAAATATAGTACACGGCTAAAAATTTGGCAAAATTCAATCTTGAATAAGCTTTCCAAAATAAGTGATAACAAAACAAAAATTGTAGACCGAAATGGCTTTAATTTTAAAGCGAAAAGTTTTAATTTTCAAACCAAAAAGTTTTAATTTTAATCCGAAAAGTTTTAAGAATAAAATAAAATTGAAAAAATTTGGTACATGGCAGGATTCGAACGATAGCTCTCAGGGGTCCCAGCCGACTGCTCTACCGCTGAGCTGTGCCGCACATAAAGTATTTTTGGGCAAAATTCAGTTACATTCGAACAAATCAAAAAAATTTAGACTGCTTTTATCATTTAGATTTTAAATCGAAACTAAAAGAAATTGAAATTCTTTTTAAACTTTTTTGGAAGGTTTAAAATACTCCAAAATTAAGTTTAAAAAGTCGCTTCAACTTTAGGCGGGCTTAAAATTTAGGCTAATTTTTTAACCGTGTATGAAAAATCGTTGGATACTTGAAATCTGGACCAGCTTAATGCCAACATTCTTTTAAATTTCTAATCCATTTTCCCACATCCTGCTCCTTCCCTTTTTATTGAAGCATTATGCAAATATATTTTGCCTGCTAGTACAAACGTCGACCATTGCAGATAAATTTTTATTTCTTAGTTATTTATACAATTTTTTGCTAGCTGTAAAATCACTTAAATGGTGTGTCCTTGTCTGTTCGCCTACATAAATAGCATAACAATAAAACTTTGCATTTCATAGACACAAAAAATTTCGAAATGACAGCAAATACAAATGTACTCATTCCTGTGTAAATTTATAGTAGTGATACCCGGAGAACCGGGTTCTGCACTGAATCGGTAGTTCCAGTTATGTATTTAAACTCAATTCGATCGATCGTCTCGCCTGAAATAGTCGATTTGACGTCATAATGGCGTCACACTCGACTTTTTTTTTTGTTTCTGTAAGAAATTTTTTTTTCCGATTTATAGACCGGTCAATATAGACATAAAAATAGTGGTTAAATAGCAATAATTCCCACAGAGCCAAATTATTGTATACGGCTTACGTTTACCCTCAGCTAATCCTTATCAATCCCATGTGCGCTAAAAAAGTTATTCGGGGTCAAAGTTCATTATTTTCTGGGTTTTTGGACTTTTCTCGAAACGGTAAGATTTTTCGAAAAATTAGCTGAGTCCAAGTTCTTGTTGTTCATGATTTTTTTTTCGAAAAATTTAGTATGTCTACAAAAATTTTCGTTTACCGTTTATTTGTCACGAAGTCCCACATTGACAATAAAAATAGTTATTTTTGTAAAGCCTATAGTTCCCGACCTAGAGCCACATTTTCTCCATGCATAATATCAAAAAATACTAGTCCGGTAAATTTAGTTTATCTTGTTTAACAAAAATTCCGACATGGAAATTTTTTTTTGTTTTCTGGAGAGCTTAGGTTCACACCAAGGCAGAAAACTGCAAAAGTCCCCATCGATCCCATTTGTGGCAAAAAAGTTATTCGGGGACAAACGTCGAAAAAATCCAAGTTTGAGGGTTCCCTTTTTTGTTTTTTGTTTTGACCTTTGACCCCGATTAACTTTTTTAGCACGAATGGGATCGGGTTTCAATTATAAACCAGAAATGTTTTAACAATTTTTTAAAGATAAAATAAATTTTTTGTCCGTTGGCGGGGATTCGAACAAAGACTCCCCGCATCATGCCCGTCTGCTCTAAGATACTCAAAGCAATACATCTTTAAATTCCCTGCAGGGAACTCAGGCACTAGTGACACAAATTTCTGGTTCAGAACTAGATATAAAGTGGCCAATAAGAACTAGTGCGTTAGTGCTTACAGTTTCACTAGTTCGAAGCCAGTGTTTGAGGAGTCATTAAAGGCATTTGGATTCGTATTTGAATTTAAGTTTTTGTATTTAATTTATATTCGCTTCTATGCTTAGAAATGGTTCAGAACTATAGAAATACTACCAATAAACGAACTAGATCCAAACTGTCGAATTTTGTACTAGTTCCAGCCTAGAACATCGCCATGTTAAATTCGCCAGTTGATTTCATGTAAAAAAGATAGTTCGCGAACTAGTACTGGTTCGGAACGCACTAGAAGCGAACTAGCTTTGAACTAGAGGTTTTCCCTACAGGGTTCTGCATATATATGTACATTAGTACTTTGGTTTTCTGGTTTATTTACTTACATACATACCTACATATATACCTACTCATCCATCAGGTGCCATTTAGTCTGCCAGTTTACTTCCACGCTCAGTAAAAAAATAGAATACCGTAAGTAAAAGTGAAAATTTGGCACAGTGCGATGTTTGGCAAATGTTCAATGCCGTACAATTCTAACAATTACATTACTATGTAAGAAAATAATCAAGGAAAATCTATACATGGCTAAAAATTTTAGCCTACATTTTAAACTTTTTTCATATATAAGCTAGACCAGTTTTCAAGAAATTGGTGAAATTGGGATACGAATCAAGACTTTCTGCATCATACTGGACTCTCCGCTCTACAACTAAACTACATCGATCATATAAATATTGTGGGCAAAATTCAATCTTGAAAAAGCTTTTACAAATAACAGAAAACAAAACAAAAATTGTAGACTGAAAAGGTTTTAATTTTATACCGAAACGTTTCAATTTTGAACCGAAGCAATTTTAAAGTGCTTTTTCATTTTGCCTAGGGTCGGCGCTCTAGTGTGGAAAGCGCACGTTTCTCAATTTATGGGCAATTTATGGTGTATTCTAGTTTTGCCTAGCTTGAGCCTGCTCAGTTTTTCCAATCCAGGGTTAGCGTGTTTTTCCTATCTTGGGCCGGCTTAGGCTAAATTTCTTACAGAACAGACTTGCTATCGATAGCTTTCCTGTTTTTAAATTAATGAGCAATGTTTAAAACAAAAGGTATCAGTTTAAATTTATGGAACAAATAAGTCCGTCTATGTTTTTGTCACCAAAGGAAAAACGGTGTTAATACCCTGCAGCGAAAGCGACTAGTTTCAAACTACTTTACAACTAGTTTGTTTTTTGTGTTTTTTTTTCATATAAGCAACTGGTATTTTTTACGTGTTGATGTCCTACGAAATGTCAATGTACTTGTGCTGTACCCATCGTGCCGAAACGACCCGGCCAATTTTCTTATATCGACCCGGCCAAGAGCAATACACTCGAGGTGACCCTGTCTGACATTTAGGCAGGGCTACACCTCGCTACAACAACAACAACCAGAATTATACCAGTTACAAAATACCAGTCCCATACTAGTTTAACCTGGACTAGTATGATTTCCATAACACGCTGCAGCGTAACAACACCCCTTATATGTCTACATACCTATATACATGTATCAATATGTTTATTTGGTATAACATGAATGGTTTATTCAAAAATGTCTTTGTTATTTCTGCGTATGACTCTATGAATTCGAATGAATATACAATACTAATTTGACATGTCAAATCAATTTTAATAAATTGAAAATAATTCTTTGTAGGACTTTGATGTATTGTTGTGCATACATCATACCTACCCACAAACATATATATGTGCATCGTTGCAGTCGTTAAAGAATTAAAAAATTTAGCAATTAGCGTTTTCACTTATGTTAGTGTTATTCTGATTAATAAATAAAAGTCAAGTTATCCAAATTGAACGTTTAGACCCTAATTAGTGTTTCAAACACAAAAACTTAATTGTGATACATATTTAATTGATATGATTAATTAATTGATACGTGTAATATACAGATATGAAACTAATATTTAATAAATAACACAGAGGCAGTTTGATATAATAATGGATACCTACCATACAATCGATTGTTTCGATAAACAATTTTTTAGAATGAAATTTCGGTAAATTTTTTAACTACATGCAGAAGAATTTTCATGTTGAATCGACACTTTTTCAGGTTATTATTTTTCAACATTATTATTATTATTATTATTATTATTATTATTATTATTATTATTGTTATAAGGCTTTATTACACCACGACCATTAGTATGATCTATTGTGTGACCTATCAGCTTATTGCTGTATGCGGAGGCTCTTTATAAATTTGAGCACCTCCTCTGGTTTTTTATTCCATATTACGAACGGATTGAGAATGACACCACCACCTAGGTAGCAAACTCTCTTTCTTGCTAACGCAATGCATTCACAGAGAATGTGAACCAGCATTTCATTGTCCCGTTCGCAAAACCGACAAATTTTTGTATCTGACAGATTCAATTTACTCAGGTGATAACGTAGACTACAATGTCCCGTATAATACCTAGTGGAGGTACTTAGATCCACCCTTCTTAGCTTTATGAGCCTGGCTGATGCTCTTTGTAAGGGTTCTATCAAGAGTTTGGCCTGCCTCTGCCCTAGGCTGCTAAACCAATGCTGCCTAAACTGTTTATTTTCCCACAAAAGGGTCCGGGACCATAAAATGCTGTTAGAGCACCATGTTTTGCCAGGTGATCTGCTTTTTCGGTGCCGTCATGCCCTTCATGGCCTGGTACCCAACCTAACAAAACTTTGTTTTTGGCTCCCAGATCATTAAGGACTGCGACGCACTTATCGAAGCTTCGAGGTTATGGTGTAAGACTGCAAGGCACGTAGGGCGGCCTGACTGTTCGACATAATGTAGATTCGCCTAGAGGATAGTCTTCTTCAGAGGCATTCTCTGCCACATAATTAATTCTATTGCGTGGATTTCCGCTTGAAAGATAGTGAGGTAGTTACCCATCGGCACCGATTTTTTGTAATTTGGAACTTAGACTTCCTTACTTGTTAATGCCTATGTTTTTCAATAGACACGATCCATTGAAACTATTAACTTTGTTCTGGGCGTAGCTTTAATATAATTCAATATTTTAGAAATTTCATACTACATTTACACTGCACCGAATGCGTAATTTTGGCGAACTTTTTTTCAAGACCGTTATTCTACAGAGTGCCTATGGAAAATGAAATTTGTATGGGAAAAGCGGCGAGCTGGTAATTTTTCGGCAAATTTCACAAATTTGGTGCAGTGTAAATGTATTATTGCAAAACTTTTTTTTTTAAAGCGAATGCAAAAATTTTGCAAAGGATGTAAGTTAGCTTCTTAAATTTAACATTTTCCATAAGGGAAAAATTACCATTTCATGCCACGAGTAATGATTTCGTAATTTAGCAAATTATCTAAATTTTTTCTACTTTTAGCATAGCTTGTCGAAGGACTTCATAGTGAAAGTCGCAAGCTGAAATCTTCAAGTGGCTGTGTTTGTTACCGCCACCTCCTATTTGTTTGATCAGTATGGCTAATTTAGACAAAAGCACGTACCATTACAGTGCGTGATAAATTGAATGTTTCGATTTCTTGGCTGTACTGCCGTTTGAGCATGTAGCTGTAGATTTTGTTTTGGTTCGAGTTGACCAAGTAGGAAAGAAGTCTGTTATTTTTCGTATTAATGAAATCATTCTTAAAGCACGGTTGCTGATGCCGTTTCCCAGCTCTGTGTCCGTAGAATAAAAACATTTCAAATTTTTGAACATTAGCCAACCCCGGCACCACGTTACTTTGTCTACGGGGGCGTTCCATATTTTATGATTATTATTTACAGCATTGAAGCTACTACTCGAATTTACATCAGTAGTCTTTGTGAAACAGTTTTCAGAGAAATCAATTCCAATGATTAGATACCCCTTTCTACCTTCTAGCTGAATTTATTCATCTGCATAACGCAAGGAACCAAGACTGAAATTCCAATGTCCCTTTCTAGTGAATACGTTCTTTTCATATCCTTGTAAAGAATCCTGTTGTCCTTATAAAAATTCGAAGGTGGAGATTTGTTGCACAGTCCTTTATATATCGGCAAAATATTAACATAATTTAATTTTCGAAGCCTTAATGTAGTTTTTTGCGGACTTCGTATAAGCTGGTAGCAAAAACTTTAACTAAAAAATCGGCACGGGTTTAAGTTATCCTAGAAGAATCAGACTTAGAACACATGTTGTTTATGCTAAAACGCACCAATATAGAGGGAATGCATATAAAATTTCGAGCCGAAATTGCTAGACTATTATCTACTCCCTACGAATAGTTCGTTGTTGTTGTGGCGTGACGGACCAAAAAAGCTTACCCGGATATTTGCAGTCCTATGCAGATACTAATCGGGCTCATTCCCGTACTAGCCAGGCTGAAGTAACCCTCATGTGGATTTAATTTGCCTATTACAATAGGTTTACCTACCATACTCTATCCATCTCAGCTCTTGACAAATTATTACGACAAGGTGTACCTACAAGAAATTGTTAAACAGAGGAGCTCACTATCCTTGGAAACATACATACTTAAATTTGTATACATATACTCTCATACTAGATACCACAGTTTATCATATCATCATTCGTCGTAAATTATGAACATTAACTTTATCTCTGGTTATTCGCGATAGACTCGTGCATATAATAAATTCATATGGAAAATTGTGTTTCTGTTTGTATGGTTGATTGCATGTCTTATTATTGTATTAACATGGTGAAAGCCCTCCTCATTTGCAACTGTAATCACTATTACGCACATTCGTTTTTATTTACGAAAATATACCGTTGTTATCTGCGTAAAAGTGGCACGCGATAAATAACGGCGGTTGTATGTAAAGAAAACAAAATAAAGTAGCGAAAACTTGCTACAACATTAGCGATGTACCGAATCGACGAAACTCGAAAAAATAGGGTCTAAACAAAACATGAATACAATTTGGCGCATTTTATTTTCTTATGTAACTAAATGTTACTCATACGCCGTGTATGACCTATAAAAAGTACACTATAATTGAAAAGTATCAAAATGTACACAATTATTTTTGCTAGTAAAGATATTGTTACGCACTCTACTAAAACACTTTTGAAATTCCAATGTCATTTTCTAGTGATAACGTTCTTTCAATATCCTTGTAAAGAATCCTGTTGTCCTTATAATAATTCAAAGGTATAGATTTGTTGCACAGTCCTTTTTGGACAAAATATTAAAATCATGTAATTTTCGAAGTCTTAATGTAGTTTTTTGCGAACTTCGTATAAAGGGTTTAAGTTATCCTAGAAGAATCAAGCTTAACACACATGTTGTTTATACTAAAACGCACCAATATAGAGGGTATGCATATCAAATTTCGAGCCAAAACTTTCTTCCAAACATTTTTGGTACCCTATATTTCACAGGTTCAATGTTCCGAAGTTTGCTTGAAGTTAATCCCTCTTCACGAAAATTAAGGAAACAGTAAAGAAGAATGAGCCTTAGCCTTATGTTACTTAAGTTCACACCTGATCAGATTTGCATGACTTTGAATCCCTTTTGGTATAACATAATCAAAGATCCTTCTTATTTATGATTTGAATCTTCAACCAAATCAAAAATAATTTTAATTTTAATTTTAATCATCAACCAAATCAAGGATATTTAAAACTTGGGAAAAATTTTATATGAAAATTACTCTCTCACTTGAACTTTGGACTCGTCTTGTTGTTGTTGTTGGCGAAGTGAACTCGTCTTCTTAGGTCATGGTTAAAACGCTTAATTTATTCGTTCTTAAATTGTGTAAAATTCATCAGTACACGATAAATAAATTATATCGGCATATCAATTTACCATAAAGACGTGCGTGGTTTACTCCGTAATTATGTTATGCCCCACATACACGTATCTACTAGTGTTAATTTAAATATTAAGCGAAGACTTCGCACGAGGCAGCTGTGGGCGTAACGAATTTCAGTACTAACGTGAGCTACGTAAATTAGATGGTGATATTTTAAAACGCCCACAATCGCACATGCCACCTATTTAAGATATAGAGTATAACCAAAGATTGTGGGTTTATAAAAATACTCAGACAAGTAAGAGATCGTTAAAAGCAAAGAGTGTTAAGTAGCAACAAAGGTACACTCAAACGACCACATAAAATCATCACATTATGTATTGCATCACATCATATCATAATATCACATCGTACCATAATATCACATCATACCAGAATATCACATCACACCACACTGGTATGTCACATCACTTACTTGTTTATTTTTAAGTCGAAAGTCAGTCGGTACCTTTTTTGCCTTTGGCTTCACTTCCGTCTTCCAATGAAACCGCCAATGTTTGTTATTGTATTAATGTTACTAATCTTGTGTATGAAATTTAACCATGGAATCGAGTTAGAGGCTTTTTTTGACAAAGGCTTTTTAATGCTTTTCGTAGGTCGCAGTGCAGTACCTCAATTAATAATTCCAATGCTTTCGTAAATATTATGAATGACATAATGGGAGTGAAATTAACAAAACAGAAACAAAACATATATGTACTTATTTATTTTAATGGAATCATTTCAGTTATGCATTATTATTAATCCGCTTTTGCTTTCTATTTAAAAATTCTAAAATATCAACAATCATTTGTTCGTATGCGAATGACTCAATTACTATTGCTCACAATTCATTGGGGGAAAAGCTAAAAACCACATTATTCTTATTCAAGTGGCAGATATACAAGGTGCTGATTAATGAACAACCAACAAAACTTATTCTTTATGAAAAAATCTACAATAGTTAAAAGGCAAATTAAATACAAATCTCAAATAAATACAAATCTCACACAAAAATAAAATTTAATAGGGACCATGAAAACGGCTTGGGCATGAGAACAAATGGAATTAGAGCCAATGTTTCAACGGCCTAAGCACTGAGTTATTGTGTAGGATTGGCAGATTCTTATCAACAAAAAAATGGTACAATTGCAAAGAGTGGTGTACTTGTGAACATTACCGATGCGCTAAATTAAATGTATGCTTTGAGATATCTTGCTGACAATGATTAATGAAAACGAGTAAATTAAACGTATTTCTAAATCGAATTGCTTTCGCAGGCTCGAATTGCTTGTCAGAAGCATGAATGTGCCAAAATTTAAATTTTGGGAAATCGTATTTGAAAGTTTATTTTAAATTTAAAATTTTAGTTTTTGACATACATTTATATATTTTTCCACTGATATACATAGTTTTTACGTTAATATTCCTTCAATTTCTCGAGATTCGGCATTTCCAAATTAAATTTATTGAAATTTTCGTTATGCCAGAAACTTGAATGTGTTGCACTCAACAACAGACACCATGTCGTATACGTAACAATTTTGATACACATTCATATTTCTGGCACAACCAAAATTTTTAATAAATTTGAAATTCATTTTTTAAAAATTTCGTTGCGCCAGAAACATTCGTTTTTCTGGCAAAATTTTCCGAGATTGAGTTATACATTCATGAAAATGGCACTGCAAATTTCCGAGGGTTTCTTGTAATCTGGAAACCCAGGGTTTTCGTAAATCGTAGAGACACGAGAGGTTAATCACGTGAACCTATTAACACAAATCTGAAAAATTGGCACATTTATGCCTCTGGCAAGTGAGCGACGTTATGCACCTTATATAAGGCTTATTCCTCTCGAAAAACACATAACTTTAATATTGTGTCCATATACAAATATCTACTTTTGAATTTTTATAAGGACAACAGGATCCTTTACCAAGATATTAAAAAATGTATTCACAAGAAAAGGACTTTAGATTGCGTAATAATATGTTTTCGGGCAAAAATAATTATGTATTTTTATCTTGAAATTTTAGAGCTATCCCTGCTAACCATCAACGGATAAAATCTTGAGAAGTTAATGTGTCGCGCTTGCCAAAAAAGAGGATAGAAAGGTGGGCAATATTGTTCAGCGAGGTTCCTTTTCTACCCATGTTCAAGGTGCTAATTAGAGACGAAAATTATGGAACTATCGAATTATATCGAATTATACGTTGATATGTCGATGTCTACTTTTATTCACAGTCATTCTTGGTATTTCACAGCACTAATGTTGGATTTTGTTGATGGTGTTGTTAAGGTATACACGGCGTATGAGTAACATTTAGTTATTCAAGTAAGACAAGTTCAGATACATTTTATTCATGTTCAGGTTGATATCTCCGAAACGGATTGAGACATCGAAATAAAAGTTACACTGTCTCCCATGAACACCTTACATTTGATATCCTTATTCTAAAATAAATTTCTAGGATATCTCCTGTCCATCTTCTGTAAAAAAAACGAAAAATTGTTTTTCTAAATAATTTTTGATGTTGCTTTTACCGAGCTTAGATACCGATTCTAAAATAAGCTAAAACTGTGGAATAAATGCATTTATGCAATTTTTCTTATGCCTGTTTTAAATTTGTCAGCATCTTATTCTCTCATATTTCCTACAAATATGACATACAACTATTAACCATAATAAAATACTTAATGCTAGACTTGTCTGAATTTTATTAGGTCCAATTATCCATAACGATGGAACCTACTTAGCATCACTCAGCGCAACAGATTGTTCTTAACTAATTCTCCAACTTTGTGCTGTGCTAAATGGATGATGCTCCAAATTAATGATAGGAAACTACACCATGCTTTTTCAATAATTATATCAAAGAATATCATATGTATGTACATAATTGGATTAACAAAAAAGTATAACAACTCCAAAGACTTGACTCTCAAAAACGCTTATGAACCAAGTAAGGAAAGGTCTGTCTACGGCTGTGCTGAAGGCTTTATACCTTTCATGAATATGAGTCACATAATTAAAAATGTGACGTTCTTACTTAAAATAGCCTTTAACCGCCTAGGCGATTTTGGCCGTCCAATATTTGGTCGCATTGGAATTTGGTTTTATGTGGTGGCTCCCAAACCCTATGCACAACCCGTTTCTCGGGGAGTTGGATTTAAGTTACGCATTTATAAAGCGAGCTACTTGATCCAAGACATACGCCCGCTTGCAGCCGCACCTCATGATGACAGACGCTGCTGTTGTTATTTTATTTTATTTTATTTTATTTTATTTTATTTTATTTTATTTTATTTTATTTTATTTTATTTTATTTTATTTTATTTTATTTTATTTTATTTTATTTTATTTTATTTTATTTTATGAAAATGTGTTTATTTTATTTTATTTTATTTTATTTTATTTTATTTTATTTTATTTTATTTTATTTTATTTTATTTTATTTTATTTTATTTTATTTTATTTTATTTTATTTTATTTTATTTTATTTTATTTTATTTTATTTTATTTTATTTTATTTTATTTTATTTTATTTTATTTTATTTTATTTTATTTTATTTTATTTTATTTTATTTTATTTTATTTTATTTTATTTTATTTTATTTTATTTTATTTTATTTTATTTTATTTTATTTTATTTTATTTTATTTTATTTTATTTTATTTTATTTTATTTTATTTTATTTTATTTTATTTTATTTTATTTTATTTTATTTTATTTTATTTTATTTTGTTTTATTTTATTTTATTTTATTTTATTTTATTTTATTTTATTTTATTTTATTTTATTTTATTTTATTTTATTTTATTTTATTTTATTTTATTTTATTTTATTTTATTTTATTTTATTTTATTTTATTTTATTTTATTTTATTTTATTTTATTTTATTTTATTTTATTTTATTTTATTTTATTTTATTTTATTTTATCTTATCTTATTTTATTTAGTCTGACAATCATTCCAACTTATGACTGTAGATATTCCAAAAAAAAAATATGAAGTATAAATCCGCATAAGTCTGCAGCAGCTATCATATCAAGAGGTACCAAAGGCTATTTTAAAAACTATCGCACGACCTTTAGAAAACTTCGATAAATATATATATGAGAAATATTAATCGAATCTTAATGATTTGTAACATCAATACTGCTCATGCAAAAAGAGCAGTGGCTACAAAATTTCACATTCCCATCTCTTTTTTGCTACAAAGGTTATAGTCCAAGATCCGTTTATCGATTTAATCGATTGTATGGGAGCTATATGTAATATCGGTCCGATATTGCTGGTTCCGACAAATGTTTTCTATATTAGAAAATGGTATTCGCATGCAAAATTTCAGCCAAATACCTCAAAAACTGAGGGACTAGTTTGCGTTCAAATAGACAGACGGACAGATGGTTGGGTCCATCTCTTCTTCTTCTCATACTTACAAACATCGGACCACGGGTATAATACCATTTCATGTTTATGAAAGGTATAAAAGACGATTATACTCAGCCGTAGATACATAAATTTGATTGGTTGCTCTTAGAACCTATAGAACTTTTGTGTGAAATATTTTTCCACTCACCCTGGTATGCATATGTGCCAGGCCAACTGAATAGGATGTTTTAACTGTTCTAGTAAAATTCCAGAAATAAAGCTTGAATAAAGTGTTGAATAGCAGAAGTGTAACAATATCAGAGGAAGAGAAAAAGTGTTTAACTTAAGTTTCAACTATATATATATACCTAAAGTAAATTTTAAAATAAAATCTTAAGCTTAATGGTACTCGCGAAAAACATTGTAAATTCAAATTTGAGCAGAATAAATCCCATGCAAGTAAGCTCTTAGCATTGCTTCAGCTCGAATGTTTATACGTGTACGAACACATACCAAAGAGGCTTGAAAATCCGCGACCTGCTGAATAGCGTTGGTTTCTCTTATTATTTTCAAGCCTCTTTGCACATACTGTAAACATTTCGGTGGACCTACATATCTACATACATATATATATTCTCTAGAGAAGAAGAAGGCAAAATGCTTCTTTATTCAAAGTTGCCGTTTTGGTTACTTTTAAACAAATTTGGTTACCTTTATTTGATTCGGTTACTATTTTCTGAGAGTTTGATATTACAAATCGTCGCTCCCAACGAAGACTAACAAGGTTCAGTTTTCTGCGTCGCAGACTATCACACTTCAGTTTTCTGCACCTTGTGGTACTAGCCCGACTGTCTTGGAATGATTTCGTTGACCCTTGGCCAGGGTCCAAGTGGATTTTAGGCGCCTCTTACTACCGGCATACCTACCTCGGGCATATTCTAAACCCCATACTCACAGGGGTATCCTTTCCATCGTCGGTAGCTCCGCTGTAATAGCTGATAGACCCCAATATCGCAATCTTTCGATAAACGCTGAAGTCGGCAGACGTTTCTTACGTTGCTTTTGACTTGATTTAGAATGAATGTAATAAGGCGTCGAGACCGGGGAACGCCGATCTCGAATTCCAGGCCTCCCGTACCATATTGGTACAAATCCGCGGGCTTTCGGGATCCCGGAAAATCCCAAAACATCAGGATTTGAATTAATATAATCCCACGAAACTGCTGGAACACGTCTAAAAAGGACGGGAGAGGTATCAACTTCTTCTTGACTTGGCTTCAATTTCAATAATCAGAAATCGAAAATAAAAGTTTTTGTTTCAGAGGAAAGTTATTGGCAAACATCGTATAGTTTCACCAGGTCCGATTCCAAAATTGGAGCGTGATCCTTTGCATTTATGTGCAGAGCACCTTTCTGGGTTGAAATATCTCTTGAGAGAAAATGTCGGGTTTCGCTTTCGAATTATGCATTATAGGTCAAAACGCGTCTTTGGATACCTCTCCTAACTTTTTTGATGGTATCTGAGAAAATCCCAGAAAGTCGCAGGACCCTGGAATTACCATTAGAAAATCCCGAAATCCCGGGATGCCTTAGTATGTTATTGCCATGTCTTAGAAGCTAAAGAAAGATAAGAACAATATCTTGGTTAATTTGGAAGACTTGGGCTTAATCTGTTGTTGCTGTTGCCCTCCCATAAGTTTTGGGAAGTATTGTCGATAGTGGCAGTTTTTAGCCGGTTCAGAACTCGGTACGCTCCGGTACTAGCAGCTTGCGGTACTTGTGCGACTGTTGCGGGAACGATTTGGTATAACCAGCGGAGCCTACTAGGTTATTTAATCCCTCCTTGTCTAAGGAAGAAGGTTGGTAAAAATAGATGAGAGGCATCAAATTCGCACATCATCCATCAAGTCGTAGGTCATTACCTTTTGTTTATTGTAATCGCCTATTACGAGAGGCATACCTTCCTTAAAAAATATAAATATACATATTTTCATACATTCCAGAATTTAGAAACTTTGGTGTTTATTTACATTTCTTACCGCTGCCCTTTTTTCCTGTCTCTTTTGTTACGAGCGATCGCTCGCCTATTGCGTCGTATACGCAAGTAACAGAATACATACATCC
The DNA here is from genome assembly GCA_964058755.1 of Campiglossa producta. Taxonomy (NCBI): domain Eukaryota; kingdom Metazoa; phylum Arthropoda; class Insecta; order Diptera; family Tephritidae; genus Campiglossa; species Campiglossa producta. The sequence continues at coordinate 23,853,091 of CAXKVI010000002.1, read as the reverse complement.
ATATGTACACACATATGTATTGACAAGTAAACAAGATAAATGACTATAGTCATTACGCTTGACCAATAGTGCCTCGCTATAACACAGTGCACACCGAGTTATTTTACAACTAACTGCTTCGCATGACTATAAAAATGTGTAATAGTGGATATTCGTGCGTCGAGCTCATGTGCTGCATACACACTAAAACTGTTGCTGTGGTTAGTCAACTAAGTTCATGAAAATGTGTGTGTGTGTTGCCGTTCTCTGACACCCATACATAAATAAGTTACCATACTGCACCTGAATGGATATTTCAGAGCTCAGTGTAATACCTTTTCGAATTTTCCATTTAGTAACGCCAATGGTGATGAACGGAGTAGATTTTAACCAGTTGCCACACTATGGTGACGTGGAATAATACCAATTGGCACAAATCCAATTTTTACTTTAGTGATTATGACACACTTTGACTAAACAAGCCCCATTTTTATTTTAATTCAAAAGTGAAGTCAAGCTTCAAGCTGGAAATGGTTGTTTGCTGTATGGAGTACTTTTTGACTCTACACTCAGAAAAAAGTTTCCTTACCGCAAGGAAAAATCTCCCTTATTTTGCTCCAGTTTAAGGAAACCGTTTTTCCTTACTTTAAGTACTCTTTTCTTTGTTCTTAGGACAAATTTTACTTTTAAGCAGGAAATCTTTTACTTGTATTAAGAACTTAGTTCTTTGCTTTTAGGAAAATTTTCACTTGCTACTGGAAATATCTTACTTATATTGAGGAAACTTAAATTTCTTTGGCCTTAGGAGTTCTAATGTAGGATTTTTCCAAAAATAAAACGCAAAATTTCAATTTTTATAGTTTTTTATTTGTTCATAATATTTCATTTGTACTTTAATTGTATATTAATGTATCCAGTACGTTATCTGTACAGCTTGATGTAGCCGCAAGCGCAGATGTGTTTGATGATGCCAATGCAGTATCCAGAACGACACCCTGACGAAAAACATAAAACAAAATCTTTCAAAACAAATACCAACACTACGTTTTGCACACTCACCTGTTCCTTTTGCCACTGCAATAAGTTGTGCTCAAAAACTACTCGGGCCCCGTATAATGAATTGGGTACAATTTCATTTAAGTGTTCTGGATTCAAATATTTCAAGCTTTCGGCTGAAAATCCGCAATCTGCAATTTAGGTAGGACAACTGTGAGGGTATGGTAATTGTTTACAATACATTATTTTACTCGTAATGGTACCATTTTACAAGACGGTCCAATGTCGAATTTGGTGTCAAAAGACGCATGTACTCTTAAGTAGCGCGAAGCACTGCTAACAACAACAACACAAACCCGACAATTGTTTATTTAATTTAATGAGGCGTCTTATAAAAGGCACTATTTTAATTAGTTACCACTAACCTTTAAAAATATAGTAGAAAACTTCACTTTTTAATAGCTGCAACCGCTGTAGTAAATCAAATTCTTTTTTCATTTTCTAAATCAAATTCTTTTTCCAATTCGACACGCGTTAGTTTCTTGCAAGATGGTTGTAAGTTTGCTTTTTAAGACACCCTGCGGGAAATGTCCTACGAGATATGGGTGATGGTTACCAGTACAAAAATTAATTTTTTGTTGAAAGGGGAAATACGAGCTACTGTTGCAAGAGAGTGAAGGGTGATTTTTATATTTGTTAAGATTGATGTTTCCGACAGGGTGAATAACTGATTTATTTTGGAACGATTTTCCGTCATCCCTTGTCAAATTTGGTTTTGAGACAAACCGGTTTCGGCAATGCGCCATCATCAGTGTCGATTTTCGTTCTGATGTGTTGTGCAATGTTGTACGTTTTTATAGTCGTTCAGCACAAGGCTTGCGACTGAACATTCTGGAGAACATGGAGATATACAAACAAAAAACATTTCAAGGAGGCATCATCAACGAACAAATAAATACCGCATCAGACGTGCTATTTGAACCACTCAAATTACTATACAAAAGAAAGAACAAAATACAAATAGAAAAAACGACCACAAACACAAATAACCAAAACACAGAAAACAGACAAATTAGAATAACAGATTTCTACCTGCCGACGAACCCAGCCACGACACACACGAACTCACTACCTACAAACGAACGAACGAGCGAACTCCTTACCTACACCCGAACCACCTACCCCAACTACACAGCAACAAACAAACTACCTGAACAAAACAAAACGACTATAAAAACGTACAACATTGTACAACACATCAGAATGAAAATCGACACTGATGATGGCGCATTGCCGAAACCGGTTTGTCTCAAAACCAAATTTGACAAGGGATGACGGAAAATCGTTCCAAAATAAATCGGTGATTGTTATTTTTATTAAGGTGTTAATAAAATTTAACATTGGCAAATAATATAGTTATTTTAAATTTTACACTTCTTATCACTACCATTATAGGATTCCTTAATTTTATCGAAGTCCATAACGAAAATACATTTTTACCACACTTACGGGGGATTTCTCAACTAGCCGTCAACTTAACGCTCACTTTAAATTTTATCGGGCAGTTCATCCTCCGAACAAACGAACTGGCTGTTAAACTAAGAGTGAATTGACAGTGAACTTTGATGTTAACAGGCAGTCTAGAAATCCGCTCTTATAAAAATAACTACAGTTCAGGGTTGCACTTTCCTTAGTATGCTTATTGATAGGATTCAGAAACCGCATACAATTTAATTTTATCATTTGTATGGGCTTTTTACATCAGCAGTGCCTTGAAATGATGAGTACTTCCTTTTTATCAGCGAAAATGTCACTCTTAATTGAATTTTTATACAGCGATGATGTAACTATTGAGGCTAAACATTGCGAGGGGTGATAAACATTGGTGATAGGACATATTTTGAATAAAAGTTCATGTAAACAATTTTCATATGAGACATTACTGATAAAGTACAATATCATGACTGTCGTAACAGGTGCTAATGGTTTTGATCAGCTGAGATTGGATCTATTTTGAATTCATAGCCAAAGTACATACATAGCAGCGTCAGCTGAAGCTCAGTGTCCCGTTGGGTAGCGATGCAAGCAACTCATCGATATTTTAAGGAAATTATTACTTGTAATGAGAAAATTATTACTTGCATTAAGGAAATTGAGTTCTTAAAGTTAAAGACAACATTAACTTTAATTGAGGAAAAAATTCTTAAGGATATTTTTTCTTATATTAAGTAAATCGAAGTAAGGAAACTGGTTCGTTGTTTCAAGGAAATGATTTTTTCTGAGTGTAGTTAGCTCTGTTTGATAGCACAACTGTGTGTTTTGTGAGTGGATGGCTGCCGACAACTAAAAAGGAATGCTGGGAAACGTACCTATCACTATTTACTTTCGATTGAGTTTTTTTAAGATCGAACTGCTTTGAGAACCTTTATGTGAGCAAAGGTTAAGTGATATGATCCCAAAAAAATGTGTCCCTCTGCAAGAAGCAACATAATATGAAGCTTTACAATTGATGTTAAATCACTTGGGCTTATATCATTCTATCCCACTTCACAGCGTGAGGTTAATCTCTACTCAAACTACAATTCGTGTTTTTTGTTTTAAGGTAAGGGAAGTACAAATAATTGCTTTGTCAAACACACACACATATTGTGTCTAATATGACTACAATTTGTATCCATCCTCACCTTAACTCGGTGTGAATACAAGCCCACTTGAGGTCACGAAGAGATGAGGACGTCTATACTGTACACAAACCTACACAATTTACGTGCACATGCATATATGCATGTATATATACATTTGAGCCTCATAAAGCACAAGTGGTATAAGTCCACTTTTCTCGAACTGAGAAGGTTTTGTGTTGTCAACAAATAGGGGGTAGGTACCCTTGATTTCACAAGTTAGTTCTGTTATTTATTCGGTTTCTATGGGAGCTAAGAGTTACCCCGTTAGCGTGTTATAAAGAACACATTTTCCAATACATAGCGTCATGCCTAACCAAAAAAACGAAAACTGGACTTATACCACTTTGCTTTAAACGTCTCATATACATATGTATTAGAGTGGTTCACAAATATGGCCTTTTTGGAAATTCTAAAACGCTACCCCCAATTATTGTTCCTTATGACAAAAACGAGGCTGCTATTTTTTTTTTTTTTTAAGGTGGTTTAGAGGTCGCGCTACTCGTTTTTATAAAAAAAAATGAGATACTTGCAATTTTAATTTCATTTTAACATATTTAAGTGCAGTAAAAATTTTGGTTTTTGTGTGTTGTTATTCTGTTTTCATTGGCGAATATTCCTGCAATTCAATAGCCTTCTTGAATGAGTAGAAAGGGTTTAACTCCTGAAAATATATTTCGAAATAGAAAACGGTGCAACTAAAACGCCTACACTGATCTCATTGCGCATTGGTTTTTCGGATATATTTCGCAACTAGAAGGTTTATGACATCGCTGAGTATGAATCCGATGTCAGTTTTTTAAATTCAAAATGGCGGGGCCAATATGGCGGTGATTTTTTTGAAAACTAATTGGTTTTTATTGAAACTTGGTACTCGGGGTTTAATGAGTTGTCTGATTACGAATCCGATATCGGTTTTTTTAAATTCAAAATGGTGCATCCAATATGGCGGTGCATTTTTGAAAACTAATTCGACTGTGTGAAACTCGTCACTGATGGATTTATGACATCGATTTATATGAACTATATGAACTAGTATTCTGATCGAAAATTCGACCAATAAAAACTTTAGGGGGTCGTGGGGTCGCTAGCCCCGTACCCCAATCCTTAAATTTCGGAGACGCCCCTGAAAATATACCGCCTATACTCAGTTTTTTCAATTTTCTTACCATCGGTGCATATTTCATTCCAATCGGTCAAACGGTTCGCTCACAGGATTTTCTGAAAATTTTTACTGCACTTAATCATGTTAAAATGAATTTAAAATTGCAAGTATCTAATTTTTTTTATAAAAACGAGTAGCGCGACCTCTAAACCACCTTTAAAAAAAAAAAAGCAACCTCTTTTTTTGTCATAAGGAACAATAATTGGGGTAGCGTTTTAGATTTTCCAAAAAAAAAATTGAATTTTTTGAACCACTCTAATACACAGCAGCCCCTGCGGGTTAGGGGTTTAGAATATGCCCGAGGTAGGCATACCGGTCGTAAGAGGTGACTAATATGCACATAGGTAATGACGTGCTACTCGATGGTTGATCTACGGATATGATTCCTCTCACCTCTCATTACCCATCTTCTTCTTCCTCACGGATGGAGGGATGACACTTAATTAAATTATAGTATGTATTATATGTTGTGGCACTTAAGAGCATGTGAGGGCGAAAACATAAAAATATGTTCGTATGTGCAGCGATACCTATATGCCTTAGAGTGCCCGTTATTTTCCCAAATTATTTCCTTCTTTGGATTATTGCGAGAGAACATTCCTTTCGAACGGGACTCTAGCCTGAGTCGCTGATAGACTTCCTAATTTGGAAAACAGAATTCTGGAATATATTTTGGATAATGATTGCCTACTTAGGTCTTATAAAGCTGTTATTACTTTGACTACAGAGATACATATATGTATTTCAAAGACTCATAGAGAACTAATTTGATCTTGGCTTGCGTCTTTTATTGACGCTTAACCGCTTAGGCGATTTTGGCCGTTTCGTATCAAAGCATACCAGTCATTCCTTTTTAGTGATAACTGACGCCAATTGGAAACCCCAAGGAAGTTCAAGTCATCCTCCACTTGTCATTTTCATCTCAGTCAATGCCTCCCCCTTCCTCTGTTAGGGAATTCGGGTGTCGATAGGAAAACCTTCTGTGCTGAAGCTTCATTGTCCATTCGCATAACTTGACCCAACCAACGAAGCCTGGTCTTTGTTTGTCGAGAGAGGACTTTACTTCTCAATTGCCTACATAGTCCAAAGTAACACTTGTTGGCAATAGTGATTCTCCGTTGCATTTCTAGACTGATATTGTGTTCGGTGTTAATGCTGGTTCCCAAATAGACGAAGTCCTTCACCGTTTCAACGGTGACTTGGTTGTCAAGGCGCAGGTGCGCCGATTCTTTCTTTGGTGACAGCAAATACTTCTTCTTGTCCTCGTTGACAACAAGACCCATATTTTTCGCTTCCTTATCCAGTCCAGAGAAGACAGCGCTTACGGCGCGGTTATTAAGGCCAATGATGTCAATATCATCGGCATACGACAGCAATTACACGCTCTTGTAAAAGATTGTACCATTGCGGTTTAGATATGCTGCTCGAATTATCTTCTCCAGCGGGATCGCCTTTATTGTGGATTTGGCAGAGCAGATTTAAATTCCAATCTGGAGGCATGCACTCGTCTGCCCATATTCTGCATAAAGGTTGATGCATGATTTTTACCAGCTCTTCGCCTCCGTGTTTGAACAGCTCGGCGGATAGTCCGTCTTTTCCAGGCGCTTTGTTATTTTAGAGCCGGGATATAGCTATCCTCACTTCATCATAGTCAGGTGGTGGGACAACTTTTCCATCTTCAGGGATTGGGATATCGGGTTCGACGTCTCCGTCGCAATTTAGCAGTGAGGAAAAGTGTCCCCTCAGTAATTTAAGTACACTCTGTACGTCGGTTACCGATATGCAATACGTGTATGCTTCGCTTTTGCATTGGCCAGTGTGGTCGAGTAGCAACTTCAATAAAACGCCAGCAACAGCGCTAATGAAACGGATAAAAGGATATGCTCCAGTTAAGTAATAAAAGAGTAAAAGCAGCACTTAATGAGCATTAATTTCTGAACAAAATATAGCAAACAAACTGAACTCACATAAAACCCTATTATTATTTATAAAGCGACGGAGTGCAGAAGGAAATTAAAGGCGAGCAGGGAAAATGCGAAAAAGCTTTTAAAGGCTATAGCTTTCAAAATAATTTTTCTTTCTTGAATTGTAAATATTTATTTATAGTTACACTTTTTAATGATAGCGCTTAAATTGGCATTTCAATTCTTTAAACTATCATTGATAATTATCATTATAATGGAATTAATTTTATTTTTCAAAGATTCTTCTTTGCTTGAATAGCTCTCTTGTTTACGTTTTCTTTTAGATTATATGTATTTTCCAGTTAATTAATTTCCTTGGGTTAGTAAGAATATACTGTAAGACATTTTCCTAAGATCCACAAAATTCCGGTAGGTGGTGCACAAATCTAGCTATTTCGAAAATTCGTTTGGAGTTGGGAATATTGCAATCGACTTTTTACTAACTTCCTGGTAACCTAGGAACTTCAAACTTCGCATTAAATTGAGGACACCGTGACAATACAATTTGTTAAACTCAAAATTCCGATAGGTGGCGCGCTGGTCTATATAATTGCGAATCTTAAAAAAAAATTGTGGGAATCTTGCAATCGAGTTTTGTATAACTTTCTGGTTAACACCAGACTTGAAATTTGACACATTTATCAGAACTCGGTGACAATACATCAAAAAACTCCGGTAGGTGGCGCACGGATCGAGATATTTCTGAAATTACTTTAAAGTTGGGAATCTTGAGATCGACTTTTGACTAATTTCCTGATAACCTAGGAGCTTGAAACTTAGCCCTTAGTTGAGGGAACAGTGACAATAACTAATGGCGGCGAAATACCAACAGGTTATCATAACCTCTAACGAGATTTTTAGCCGAGCTTCTCTTTCCAACTTGTGGTGTGTTGCTTTTGAGTTTTCCTACAAGTTGGCGGGACCTACAGTTTTTTGCCGACTCCGAACGGCACTTGCAAAGCAAATGAATTTTTTGCTGAGAAGCTTCTCATGGCAGAAATACACCCGGAGAGTTTACCAAACTACTGCCGAGGGGCGACCCCGTTTAGAAAAATTCTAATTTTTGATGTTACTTTTGTCGGGCATCGAACCGCCACGACTTGGTGTAGAAGGCCGAACACTTAACCGCTACACCACGGCGGCCGCCGAACAGTGACAATACAATTTGTAAAAATCAAAGTTAGAATGGGTGGCGCTCTGGTCGATATAGGAAATTAAAGTAAACGTTGCTCACCAGCAAATCCAACGACACATATCCCTGTGATTGGCATTTTATACTCATATTTATTGCGTTCTTAGCGCCTTTTTAGCTGAAATCCCAAATCACAGCAAAAACACCCACTGTTTTCTGCCAATATATTTTGTCTGGTAACCAGATTTTTCGCTGCTTCTGCTGGCAGATGTTCCTCGATTATGCAGTGCTGCCAAGTAGCAGCACATAATCAGTACCCTTTTAAAAAAACAAAGAAAAAGAGAGAAAGAGTTTCCGATCAAAAGTCATCTTTGAAACCAATGGGATATAGAAGAAGAGAGGCGTGGTAGAAGGAAAGAGGCGAATGAAGAGAAGGGAGGGAGATAGTGTGAAGTGGAAAAAGAGTGGAAGAAGAGTTGCAACCCTAAGTGGCTACCCTGCTTGAAATTATCTTATTTGTAATACGGTCGAAAATACCTTTCATTTGATAACCATATTGGCGTATCTAGCTCTATATTAAAAAAAAAATTGGGATAGGTGGCAACCCTGTAAACCGTGCTACGTGGCAACACCCATGTATATAATCTTACAATGAATCAAGTTGTCTATATGCCAAATTTTATATAAATCGGTCCAGCAGTTCCCGAGATATAGGAAAAAATAAATAAATTGCGGTTAGGTGGCAACCCTAATTTTGATTTTTTTTTCTGATTTGTTAGCGAGCTGGATTTTGCAAAAAAAAAACTATTTTGAAATTTGGACTGTTACGTTATGTAGTGTTCATGCTGAGTTTTCAAAGCAGCATTTTCCATTTTAGGTCGTACATTTCGAAGATGCGTTCATGCTGCCACACTTTGAAAATGCTCATTTAGCTAATTTTCGAATGCTGAAAGTGCGTCCCTACATCGCAAGTGGAAGTAGGCTTGCCTTTGCAGATAAACTAAATTTCTTTTAGAAAAGTGAGTTCGTGGGTAAAGAAACCGACTTTCTAAACAAACTTGGAAACTCTTCACCTGGAAACTTGCAACTTTCAACATGAACAAATTAATGCATAAGTACGTTGACTTGCTTAGTGAGGAGATATCCTAATATAAACATCGGTTCGCTCAAAAGTATGCAACATGTTTTTCTCTTTTTCTTCATGCAAGGAATTTTTTGTTCGTACTATATCTTCGAAGATGCTAAAGCTAATGCAGAAATAAAGTTGCATTTAGTTGCGTTAAGCTTTCAAACTTGTATGGAAAAAATGCTGCATTTTGGGCTAAATGCTAAAATGTAAAATGCAGGCTCAGCATGAACAGCACATTACATGAAAAAATGCGGTCGAATTCATGGTGATCCTAAATGCTCACAACATTTGCCTCCTCGAAAATTTAAACAAAATAAAACTCTTTTGTGGTTTCGTTAGTTTTTGGCGATTTTGGCCACATATATAAATTTATTTAAAAACCTTTTAATTATTTTAATCATTTTTAAAATCTTTCGTTTTTCAAGTAATCCCAGTATGAATTAAATTTAACAGTTTTGTTTTCCTTATATATGAACTATAATATACATTTATACATAAATTGGATTTAACAGTAAAATTTTTTTGTTTATGTTTATTATTTGTAATTATTTATTTCGAATAAAATTTAAATTCATAAATATTTAGAGCGAAAATTTAACTTGTTATTTCAAGCACAAATAGACATTCGCACATAGTTAATTTTATATATTTAAGAATATATTTATTTACATTACATACATACATAAATACACGTTTAATTATAGCTTAATATACGAGTATTTGGTGAAAAAATCAATAATTTAAATATAATATACAATTTAAATGGTTTAAATTAATTACGGTAAATTAGCTACCAGCACATAATATTAATTCATTTATATACTTTGATTTACACGGTTAAACTTTAAACTTTTTTGTCCTACATATATGACCAAACCAAATTTGGATTCAAATTCAATCTAGACCAGTTTTCATGAAAATTGGCTAAATGAATCGGGTTTCAATTATAAACAAGATATGTTTTAACAATTTTTTAAAGATAAAATAAATTTTATGTCCGTTGGCGGGGATTCGAACCAAGACTCCCGGCATCATGCCCGTCTGCTCTACCACTGAGCTACATCGCACACATAAATGTTTTTGGCAAAATTCAATCTTGAATAAGCTTTCAAAAATAAATTTTAATTTTCAAACCAAAAAGTTTTAATTTTAAACCGACAAATTTTAATTTTCAAACCAAAAAGTTTTAGTTTTAAACCGAACAATTTTAAGAAGAAAATAAAACTAAAAAGCTCTTGCAGCTGTCAGGATTCGAACAAATCGCTGAGCTATGACGCACATGAAGTTTTTGTGGGCAAAATTCAATTACATTCAAACAAACCGAAAATACAAAATTTAGACTGCTTTTTCATTTAGATTTTAAATCGAAACCAAAAGAAATTGAAAATCTTTGTAGGTATTTGGACGTTTTGAAATATTGTACAAAAAAGTTTGAAAAATTGATTAAACTTTAAATTTAGGTTATTTTTTTTAGCCGTGTATACATTTACAGAAACATTTACATTTACATAACAATCCAACGACTTTGAGCGGGAAATTATGAAGTTGACCTGAAATTGTTTAACTGTAAACGGTATAGTTAGTTAGTTTAAAGCTCCTAAATTTAAATTTGCAAAAGATGAAAACAGGCAATACATACATACACACAGTAAACATGAATAAATTGGTTTATTTCGTCGTAAAGCCACGCAAGTGCTGCAATTCAAATTTTACACGAGAGACAAAAAATTGTTTAACTTTAGCCAGAACCGTTATAGTACATTTACAGTGCACCAAATTTCGCAAAATTTGGCAAAAAATTCCAAATTTGGCGCTTTTTTCGATACAAATCTCATTTTCCAAATTTGGTATTCCATCACATTTGACCTCATTTCCTCAAAATAGCAACCCTGCGGGTGTTCCACATTAATGATTGCTCAGCAAGAACCTTAGTGGGTAATTAACGTGTGATAACTGTTGCATTATGTACAGCTGTAAATAAAAATTTCAACTAGTTTTTTTTTTGTAAGCAAATGGCCCAATTCTACCAGAAAAAGACAGAAGTCAAGAAGGTCTTTTATTATTACTCAACAGGTTAAAACAATTTTAGGTGGACTCATTTGGTTGTGTACTTAGCCGGATAGAGACTTTGAAGAGTAATGCTATGGATACACCACGGAGATTATCTCCAATAAATCTTCTTTAATCAGATTCAAATTTTACAAAACAAAATTGAAGATTAACAGCATTGTTATTACGGTGTTGGCCACTAGATGTCGCTGAGACAACCAAGTTCTGGTAAAGATTACCCCAACGTAATTTAGACAGATATAATTAATATCACGATGAGACCAGTCAAAAATCAATTTATAAATGATTTTGTCAAAGAGGAATTTCAATAAGGACGAACGGTACAGCTAACTATAGCTTAAAGTAAAACAAACGTAGGGCTGGTAATAACCGCTGATTGTAGCTGTATTGTCGCGGTGAGCCAGCCAGGGTTCGGAATTATTCCTTTATGAATACATATTCATTCAGAAAATATTAGATAGGTCTCAACCCCGTAAACCGCCCTAAGTGGCAACACCCAATTGGACATTCTTAAAATCAAGCATACTATCTCTATGCCAAATTTCATCGAAATCGGTCAAGCAGTCCAAAATGATCCCAGAACGCCCCTAAAAAGATCCCAAAATGACAAATGGGCTCAAAATAACCTCAAGATGGCCTAAAAGTGACCCCCAAAATTATCCTAAAGTGACTATAAAATGATCCATAAAAATGTTCCCCAAATGATCCGAAAATTATCTCAAAATGACCCTAAAGCGATCCCAAAAGTGATCCCAAAATTATCCCAATATGACTCCAAAAAGACCCTTAAATAATCTCAAAATGATCCGAAAATTATCCTAAAATTAACATAAAATGATCCAAACTGAACTCAAAATGATCCCAAAACAGCCCAAAAATTATCCCAGAATTACCCCTAAATGATGCAAAAATGATCCTAAAATAATCTATATTATTATTCTAAAACACGGCGCTTAGCTAGACTAATCTACAATACGTATATAAAAGAAATGTATATCAGATGAAAGCTTATCATGAGCATGTTTGCAAAAAATTATAACAATTCCAATAGGTTAATTTGTTCATGAGAAATTAGCGTTTAAAGTTTGTACCCAAGCTCTTTATATGGCACTATTAACATGCTTTGTAAATGTATATATGTACATACATACATGTGTACATACAATGCTCGCATGGATTTCAATCGAAATAGACAAACATTGAAAAAAATGTAATTATGTATGTATGTAAGTATATATGATTTTGCGCTACTTTGACTACAAAAGCAATGCAGGGGTAGTAAGCAAACACACCCGATTATCGGGGGTTACATACTAGTCTAAAATAATCCCAAAATATAGAAAAACAATGCGGTAAAATTATAACCCTGTTTGGCAACCCTATTTGAAAATATTTTAATTGGTATGTTGCCGAAAATACCTTTCATTTGATACCCATATTGGCATGTCTTTCTACATAACATAAAAGAAATTGAGATATGTGGCAGCCCTGTAAGCCGCCCCAAGTGGCAACACGAAAGTGGACAGTCTTAGAAATCACGTAAGATCTCTATGCGAAATTTCATAGAAATCCGTCAAGCGGTTCTCGATATAGTACCGGATATACAAATATACTGCGGTAAGGTGGCAACGCTACTTGAAAATATTTTTGTTGGTATATCGCCGAAAATACCTTTCATTTGATACCCATATTCGCATATCTTGTTCCATAATTTAAAAATATTGAGATAGGTGGCAACCCTGTTAACCGCCCCAAGCGGCAACACCCAATTAGATAGTCTTAGAATCAATGCAACTATCTATATTCAGAATTTCATCCAAATCGATCAAGCGATTCCCGAGATAATCCGGATATACAAATATACAAGTTTAGCTCGTTTTAAGTTACTAGTATCGCCTGTGATCGAAAATTCGACCAATAAAGTCTCTGGGCGGTCGTGGGGTCGCTAGCCCCGTAACCCCATCTTTAAATTTCGGGGACGCCCCTGAAAATATACCGCCTATACCTCAGTGTTTTCAATTTCCTTTCCATCAGTGCATATTTCATTCACATCGGTCAAACGGTTCGCTTACACGACATTCCTAAAGTTTTTCATGTTGCGTATTTATATATACATACATAGAAAAAGATCTCTTTGCTGCTTGATGCTTTTGTCTCTTTTTACGATTCATAAGGAAATTAACTGTTCTGCTTTATCGATAATGATTATTTTCTAAATTATTAGAAGATAAATAAGTCGACGTTCTTCGCTGTCTTTTTCTCAAACCCAAACTAAATATCCCTCCCTCTCAATTAAACAAACACTCTATAAATATTTACAGCTATACACTTTCACTGCGAACACAATTTGCACGCCGCCCAACCGCATCTGAGCATTGTCGTTGTCGTTGTTGAACTTTCGCAACTCTCAGATACCCGATGTCATTTGTCCATTCTTCACGTCCATCCAATCACAACTCAACGGTGTATTGTTGTTCGACGCCAGCCCTACCGGCGGTACAACTGTTGGTGAATGTTGTACATCGCGCGCCGGATAATAAACTACCGGCCCCGGTGAAGGGGCACGATTGCGTTTGATTTTGACGACAGCCGGTGAGCCGGTGGCCGAATTCGACTGTACCAAACGTACATTCTTCAATGTACTGTTGTTCGAACCGCTTCCTCCGGTCGTCGCTACCAAATATGTGCCGGTTATGCTGCGTTGTGTGCCGTGGCGCGAAAAACGGACCGATGAGCGATGATTTATCGTACCATCGCCGTTGTTCGATATAGAACTCTCGTAATGTATTAGATCGGGTTGGTCGCGGCTGAGGCGGCGATTGAAAAAAATCAGTAAAAATATACGTTTAAATTTCTCACCAAATATAACATAAATTAAAAAATTCGCACTACTATTGATTGTGACTAGAAGATTGGAGATTTTCGTTAACGAATGATCGATTTTATGATAGAACGCCTCATGGATATTTACGACAAGCGCCAAAAAGTTGAGTAGAAAAAAGACGATAACAATAAAAATCAACATTGTCGCTAAACCAATTTCACGCTTCTCTGAACGTGATAGACGCTGTCTCTCACGATTCGCACGCTTCACTTGACGATATATCAAACAATTCAATATAGCTAAGGTGAGGAATGGTATAATATAATTAACAATCAAATAACACCAATGTATGTAAATGTTTATGTAGGATGGATTTAGCCGTAACGGCGAAGCACGCAAGCAATTATAGACAATATCGCTACCCTCGGGTTGATAACTTACTGTCTTTACTTCCCAGAAACGCGGTAGATTATAGAGTAGAGAAAAAACGCAACAAACAATAAAATAAATCTTCGCTCTGCCATATGTGCAGAGCGCGCGTGACTTAAGCGGATGACAGACGGCAACATAACGTTCTAATGTCACTGTAAATGTCATATAAATGCTAGCCGTTTGCGCTGTTAGCCCTATGGGGAATACAGATGGTGATATAAATGGATAAATATAATTGTAATAATAGAAAAAATAACCGGAAAATGGATATATACAAGGTATACCGAAGAGTAACATCGATGTTAAAATCAATGTGGTATCACAACGCGCCAAACCTATGAGTAAATAATTAATGCTGGAACGCATTTGTGGACGCGACAGTATTATCATTGAAATTATATTACCTATTATACCGAATATACCAACAATATTTAGGACAACACCACATACCCAAAACTCCAGACGCGTTTCTTCATTGGGAGCATAGACATTGGGATCACACATGACATTACTATCATTCGCATATGAATCGTAAAAGGTAAAATTTCGTGTCAGCTGTGGATAGAATGTGCCGGCGGACATAATAATATCGGTGCCGTCCATTGCGCCCGATGCGCCGCCGCTGCCAAATATGTATGTCGACGTGTCTGTGGGCGCCACATATTCCACAAAGGCATCATTGCCAGATTGTACGCTTTGTATAAAGTCTTGCAAATTAATTGGTCCCACATCGTAATCGTGCGTTGAGCTATCGATTGTTATATCAGCTGGTGGCAGTAGCGCTGGGTTTTGCCGCAAGAGATCTTGTAGGCGTAATGTGGATTTTAGTTGTTCGAAAAAGTCCGGGTTAGTTCCGTGTGTAGCATTGGTAGAGTCAGTCATCGGTTGGCGATCTTTTGATGTTATAACTCTGATCTGAGTATATATTAAAGGGATGAGTTAGTGAGATATGCAATAAAATACTTAATTTGAAACGAACTTTTCAGTGATTTTACTTTTTTAACAATATTTGCCTAAGTAGAAAAATTGCAAGAACCAGTTATGTAGAAAATGAAAGATGGAGTGAGCTTTCAATGAAACTTTTACTAAAGCTTTTACCAAAAAGCTTTCACCCCAGCTTTGTAATCTCGCAAATGATATTACTAGAAGCAGGTACAATTTCGTTTGTCTCAAAAATTGTAACAACCGTTTTCACAGAGTTTGACTTAAAATCTTAACAAAATATTTAGCAAACATTTTTCTCTTATTATTTAACGAAACGCGTCCACAAAAGTTTTCACGGTTTGCTTCAAAGAAAATTTTGATTAGTAAACACGGATTTAATGCTTTTTCACCTAGCAATATTCAAACAAATAGACAGCTGTAAAAAGAGTTGAGCTTTGCATACAACTTTGATGTTTTAAGTAAAAGTAAATCTTCTTTTAACTTTAAATTTATATACTTATATATATATTGAAAATTGTAATTATCCAAAAAATTTTATAGAACCTTATTTCACATTTTTAAACAAAAATACCTCTTAATTTGAAAACAATATATGCTAAAACTTTAAATTTAAACAAGTAAAACTTTTTATTAAAAGCTCGCAGTTAAGAAAAATACCTTTGTGCTCTGAGCTTGACGACTGAGCTTTTAACTTAAATTAAAAACCTGTTCTACAAATGTGTGCTCTGCTTTTATTAAAACACAAGCTTTTGCAAAAGTATAACTTTACTTTAATATGAATTTTTATACTTAAAAGGTTTTAAGCTTTAATTTATTTCTTTCTATTTTTCTAAAACAATTTGCATGGGATCTTTAAAAGCTTTTATGCCTTTCTATTATACGACTTAAAATTTCTCGGTTTAACCCTTTTTTACAGAACTTAAAATCAGTTAGAACTTTTCAAAAGTTTTAAGCCTGATCTTAAAATAAAAATATTTTAAATCAATTTTTTTATAAAACTCATACAAATTTTTTGCAATTAAAGCTTTGAAATATCACAAGCCGCTTTAACTAAAACTATGCAATTAATATGCAAGCTTTATTTAAGTTTTACTCTCATATTAAATTTACAAAAGTTTTTTAAAATTTTATTTACTAAAGCTTTGCAATAAATATAGACTTTTTCCAAAAGCTTTTTCTCGAAAAGCTGCTTCTTTTTAACTTTATTGGATTGCTTGGTTTAAAACTTTCGGCTACCTTCTTTATTTCTTTTCGTACATTTTAACTTTAACTTTAAGTTTTTCTTTTGTTCTTTTTTCAAATATTTGTATAGTAGGCAAGATTTTAATAATCCCACTAAAATATGCTAAGCATTCTAATAATGCTACTCGTGCTAAACTTTTTCATTATTTATTCACCAACTTTATTTACACTTTTTACTTTATTTTTATGCTACTTGTGCTTGTATTTCAGTCTCGCTATTAGCTTTTCAACTGATTTCTGAAGCTATTCAGGAATTTAATTTGTCACCAGCTGCCAATGGCATATTAACAATTTATTGAAGCGCAAAATAAGACATTCAGCATCAAAGCTTTCAAGAATGTTGCGCCCTTCATACTTGCGTAATAACCGCTGCTCTTTCGTCGCCGCCAACAAACTGCTTGCATGACACTCCATTGACGCTTTTTCATATTCCCCAGCATTCGTTTTGTAGTTCAAATGCTGTTTTACCTAGCGTGATGCTTTCTCTCTGCTCGCCGCCATAAATATGCTATTACCATGACAACATACAAACAACCCTGTTGTGCTTTCTTCCTAGATTTGACTTGTTTAATCGCGATTTATATAAATCTGTCTGCTTCTTCCCAGCTATGCTCATATATCCTTTAGCGTGATTGAATTTTTATTATTATGTGCTGTTGCCAAAACTTTGTCGCAACAATTTGAGTTGGCATCAAAATGTTCCACTCTACTGTAATAGTTTTGCGATATAAAAATTTTAAAAACTGTCAGCCACTTTAAGATTTCAAGGATTTCCTTTTGTATGTGTTGGCGTGCTGTGATTTATTGTATATCCTGCAAATAAAAGAGAAATTGGGAAAATAAGTGTGAAGCTTTAAACAATAATAATTCAAATATAAACGACCCAGCTTACGTCATGTTTTAATTTAAGTTTAAATGTTCGTATCATTTATTTCCCCACGCAATAAAAAGAAACGTTAATTGTCTGGTAAATTTGAAGCAGTTTTTTTTTTGCAGTTTCGCTTTTATTGGCAAATTTTAGAGGGAAAAATTCTATGTTTGAATCTCTTGCGCAATAGAAGTGAAACTTCTTTTTCAAATTTTTCAAAAAAAGCAATTGTTGTTACGAGTATGCTTGGAAATGTAATATAGGGCCTACATTTTTGTTTTGTTTGTAATGACTCAGCGAACTGTGTACCTTCAGCTTATTGAAAGCCGCACATTGATCGTGCTTTGTCTCTCTGTGCTTTGTCGCTCTGACAGTATGTAGATACTCCAAGGAGTAACAATTGGAGTACTTTGATAGGTACTCTGACAGTACCCTGCAGCAAAACGTCAAACTAGTGAGAAACATTTCATTTTTCATTTGAAAAAAAAAAAAATAAACTTTTAAATTAAATTTAAAAAACATTGTCACCTTAAGGCGAAAAATGCTAAAGAATTTTTTTGCTTTCAGAGAATTACAATTTTTTTTTTTTTAATTTTGAAGTTTTTTAAAAACCAATTTATTTATATTGCGAAATTCCTTGCTATATCGTGAAAAGATTTTTTTTTTTAGGAAATCTCATATCGGTGACTAGATTTTTAAAAACTTATGGGAATGGAAAGTAGTTAAATATCAACAGCAAAATCTCTGGAAATGAAATTTTCCAATATCCCTACCTGTGGGTGGGTGGTCGAGGTGGAAAACGAAACGATGATGAAAATTTGAAGATCCTACTCTAATGGAAAGTAAGTGGAAAAACGATATGAATGTATATGAATATGAATATTTCTTACATCCCAACAAACCATCAAGCTAGATTTCGATTGGAGGTACATTGGAAAGCTAGCCCCATTCCCCAATCTCTAACGTAAGAGGAAGACTCGAGACACACTCGAGAATCACAGCGTTCTCCATCAAAATGGGACATAATTCTCAAATGGGATTCTAATGGGATTCTAATGTGAATTTGCAAATGGCGCAAAATGCTCCCCTTCGAATCGAGTTCCAGTGTAGTTCTTTACTGTTGCCTTCGAATAGATAATAGTTAGCGAATTACCCTATTTATCTAACGTAAAGACGAAAATTTCTCTAACGTTAGAGACTGTGTTTGTTGGGATAGAGCGACTCACGCACCACCTAGCGGGTCTAACTTTTTTAAACCTTTGAAAATTAATTAAGTAACTCACACGCTAAATTTCAGCCAAATCGGTCCATAATTAAGATTTTCAGTTTTTTACCCCGAACTTCCCCTAGATGGAGGTGATTTTTTTAATATTTTCTTTCATGTTATACATATTCCGAACACATTTTTTTAAAAACTAATATCTAATCAAAAACTCACAGAGAAATTAATAACTACGTGTAAAAATGCTTAAGTTTTTCATTTATTTTTTCAAAAACTAATTATGCGAACTGTGTTAGTCTCTGTAGCAGAGAACGAAGTGTGTTAGTCTTCGACGCAGAAAACTGAGCCGTATTAGTCTTCGTTGGAAGCGACGATATATTGAAGCGCTTCCTCTCTCTCTCGTTACAACCCACCCGGCCAAAGAAGTTTAACTTCTAGCAAATTAAAAAAAATTCCATTACAAAAGTGCTTATATTTGTGCGCTCTTTTATGGTTATTTTTCTGTGTGAAAAACTTTTGGCCAACTTGTTTTTTTTTTTTTTTTCACATAATTGGCGCTTTATTGTCTAGCCCAGTTGTCGGAGGGTAAAAATCCGCGTTGCGAGCTTGTCCATTGTTTAAGCTGACGTCAGCAAAAAGCATCAAGGAAAAGTAAGTTTTCTGCCAGCACATTTATTTCACTTGAAAGCGGAAAGAGATGCTGCTCCTTCCTGTGCTACCATCGGCGTTCGACAAGCTTTTTTTGCGGAGCTATACTTTAGAAAGTGTTGAAGCTGTAACTTTTATTTCCTGATCATAAACATAAAGCACATCGTAAAACTTTTACTACACTTTACTGTTTGAATGAAGATGTAAGTTTTGATGTAGTAAACTAGTCATAAAGCTTCACTTTTTTTCGTAGCGATCCAAACTTAGCCTACATGGCTCAGATTGTATTTGGGGTGAACGAGCTGTGTAAGGTTTTCAAGAAGAATTTGAAAAAGACTTGAACTGGGTGACATCGAAGCTCCAACGGACATATTCGGGTTGAAGGTCACTCGTATAGCTCTCCCTCACCAATAGTACATAGCTTATTGATGCTGGAAATCTTGTAAGATTTAATCGTTTTCATTACTTTCTTAATCAAAATATTTTCACAGAGAAATTCTTATGACATCGACATGAAAGCCAAAGCTTTGCCACAATTTTGCAAAGCTCAGCCTACTTGTTACTATTAAAACTTGCTATTTATGGGTATTGAACGTGACCTTTGACATGGAATTTTTGTACATAAATACCATTGCACTCACGCTCAGATTAGAAATTTATGAAAAGTGGCACATTCATATAAAAAGCAAATTACAAGAAGAAAATGCCCTGTAGGGAAGATTTCTTATTCTGAACTACTGAATTTGTAGCGCAGACAAAATCACTACTACATAATTCCCCACTAATCACATCACTTTGTCATGCTATAAAAATTGTGCTCCAATTAACATTGCGATGTCCTTCCTGTTGTTGTTGTTGTTGTTGTTGTTGTTGTTGTTGTTGTTGTTGTTGCTAACAGCAAAAACACTCCCCGAAGGTTTTGGGGAGTGATGCCGAAATTGACAGTTCTTGGCCGGATATCAACCCGTTACTCTCTTGCGGTACTGCCCAACTGTCATGGTAGCGATTTGGTATGACCAGTGGAACCTTCTAGGTCATGTCATCCCTCCATCCGTGGAAAGGAGAAGATGGGTAATGAGAGGTGAGAAGCATCATATCCGTAGATCAACCATCGAGCTAGCACGTCATTACCTATGTGCATATTAGTCGCCTCTTACGACCGGTATGCCTATCTCGGGCATATTCTAAACCCCTCACCCCGCAGGGGCATCCGTCCTAAGATGGACCACCTACTCATGCGTTTAAGAGCTTTTTTTTATTTCAAACGCCCTCGGGTGATGGACATTCGGCCTCCTATCTCTATTTCAACTAGACGTGAAAACCTTCCCTTACTCGGGACTACGTACTTTCTGAAATCTTAGTTTTTTTGTCTGCAGTCCTCCACTTCCTTCTCATAGTAACGTCATGACACTAGTTTTCAACTTTCCTATAGGGTGTATTGAACACTTAGTTGTATGTGCGTGCTTGTCTGCGTGGTAATCCCATACATGTAAGTTGCATGAATGGAATAAATAAAGGCTCCAATTGTGCCGGCGCCATCTGCGTCCACTACCAGCCACAAACAAACAAACAAACGACTAATATTTAAGCTTTTGTACTTGGTAAGTTTATAAGCATAGTAAAAATACCACTACGCACTGTCATCTATTGTTATGAACGAATGGTTTGGCATCGAGGAGAAACCAAGTTTCTAGTAAAGGCAGACAACGAATTGATAACTATCTACGCCAAAAAAGAAATGTCTGCAGAAAAAGTGTATTTTTTTTCCTCTGTGAGTCAGTGTTTTTCTTTTCCTCTCTACTCTAACTTATTTTGATAGAATTAATAGCTTTGCGTAGTGTCAAGTTCCACCGAAATGCAAACATTTCCTAAATCTACGTTGAATACCCGCGTCCACTATCAACCACCTACACCGTGTTTACAAACGTCATTGTTAGCCTCGATTTAAGGGTAGTTACGCTTGTAAATTATTTCAAACATAACCCAATTGAGCCGGCAGTGTTAGTGTTTGTGTTACTATTCTTGTTGGTTCTCGCGAAATGCAAAATAATGACTTCTAAATATGTAACTACAACAATAACAACAGCTATTGTGCCTAATACAAGCACCTACCGACCAGAACTTGGCGGTCATAACTTTGTG